>CM076583.1:532357973-532496759 GCA_034641835.2 Pinus albicaulis
GCCCAAAATAGTCCACAAAACTGGTCAACATAGAAGTCAAACTCTACAGTCAAAACAACAGTCAATGTTGCGGTCAACGATGCAGTCAAAGTCAATGTTTGACCTCGATTTTTGTGCCTCCAGCTATGGCCTCTCTAGATCGGATTTTCTGTCTTCAAAACGTAGTCAAACGATGTATGTTGACCCAAGTTCAACGCTGGTCAACGCTGCCAGAAAAGCCCTAAAAATAGTTTGAAAATGCAACGTCCTGATTCATACGTGTGGAGGAGAGAGAGAAGCCTCTAAGGCTATACGAATCAATCAGATGAGAGAGAGATGTGTGAGATGAGTGAATGATGAAATGAGCATCATCTCTCTCCTTTTTATATCCATGACTGTGGGTGTGTCACAACTTTTGGGGCTTGTGAGTCTACAATACAATTATGGCCGACCTTGACAAATTGCACGTGTGGAAAAATAAATTCAAAATACAACTTATGCTCATCCAAACAAGATGATCTTTAGATCAATCTTGCACCTCTCTGAAAGAGGAATCCAACAAAAATATCATCTCCATCATATGAGCAGTCCAACATGGAGTTTGGCCCTAGTTGCGAAATTTAACATAAAGGCCACTATGAAAGGGCATGCCATTATGAAGTGTCCAATTTGTTGTCTATGGTTTGTAAGCTCTTTTAAACGATTACTCTAATGACTTGTTGTACTGGAAGGCTAGGGGACGCATTGGATCTTATACAGGATTGAAGATGGTGTCCATTTGGATTTGGTCTCCCTATATGGGGTCCTAACTCCCCAAAGAACTACATTGACACATGTAGGGTGTGTAGAGAGCCATGGGGCTCCACAACAGTAAACAACACTCCATGGATCCCCATCGATGTCCAAAGATTACTAGAGATCCACCTTTGGGACGAGGATGATGCACTTGGCACAGTATGCCCTGTAAGCCCCATAGGAGCACCACACACTTGGCAGGTGTCTCAGGACTTGTACAATGACATGGCAGCATTAATTCCATCATTTGAGCACTTACAGATGATCTACAGGCATCTTCGACTCATATGGAGACCCATGGGGTCACTGGTGTGCCCCCACACCCATTGGGAGTACCACACGTCTACTACTTGGAGAACAAGGGGCCACCCCCTTGTCCATCACATTTTGAGGAGTTTGTTCATCATTATGGCACTGCTAGATTTTATTAGGCCTTTGGGGGGCCCCACGATATGCATATATTATTATTTGATCTCTGGAGAGGCCTACTATTCCATTTGTGAGCTAGTTTGGTGGGCTTGTCACCAAAAGTTAGGTTATTTGCACATTATTTTATGTTTATGGGCTAATGTAGGCTCATTAGCTAAATCGAACACCTAAAAGGTGTATAAATATTAAATAGGAGTTAGTTGGATTCATATGTATCATCACTTGACTTGGGATCTCTCTCTCTCTCTCTCTCTCTCCCTCTCTCTCTTAAGAGAGAGATCCACACACTTGGCAGGTGTCCCAAGACTTCTACAATGACATGGCAGTGTTAATTCCATCATTTGAGCCCTTACAAATGATCTACACGCATCTTCGACTCATATGGAGACCCATGGGGTCATTGGTGTGCCCCACACCCATTGGGAGCACCACAAGTCTACTACTTGGAGAACAAAGGCCACCCCCTTGTCCATCACATTTTGAGGAGTTTATTCATCATTATGGCACTGTTGGATATTATTAGGCCTTTGGAGGGCCCCACGACATGCATATATTATTATTTGACCTCCTGAGAGGCTTACTATTCCATTTATGAGCTAGTTTGGTGGGCTTGTCACAAAAAATTAGGTTATATGCACAATATTTTATGTTTAGGGGCTAATGTAGGCTCATTAGCTAAATCGAACTCCTAAAAGGTGTATAAATAGGAGTTAATTGGATTCATTTGTATCATCACTTGACTTGGGATCTCTCTCTCTTAAGAGAGAGATCACACACTTGGCAGGTGTCCCAGGACTTGTATGATGACATGGCAGCATTAATTCCATCATTTGAGCCCTTACAAATGATCTACAGGCATCTTCAACTCATATGGAGGCCCATGGGGTCATTGGTGTGCCCCCACACCCATTGAGAGCACCACAGGTCTACTATTTGGAGAACAAGGGGACGCATTGGATCTTATACAGGATTGAAGATGGTGTCCTTTGGGTTTGGTCTCCCTATATGGAGTCCTAACTCCCCAAAGGTCTACATTGGGACATGTAGGGTGTGTGTAGAGAGCCATGGGCCTCCACAACAGCAAACAACACTCCATGGATCCCCACTGATGTCTAGATATTACTAGATATCCACCTTTGGGAAGAGGATGATGCACCTGGTACACTATGCCCTGCAGGCCCCACAGGAACGCCACACACTTGGCAGGTGACCCAGGACTAGTATGACATGGCAGTGTTAATTCCATCATTTGAGCCCTTACAGATGATCTACAGGCATCTTCGACTCATACGGAGACCCATGGGGTCATTGGTGTGCCCCCACACCCAATGGGAGCACCCCAAGTCTACTACTTGGAGAACAAGGGGCTACCCCCTTGTCCATCACATTTTGAGGAGTTTATTCATCATTATGGCACTGTTGGATATTATTAGGCCTTTGGAGGGCCCCAAGACATGCATATAATATTATTTGACCTCCTGAGAGGCTTAATATTCCATTTATGAGCTAGTTTGGTGGGCTTGTCACCAATAGTTAGGTTATTTGCACATTATTTTATGTTTAGGGGCTAATGTAGGCTCATTAGCTAAATCGAACTCCTAAAATGTGTATAAATAAGAGTTAGTTGGATTCATTTGTATCATCACTTGAATTGGGATCTCTCTCTCTTAAGAGAATTTCGCGTTTTTCCTTAGTGGAGATTTTTGGATGATGGATGAATTTTGATGTTTGCATTTGGGTTATTTCTATCTTGGAGCTTCTTATGTGCAAATGTGATGTTGGTTGGATATACTCTCTAACATTGTAAGTGTAAATTTGATGCTATTTTTCTTGTTGCTACATACTACTGGATTTCGCTATAATTAGGGCTAGTTGTTGCATGATTGAAATGTGAAATTATGTATCTATTTAGCTTAATCTATGTATGGGCCATTGTTAAATGAATGAAATGTCCTAGAGATCATTTTATCTCGATAAGTTTGCACCATTTGTATGACGTATAAATGCTTGAAGGTCACTTTTCTTATTTTTCCCTTAACATTGGACGAAGTTGACTTTCTGGGCCTCCTTGAACAAGAAACCGAATTCTTATTCATTATTATCCTTGACTCCATATCCCCAAGTGAATTAGGCACTGGTCCCTCATAAAAGGGTGGTCAATTTCCCCTATTTTTTCACATTTCCACCCATTTCCCCAGGTCTAGCACCATTAGGTTACCTAGGGCATCAAATTCCCGAGAATCTAGCCACAGGAAAGCTTCGATCTCCTAGAGGCAACTGCATTGGCGGTTCCACTCACTCTCCTCCGAATTTGGGCCAATTCTGATAGTGGAATCTCCCCATACCTCGAGCCCTAGCTCTAGGACTAAGTTTTTCCCTGTGTTTCCCAAGGCTAGCACCTCGCAGGATCAATTTGACCTTTTGAAGTAAAAATTATTGTTTGATCCTTTCCCCTCACCTTGTCCAGGATAGGAGCATCATTGGTTGTTATATTCCATCCCCAAACCTGGGCTGGGTCCACTTGGTCTCGTGTGGTCCCATTTGTTATTAAAGATTAGTAATCAAGGACTGTTTGGGAATCCAAGTTCTTATAGGATTCTATGGATCGGGAAGTACCTCTACAAGTTGTACCCTTCATCCTCGCCCTCCAATCCTCACCCCCCTTCCCCTAGAAGATCAAGTCCCTTGCTTAAAAGGCAAGCAAGTCTCACTCTTCATTCTATCCTAGCGAAAAGGTTTTTGGGGTCACTTCACACCTATTCATTGCAATATCCTTCATAAGTGGCTTCCCAAAACATCGGGACTCCTCCCATCGATGAAAGTCCATAAAGAGCAGGGAGCCTTAGTTGTGGTGACAGTGGGCTAAGCCTCCACCATTGCCCTTAACCTAGTAGTTGTCCTCTTAGGAAACCCTTTAGGTCCCCTGTTGGTTTGAGTGGTAACAGGAACCATTAGAACAAGGGCAGCGGGAGGAGGACTCGGGAGAGGAGCAGCACAAGGAGGAGGAGCAGGAAGAAGAGGAGGAGGAGGAGACGATGGGAGCATCAGCGTCAACACCATCTGTTATAGATATAGGAGAGCACAAATTCATACCCAGCAGTCATTATTTGACATTAGGTGCAGGGCCAGGGCCTCCTACTACTAGGGGTAGGCCTGGAAAACAACCCATCATGTTTTCATGTAAAAGGGGGAGAGGGCACTGATCTTAGATAGCTAGCTGCTAGTTTTATTTGTTTTGCTACATATAACTCATGATGATGAGATACTTTTATATATGTGATGTTATTTTGTATTAGTTCTCCACATTTGAGTCCTTAATTGGACAATTATCAGGGATTAGCAGGATTTGGTATCGCCTTTGATGTATCATTTTTATTTTACACCCACTACATCATATATATCAGTGCTTTCTTCATATTTATGTGCGAATCTGTTTATTTCATGTTGTTATTTCTTTATATGTTTAAAAATCTAATTAAAAAATAATAATAATAATAATATATTGTTCATTTTTTATGTTTGTGGATATTTTCCGATATTTTCCCTGATATTGTCGATATTTTCGCCGATATTGCCGATAAGATGTTTTCAGGACCCTCATCGATATTTTGTCGATACCAATATTTTCAACACTGGCTAGAACCATAGTTTTTTGTTGTTTTGTAGTTTTTCCCCAGCTATAGCCATAGTTTTTGGCTATTTTGTGGTGTTTTGGGACAACTACAACCATTCTTATTACTGAATTACTATTGATTTTTGTGTTTTTGGATAGTTACATCCATCCTTGTTGCTTTCTTTTGGTGTTTTGGGAGCTACACCCATAGTTTTTCGTTGTTTTGTGGCATTTTTTGATAGCTACACGTTAAATGGAGTTAGAGAAGGGTTTAGCTAAATTTAGAGGTGCACTATAAATTTAGAAGGGAGACCCACAAGTGGGGCAAAGGTGCAGTCTACACTTTATCCAATTATTTTTTACTTTAAAATTTTCCCATAGTCAAAAATTGAAGTGATCCCAGCCATCCATTGAGATCTAATCTCAACCATTCATGGAGATGATGGGCTCAGATCAACTTCAAAGGAGGTAAAGGGCGCAGAGTAGGCTCATTATCCACTAGGCAGCTTGTGTGTTCAACTTAGCAGAGGAAAGGGTGTTCAGTTCAGCGCCTAGGGTTTTCAGATCAGCGCATCTAGGACAAAAAGAGAGGTCAAACAGCCTTGGAATTTTTCTAGCCATCATACATCTTCAGCCGCATTCAACTACGTAGAGGGGCCATACGGGCATGTATGATTCCATACAGTGTGCACGCAGGCAGGCCGAGTAGGAGAGAAGGGCGCAGATCAATTGTGTTGAGGGATTTTCTAAGTGAAGGGAAGTCTTCCCTCCTCTTTGTAATATTTTCATAATATTTCGCTAAGCATAATAAGAACACACAAGTTGGCAAGTTTTCCCCAGTTGGGGTTTCCTAGGAAAATTTCTGGTGTATTGCTTTTATGGTGTGCTTGTGTCTTCAAGTTTGTTTTTTCCACAACAATATTCAGTTAGGAAACTCAGTATATTTGATGAATGATTTTTGAAAGTTCAAGTTCAGCTCTTTCATTTTCAAAAACTTCATTAAATTAGTTGTTGGGATATAAAACTAACATTACAGTCATCATTGCATCTGTTTTGTGGTGTTTTTTGAGCATCTTCAGCTACAACAAACTTCTCGCGATAAGAAGATAGCACTTTAGTTTACTTAGTTTCTAGATTTTCTAAGAATATATTTCAAATTTGTAAGGGTTTTTAATTTTTCAAGCCTTGGCCCTTAAGGAAATATATAAGTGTGTTATTTCTTTCATTCTTTTTTTTCATTTGATTTATTGCAAATTTGTTTTTGTATGTTTTTCTGCAGCAACAATGGCTTATGGTCAAGGTGTTGCTGCTCCAGGGGCCAAGAACAACACAAGGACTGACTTCTATCCTCTTTGGAAATACACAACAAAGGTTTCCAAGATGGGAGATGGTGGTGCATGGGAATAGAAATATAACCTTTGTCAGAAACCTTACAAGGGCTCTTACCCAAGAGTGAAGGCACATTTTTTGCAAGAAAAGGGACAGGTTGTGGATGTTTTCCCAAAGACAACTAACCCAAAATAAAGGAGGAAGCATGAGATTGAGCAAGTAGAGGCTAATGGACTTAAGAAAAGACATGATCAGCTAGTCAATGTGCTTGAAGCAAGGACAAGGAGAGTAGTTCAGCAACAACATGAACAACCAACTTCAAAAACTACTAGGAGCCCATCAATTCAAAAATGGTAGACTAGCTAAAATGAGCAATGCTCAAGGGAGAGAGGAACATGATTCAAAAGTGGCAAGGGCCATCTATGCTTGTGGTATCCTTTCAATGCCATCCGATCTCCTATTGGCGGGATTTGGGGCCTAACCATGAAAAGGAACAAACCAAATTGCTCAAAAAGGAGAAAGAGCTTCTTGAGGATGTTTTGGCACCTATTTGTGCTTCATGGAGTAGCTCTAGGGTTAGTAGTATCTCAAATGGATGGACAGATACTAGGTATAAGGCATTAATTAATATCATTGCTAGTTCAAGAAAAGGAGAAATTGAGCAAGTAAGACCTGCTAGGGTGGTGCAAGTTATCACGGGCAATGCATTGATTTACAAAGTTGCAGGGTTGATTAAAGAGAGCAGATATGATCACATTTCTGAACTCCTTACATTTTCCATAATCTAAATTTGATCTTTAGAGGATATTGACAATAAAGTTCCATGGATTAAGGAACTTATTGGACAAGCAAGGGAGATGATTAAATTCATCACTAACCACCACCAGTCTCAAGCAATATTTCGTGAATACTCTTTTGAAATTGCAACTAGTGCCAGTTTCATAATGTAATGTAATTCCATCATCAAAATATTTATTATATTCATTATTATTATTATTTTACTTTTGTTCAAAGCATGTTCTTCATGCTTATAGAGTCAAATAGAATTTATTGAGTAAAAAAGAAATGTATTTGAGTCGAGTCCCATTTGGACTTTTGTACGAAAAGAAAAATAATTTTTATTTTGAGTCAAAGAGTCAAACAAAGACCAAGTCGGGTCTCCTTAGACAAGTCGGTGTATGTGGCACCTATTCGACCCTTCTGGACAGCTATATATACAAGTCAACTTAAACTCTTGGAAGATCATTCATTCATCATCATATACACATCAATTTCTGTGCCAAAACAAGAAGATACGACAGTTGAAGTCAAAGGAAAGAGAAGGAAGTCAAAGGAGAGAGAGAAGACAAGTTTCCTACCCTAGTTCTACTCAAATGTGCGAAGTTTCTGTAGTTTTCTGAGGCTATTACAGGGCCGAAATTTGGCCTCCTAATGTAGGGCCGAAATTTTCTGTGATTTGACCAGATTTCAGAAGATTTGACCAGTGTTGACTTTCATTGACTTTGACTTGCTTGGAGGAGACTTGGAGGGTTGACTTGGGATCTTTGTGGCAATCTTGGTCTCGGTCTTGGGTCTTGGATATCTCATTTTTTATATGATTCTATAAGAGAAGGATTGTTGGGTTTTCCCACTTGTGGAGTTTTGCCCTGGTTTGGAACCTAATTTATGGTGTTCTTTGTCTCTTTGTGATCTTTATGTTTTTCACATTTGTATAATTACTTGATGAAAGAGATAATATAAGTAATGAGAAGCCAACAAACATTCACAAGTAATTATCAAGTTAAGATAAATCAATCATTATCTTCAAACACTTGGTTTCTCAACATGGTATCAGAGCTAAGGTGAAAAGAAGGCAGCTTGAAGATCACAACTTGTTGGCATATTTGAAGACATTATTGTAGCAATTTTCTCTCCCTCCATCAAAGAAAAGAAAGAAGGCTTAAAGATCATATTGTTGAAGACATCCTCATAGCAGTCATCTCTCTCTTGAGGACATTGTTGAAGGCTCTTGGAAATATCAGCAAGTTCTCACTCACTCATCAACACTCTTGCTCACTCATCAGCATTCTTTAAGACACTCTTATAACAGCTTCTCCTTCTTTGACAAGTAAGCACTCTCCTATACTCTGTCTAATCCTCCCAACCAAATGACATCCAGTTGTAGGGAAGGCAACAAACTTGATGAAGCTTCTAACTTCAAGACTTGGAAAAAGAGAATTGATTTGGTTCACAAAGAAAATGAAGTCATGCAATTTGTTGAAGGCAATGCTCCAGTACCAGACAAGAACAATGCTCAAGAAGTGGCCAAATACAATAAAGGAGAAATTAGAGCTCAAAGGATTCTCTGAGTCTATCAAAAACCATCTTGTCTCTTTTGTTTCAGATTTGTCCACATCCAAAGAAGTCTATGATAAATTGGTCAAATTATATTTTGTCAATACTACCGATCAGAAGATATCTCAAAGGAATCAAATCTATGGAAAAAGAATGAAAAAAGATGAAGATGTGGCTTCATAATTTATGAAAATATCAAAAATAAAGGATCAACATCAAGGACTTGAAGAAACCATATCTGATTCTAAATTAATCAATTCTGTAATCAATGCTTTACCTCCAGCTTGGGATGGTTTTGCAGGAGGTATTTATGCAAGAAAAGATACTCCAACTTTTGAAGAACTATGGGCCCTATGTGTTCCAAAAGAAACAAGGTTGAAGGTTAAAGATGATACCGAACCCAATAATGAAAACTCTCAAACATCTGCTGCTAAATCGAAGAAGAAGTTTGGAAAATTTGGAAGATTTGGATCTCATCGCAAATACAACAACAATAAACCTCATGGAAACCAAGAGATGTCCAAAGTTCAATGCTTTCGTTGTCATGAATATGGACACAAGAAAAGAGATTGTCCTAAGAACTCTAAGAATAATAAAAGCAACAAAGGAAGGAAAGAAATGAAGCACATATAGCAGAAGATGAAGAAGCCGAAAAGAAATCCAAGGTTGAAGACAACAAGGACCTCTACTATTAAATATGGCAAATACCAGGTTTGCAAGCAAGTTTATTTTTCATTAGAAGATGGCAGTTAGAGTACCAGTTACAGTTATATTTGGAGGATAAATGTAAATTTTCGTAGATGTTCTATGCTTGATGCAACTTTACTTTATACCCGAAAGCAATCACATAAACCTGAAAGTAAAATGTTGATAGAACATACCAATAGATCAACGAAAGACAAGCCAAAAATACACTTAACTTGATCAGCAAAATATGTGTTGTGGTGCGTTATGGCGGTCAACAGGATGCTTCAACCAGCAAAGTCTCCTTTCGATCAGCCAACCAGAATGTGTCAAGACAGCTCAGCAACAGTCAACCCAAAAGTCAACAAAAGTCAACATTGTCTAGTCAATGCAAAACAGAAACAGCAGAAAGTCAACACAGCCAAGTCAAAGTCAACATCCAACCTCGATTTTTGTGCCAAAAAATGTGGACTGCAAAGATCGAAGTTTTGGGAGAGTTTCGAGTCAAGTTGACCAAGCGTTGACCAAAGTCAATGTTGGTCAAATCTGCGCTGAAAACCCTAGCTACTGTTTTTCCCACGTGTGAGTGAAGAGAAGCCTCCAAGTGTGGCATCGAACCAATCAGATGCAGAGAGAGAATGTGTGATGAGTGATGATGAAAATGACCTCCAACGTTGACCAATATATATCCATCAGTGAGGGTGTGTGACACATCTGTTGGGCTTCAAGCCTACATTACAATTCTGGCCGACCTTGCACATAAGTGGAATTAATTCAAAATAAATGTTCTACTCATCAGATCAAGATGATCTTTAGATCGATCTTGCACCTCTCTGAAAGAGGAATCCAATAAAAATATTGGCATCGTCATCTGAGCATCACAACATGGAGTTTGGACCTATTTGCCCAAAATTAACACTCCCTCTCAACTAGGGAAAACTCCATCCACCTGTGACGTCCAAACATCGTGCGTCATCCCACCGTAACTTGCTTTGTTGGCTTCTTTATTTCAGAACAAAAGGTGAGTCACAAAGACATCACTCTCGGCTGACAAAATCAACTCAGAGGTCTGAAACCTCTTAACTGACCCGAAGTCAGTTGGAGGTCTGAAACCTCACTAGACTTTATCCTAGATCAAGTGGTTGAACACGCGCCATCCTAGACATAGAGAGTACAGCAATCTCTGATGCATCCATTGGTCTTGCTACTGGTCTCTAGCTTTTCCCACCTCATTGGCCAAGATGAGAGGTACTTCCCATGAGTCCAGGACTCCATGGGTAGGATGCATATGGGGCACAGATCAAAGAGAGGTGAACTAACTCAATATCATAAAGGTGGGGCAGAAGCGCACCAACGAGATTCAGCAAGCCTAGCCCTGTGGTTGCTTATAGCTCCAAGAAGCTATCCCCAAAGCCCCCTGGAGCTCCCAGAGCTCATCATCCAATAGGACCCTCAGCATAGGGTCGTTCCATGATTCCAAGATTCTCACGGAAGGTTAGGAACTTGACCTTCCCCAAGGGCTTTGTGAGAATATCTGCGACCTGCTCATCAGTTCCTATATGATCGAGCCTTATGGCACCTCGTTGTACCATATCCCGGATAAAGTGGTACCTGATATCAATATGCTTGGATCGATTGTGGAACACAGGATTTCTCCACAAACGATCCCACTCGGGTAGCCACAAAGGATAACGGCAGAGTCTAGCACATGCCCGAACACCACCGAAGAGCTTTCGCAACCAAAGAGCTCACTGCCATACTGGCCGAATGTATTCGGCCCCGCCTATACTCGTTACCGACTTCTGCTTCCTGCTCATCCAAGATATCGAAGCAAACCCAAGTGTGAAGCAGCATCCAGATGTGCTATTGCAATCCACCACAATGCCAGCCCAATCGGCATAAGTATATCCATGGAGTCTCAAACTCCCAGCGGTGTATCTCGGCCCATGGTTTATCGTGCCCCGAAGATATCTCAAGAGATTCTTGGCACCAACCCAGTGAATGTGATGAGGATCAACCATGTGTTGACTCAAAGTGTTCATGCAAAACATATGTCCGGACGGGAGTTCACTAAGAACATCAATGCACCTACGAGTTGACGATACTCGGTAGGATTTCCCAAAGCAGGCCCAACAGCATTTCCACACAACTTATTAAAGTTGAGCTCAATCGGTGTCGACACGAACTTACAGTCCACCATGCCAAATCTCTCTAGCAGCTTCACAATGTATTTTCCTTGCGAGAGGAAAATCTCGTCAAGTCTCTACCAGACCTCCAAGCCTAGGAAGTAATGCATCAGTCCTAGGTCTTTCATCTCGAACTTAGAAGCGAGCTCCCTCTTACACTGATGAATGAGAGGGTCAAAACCTGTCAGGAAGAGATCGTCCACATAGAGAACCAGAATGAGAGGCTTTTCTCTATCGACCTTAAAGTAAAGGTTCGAATCAGCGTTACTTCGAGTGAAGCCCAGTTTCATCAAGTAGCTATCTATCCTCTCGTACCAAGCCCTATGGGCTTGCTTCAACACATAGAAGGCTTTCTTCAACCTGCATACATGAGAGTCTCTATCCTGGACTTCGAACCCCAAAGTTTGCTCCACATACACCTCTTCCTTTATCGAACCATGCAAAAAAGCGGTCTTCACATCCATCTGATGGAGACTCCATCCTTGTGTGGCAGCAAGGGCAATAATGGATTGGATGGTGGTATAGCAGAACACAGGTGCAAATATATCATGCCTTGAACTTTTCAACACTACCATCAGTTCCATGCTTGATCTTATCAAGCCATTTCGAGCTGACAACAGCTTTGTCCTCTGATCTCGGAACCACATCCCAGACATCATTTTTCATAATGGACTCATACTCTTCGTGCATAGCATCCTTCCAGACTTGATACTTTACAACTTCTTCAAATGATCCAAGCTCATATTGTACGATTGTACTCATGGCTGCTACATATCCTTGGTATCTATTTGGCTTCTTGCTTTCACGGAATGTCCCTCTTGGGGCCATATGTCTCTCGGCATCTTCGAGAGTATCCTAAAGCCATGAGGGTCTTCTCTTCATTGAAGGAAGTGGATCAATAGGGTCCATCGGTCCTTCAATATCGGGCATTATCTCATCCTTCGGTTCTTCCTGCTTCCCTGAACTTACATCATGGTCTTCCTCGGAGCTCGGAAGATTTATCACTTTCCTGAGGGAAGCATCTTCATTGAAGGTGACATCGTGGCATATATCCACTTCTCTTTGACCAGGCACATAGACTCTATAAGCCTTTGAAGTTTCACTGTAGCCCACAAACATTCCCTTCTTCCCCGAAGCATCCAGCTTGCTTCTCTTCTCTTTCGGCGCATGAAAGTAAACGAGACAACCAAAAACTCTAAAATGAGAAACATCAGGTTTCTTACCAGAGAAGACTTCTTCGGGAGTTTTGGAGTCCAGAGCGGAATGCAAGCATCGATTTTGAATGTACACAGCAGTGTTCGCAGCTTCTCCCCATAGAAACTTCGGAAGACCTTGGTCACATAGCATGGCACAGGCATCTTCCACAATGGTCATGTTCTTTCTTTCAGCAACGCCATTTTGCTCAGGAGTATATACGGTTGTGGTCTCCCTCTTGATGTCGGCTTCTCTGCAAAAGCTATTCAACTCGTTCGTCTCATATTCAGTGCCATTATCGATTCTCAAAATCTTGATCTTCTTCCCTGTTTTATTTTCCACCAAGGCTTTGAAGGTACGAAACCACATGAATGCTTCATCCTTCTTCTTCAAGAAGTATATCCAGGTCTTGCGAGAGAAGTTATATATGAACATCATGTAGTAGGAACATCCTCCCAAAGATGTCACGGGCAGCATACCAGACAGATCAAAATGTATCAATTGCAAGACATCAAATGTCTTTGTGACACGTGAGGGGAAAGGTCCCCTTGTATGCTTTCCTTCGGCACAACCCTGACATACATCTTCATGATAATTTTTGAATTCGGGCATCGCTATCACCACCTTCCTTGCTTCAGGAAAGGCTTTGTAATGAAAGTGTCCAAACCTCCGGTGCCATAGTTCGGTTTGACGAATAGTATCACATGTCATAGCTCCCAGTGGACTTCCTCCAACCTGGTAGAGTGTATCAACTCTAAACCATAGTATTAAAAACCGGAACTGGTGACCGGACCGGTGGTCCTAATGAACCGGTGATCGGACCGGTGGACCTAATGAACCGGTAACCGGACCGGAACTGGTCTAACCGGTACTGGTCAGGTCTAAACGAACCGGTTTTTTAAAAAATACATTAAATAATTATTTTTTAATAAAAAAACTATTTTTAAGATTTGCAACCATGATTCCAAGCCAATAGAGACAAAATATGCAAAGTTTGCTCATTTATATACCATGTAAAGGAGAATATATCAAAATGGCATTATGGCACCGAGTGCAATACATATCATCGAAAAAATACATAAGCAATGAGGCTCCAAATGACCCATAAAGTCCAAAAACAATGCTACAAGCTATGAGCATTGAGGCCATTGGCCTACATAGTACAGTGACAGTCTACTACAAATCTACATATATGACATTACTAAATTCTAATTAATGATCAACATTATCACTTGAAAGTTGAAACTTCTAATCATGATCAAAGTTCAAATTCAGTGGGTTGAACTTGAGTCTCCCGACTCTCGACTGCCAAACTTTGCAACTACTCCAGTCACAAACTTTTCTATTGGTTCAGTGACTTGAGTTTCAAACTTCTGAAGGTATTATGCCCTAATATGCCCTATTACTTCATTTCGTGCTCCACATGGCTTTACATGGCCTCCTATCTCAGCCAAGTGTTGCTGGAACCTGTAAATACCCCCTCCTGCAATAGATTTTTTGCGATATTTGCAAATCATTTTGCCATCAATCATATCACAATGAGCCCATGCAGTATCCTCGCCTTTTGGAGGCATGATGGCTACTACTTAGCTCAAACTCTATGTTGTTCCACTACTTCAGCAAAAACTCAACTCTCCAAGTTCTCAATCAAACTCACAAAAGCTCAAAATGAGATGTGTGAGACAAATGAGAGGGTTCCCCTGCCTTTAAAGGATTGGGAAGGGTGTTTTTGGAGGGAAAAAACCCCCCTTTTCCCTCCAAAACCACCCATTATTGGCCAAATCAACTTTTGTGGGTCCTTTTTGTGGTTGTGGCAGCTAACCGGCCGGTTAGACCGGTTTGACCGGAACAAAAAGCGAAATGGGGTGCCTGACCAGGTTTTTTTACCAGTTTTGACCGGCCAGTTTGACTGGTTACCGGTTCAAACCGGCCAGTTTTTAATACTATGCTCTAAACCCAATAGTGAGAGCTTACTTGAAATGGTTCTTCTAGATGCGTACCTTTCCATCGATGAATGCCACCTTAAAACCTTTGTCTTCCATGGTCGAGATAGACACAAGGTTCTTTTTCAAATCAGGTACATAGAGTACATCTTGCAAGCGAAGGACTTGACCTTGAGATAGATGGAGGGTCACAGTCCATGTCCCCTTCACGAGATAGGTGGCATTATCTCTAAGGATAATTTTCAGATTAGTATCCTTTACAATCAAATCAGAAAGCGCTTCTTTAAACCCAGTGAGGTGCCTTGAAGCACCACTATCAATCAACCAGACATCCATGGTGTCGGGTGGAGATGCAGCAGAGAGAGCAGATACAAGAATGAATTCATTTTTCTTATCATCAACAACATTAGATTCCTCATACCTGGAATTTCTTGACCTTTTGAAAGGTTGCCCATTTACATTGCGACCAGAGGGAGCCTTCCTCTTTCCTTTGAACCTGTTGTTCCTTTAATTTCCATTCCTCCTGTTGTTGTTGTTATCATCATCCCCGGGAGAATCATTTCTATTAGGGCATTCTCTAGCATAGTGGCCAGTCTTGTTACATGTGTAACAACTTCCTTTCTTTCCTTGGGCCCCTGCTCTTCCATGGTTCCTCGAACCACCATTGTTATTCTTCTTAGCACGAGCGGTGAAGGCAACATTACCTTCATTTTCATATTCCATCATTCTTGTTTCCTCTTGAGTGCATCTCGACAATACTTCGTCAAAATCAGGAATCACATTATTATTGAGAATGGTAGTAATGAACACATGCCATTCAGAGGGGAGACCTCCAAGTGCGGTGAGAACCATTTCTCGATCAGCTATTGTTTCCCCAATGGCAAGAAGGTTATTCTTGATCTCAGTCAACTTCAGAAAATAGGATTGAATGGATTCATCCATGCCTTTCTTGAGATTATTCAATTGATTCTTAAAGAAAAGAACTTGATTTGCATTGTTAGCCCTGAACATATTGACCAACTTGTCATACATCTCCTTAGATGTGCCCAGTTCAGAGATGTAAGCAACCAGACTTTTGTGGATGGAATCCCGGATAATCAACTTAGATTTGATTTTCCCTTTTCTATACTTCGATTTTGTGGCAACAAGTGCAGATGATGGAGGCTCTTGGATTTTTCCCTGCACATAGTCCATGACCACTTGATCTTCCAAGACCAAGTCCAAAGACATCTTCCAAGCATGATAGTCAGACTTGCCAGTCAACTTATCATCAGCCTTGAAGCCATTATAATTTGAGGTACCCATGGGTCCTTGACAAATGCTACTTCTTCAATGATTTCTCTTGACACAAACTTGGGCTTTGTCTTCACCTTAGCTCTGATACCATGTAAATTTTCGTAGATGTTCTATGCTTGATGCAACTTTACTTTATACCCGATAGCAATCACATAAACATGAAAGTAAAATGCTAATAGAACATACCAATAGATCGACAGAAGACGAGCCAAAAATACACTTAACTTGATCAGCAAAATATGTGTTGTGGTGCGTTACGGCGGTCAACAGGATGCTTCAACCAGCAAAGTCTCCTTACGGTCAGCCAACCAGAATGTGTCACACAACCCTCAAGACAGCTCTACAACAATCAACAAAATTCAACGTTGTCTAGTCAACGGTCAACACAAAACAGCAACAGCAAAAAGTCAACGCAACCAAGTCAAAGTCAACGTCCAGCCTCAGTTTTTGTGCCAAAAAATGCAGACTGCAGAGATCAAAGTTTTGGGAGAGTTTCGTGTCAAGTTGACCAAGCGTTGACCAAAGTCAACGCTGGTCAAATCTGCACTGAAAACCCTAGAACAGATCCGAAACCCTAGCTGTTGTTTTTCCCACGTGTGAATGAAGAGAAGCCTCCAAGTGTGAGATCGAACCAATCAGATGCAGAGAGAGAATGAGTGATGATGAAAATGACCTCCAACGTTGACCAATATATATCCATCAGTGAGGGTCTGTGACACATCTGTTGGGGCTTCAAGCCTATATTACAATTCTGGCCGATCTTGCACATAAGTGGAATTAATTCAAAATAAATGTTCTGTTCATCGGATCAAGATGATCTTTGGATCGATCTTGCACCTCTCCGAAAGAGGAATCCAATAAAAATATTGGCATCGTCATCTGAGCATCACAACATGGAGTTTAGACCTAGTTGCCCAAAATTAACAATAGAAGATTTTAGGGATTCACAAATTGTAAGGTCATGGAGATCAAGTTTAAAGAGGAAGCATATAGTTTTGAAGAAAAAGAGTCATTGCAGTTGTCTATACAGTATTTCTAGAAAAGGCATACAGTTGCAGTTAAGATGATCATTTCATCATAAAGATTTAGAAGCAGTCATCGTCTCTTTTAGCAGCAATGACTACAAGTTGACAATAGAAGCATAACAATAGCAGAATCACTTACATCACTGGTTTCAATTTCAGTGAAGATAAGTTGACCACATATATCATAGAATAAGTCAAGCAATATAACCAGTACAAAGCATTTCAAAAGCAGACCAGTTTTTTATGAAAGTTTTAGAAGGACGTAGCAAAAAGTAGGCAATTTAATAATATACATTGAAGACAGTCAATTATATGGCAGCATGGAAGAAAGCTTTAAAAGAGGTTTCTATCAACTAAAAGAAGAAATTCACTTGCTTCAGATGAAAAAGGTTACTCTTATCATAAAGAAGGAGTCTCATGATCATAGAACCTGCAATTATATATCAAAAAGGGGCTCATGGATCAGATATATTATCTTCAGAGGGAGTTGGAGGCAAAACACAATACATATCGATCAAATATATTACTTATAGATAGTTGGGCAGAATGTCAAAAGATGCTTATCATCAAGATTCTCCTAGTAAGTCGTTTGATAGTTTACAGATACATGGTAACATCACTGAAGAGCTTTGATCCAGCAGCTGATTGGTTCGAATTTTGAATACATCATTGGCAGAACTAATCTTGATACTACTAATAATCATTTCTACTTGGAATTTAATGTAATTTCTTGAAGACTTTGAATGCGAAGGAAGTAATATTGACTTTAGAGGGAGCTAGAAGCATAAATTGACATGAAGGATCTTACAACTTGGGATTTGAGGTTACATCGATTGATTTGGCAGTGCTGATAATAAGGAGAGATACTACTGATAATTGAGATATAGTATGGTTTTCTGGAAGAGTATGTAGCAGAATTCTGTAGAGGCAGAAAATGTAGCAGTTGTGAGACAGTTTGTTGGACTATTTGCTGACATGATGGATTTGATATTAATTAAAGATGCATGAAGATTATCAGAGAACCAGGAAGATCAAAGAGTATGAAGCAGATAGGAGCCAAGAAGCTACAAAGGATCTCTAAGGAAGAACCAGTAACAAATGCATTGATGATGTTCCTTTCTAGAGGAAAGGATAAGTATTTTTGAGACAAGCTTAGGCTTGTGGGTATCTCCTCCCTGATTGAGAGGGAGTGAGGACTCCTCCCTGGTTGAGGAGTGAGGGTGGACACCATGTTTTCCATGTGTCATGTACTATGGCCAGGACTAACACCCACAAGCCTCGTGCAAGAACACTGGTAGGGAGAACGATGGATTGGATAAGCATCAGGGACATAAATTCTTGAGTCATGTATTGTGGTTTGACTAGGATTTAACATCCTAAGTTGGATACGTGGACTTGATAAAGATTGGTTCGGATGACATACTTTTCCTTGGATTGGGAAATGGTCCTCTGAGGTCATACCTTGGGAACACCTGGGTGGAGTATTTGCCTTGAGAGGCGGTGGTGTCCAAATTTATGCCTCCCAACTTTGTGCTTTGATCTAGTGGAGAGATAGAGCGTACTTGTCAAGGCCTTTGTATTTTGACAATATTGGTTATGATGATGTAAATCATCATTGATGCTTATCAATCCGGATACTTTCTTATATGAATATTTCAAGTTGAGAGTATCTCGTTCTGTCACTATGAATCAATGTTGTGAACATCGCGATCAGGATTAAATCGGCGAGGGGAAAAAATCGGAAAAAATCGTAAAATCAAGAAAAAATCGGTAAAAATCGGCAAAAAATCGGCACATACAAAAATATTCATTTTTTTTCAATTTTTTTAATATCTAAAGCATCCACAACATAAAATAAATGCATCGACACATAAATATGAAAAAGAAAAACTAATATATAAGATGTGTAATATCATGTCTAGTGCTTCATCACACATAACAGTGAATCATGTCTTGAATACTAAGTCCTGAGTCTCAACTCAACCTCAAAATATCTACAAAAAATATAATAATGTATCTCATATCATGAGTCATAATGTCATATACAAAGGAATGCACCAAATAACCTATACTACTGATTTCCTCTGCCCCTCTTGCGAGAAAATGTAACAACTTTCCCTCTAGATGAAGAAGCTGGCAGGGCTAGCAATGGACTCTGTTGTGCTCTAGAACCTGAAGCACCAGGGGCCAAAAGAGGCAGACCACGTCCTCTACCGGTAGCAAGGGTAGGTGGTGTCACCTCCTCCTACTCCTCCTCCCCCTCCCCCTCCACTACCTCCTGCTCCTCCTGATGCTGCTCTTCCTCCTCCTCCTCCCCCTCCACTACCTCCTACTCTATCCAATCAAGGGTTGACTCCATGATAGGCCTCTCAGCCTCAACCCTCCATGCAGCCGTGGTGTCAATCGCATCTAGGGAGATGACCTCCATATCAGGTGTCCTCTCAAGTTGTCTCACCCACTATGTGGCCTCTCAAGATGACTTCTCCTCCATAGCTCTATTTCTTAAACTCTGTCTGCAAAAAATGGCAAAAAAAAAAATCGAATTTGCAAGTTATTGGGTCGTTGTTTGACGGGCCCACGATTTTTTCGAGTCAAATTGCGATGTTTTCACGATTTTTTCAAAATTAAAAATTAAAAAAATCGCCGAAAAAATCACGATTTTTTTGAAAAAATCACGATTTTTTTGAAAAAATCGCGATGTTCGCAACAGAGCTATGAATGCCTCCCTAGTTAAGAGGGAGTGTTGAAATTGTAACTAGTGTCGGTCTTCATAATGTCATGTAATTTAATCATCAAAATATGTATTATATTCATTATTATTATTATTATTTAATTTTTGTTCAAAGCATGTTCTTCATGCTTATAGAGTCAAAAGAGTCAAAAAGAATTTATTATAGTTGATTTGTGGTAGCATCAGATGTGATCTAAGTCTCAAATTCTGTGGAGAAGCTTAGACACATGCATTACAGATAACCCAGAAATTGTTTTGGGAAATTCCACCCAGAAACAATTTTATTTGATAAATTAATTATTTTTAATAAGGACCCTAAGTGATTCTTCAGCACAATTGAGGGGCAAGAGACAGTTTTGGCAGGAGGATCTTCTCCAGGGCCAAGGATCATCAACAGAGAGGCAGAGAAAGACGCAGAGGAAGCAGCGCAAAGCCCAGAGAGGGTGACACAGCACCCAGAAGGGGTGATGCAGGGCCACACACAGAGGCAGCGCAACATTTCCGAGTTTCATTCTGAATTCAGCAGGGAAATCGAGATTCTGAGCCGGGACGGCTGGATCGAGTTTCCTGAGCTGAAAGGTCACGCAGAAGGGGTGACGCAGTCCATTAGAGGTCCCCACGCAAGCCTACGTAGCTATTGCGCAGAGGCAGCGCAAAGGGTGTTAGGGTTTCGTCATTTCAACTACCGAACCAACCGGGGCTTGCAGAGTGAGGTATTCTCACAATTTCTTTCTCTGTCAGTATTTCTCTGTAACTAAACCGTCCAGAGAGACATTCAGAGATGTATTCAGAATAATTGTTGCTTAATAATAAAACCCTCAGATCTACTGCACCGGTTTTCCTGCATTGGGTTTTTCCGGGGACATTTGTCCAAAAACAACGGTGCCCTGTGTGTGTTATTTCTTTTGCTCAATTTCCTGTTTCCACATCTAAATTAAGTAAGTGAAGGTTGCTTCAGTAATTGCTTCAATGTTTTCAGAAGTAATCTGCTAAATAACTTGTTAATGTAATTCACAAGTAGGAGAAGTAATTCAATTTGTTGCAGTAGGATTCCAGATCTAAGACATGGAATCTTCACACGGTATCAAAGCGTTGATTATGGAACAGGAAGAGCAGATCCCGCATTGAGACGAAGGTCGAATAGCTGAAGAAAGCAGCAGTTCGAATCCCCAGAGGGATTGCGCAGTCCAAGCCTGGAGGGCTGAAGTTTCTGGGAAAGACTCTCTGAGTGAGTCGACAGAGAGGAAGGGCTTCCAATTCGGAATTTTGTCGAGCGTAGATGGAGCAACGTAGAGCTGGTGGGACGCAGTTTCTGTATGCAGATTTTGTTTTGCTGGGCGGAAAATCGTCGGAAAAGAAAGAAGCAACATAGTGAGGGAATTTTCTTCCTCAGGAAGTTCCTAGCCAAGGAATTTTATGTTTCCAAGATCTGAGCAGCAGATATACAAGATCCAAAAGGAGTGTGTAAGTTTGTCCAGTGTTGCGCAGAGGGGGAAGAAGAGGAGCAGATTCAACATTCTTGACGACCATGGCAGCTCACGGGCTTAGAGATCAAGACCGGTTGGAGGGAGCCTCCAACTATGTAATCTAGAAGGCGAGGATTCAATGCCTTCTAGATGAATACGATCTCAAGCTCTTCGTGAAGAGTACGGTAGTTGTCCCTGCAAATTCAGATCCGCTGAAGAAGTACACGGCTGATATGGCAAAGGCTAAAACGCTGCTCCTTGATGGAGTCAAAGATCATATTGTGTCCCATATAGCTGGCAAGGACACAGCCATGCAGATGTGGGAAGCCTTGGCAACGTTGTATGAAGGCTCTTCCGAACAACGGAAGATGTACTTGGAGCAGAAACTGAGGATGATGTAGATGCAAAAAGGGGAGCGTATTGTTCCGTCTTGTCGAAACTTCAGGAAATCCATGATCAACTAGCAGTAGTGGGGGCCACCTCTTCTCCTACAGCAATGGTGACACTGGCTCTTAACGCAGTCTCTGAAGAATGGCAGGTGTTTTTCCAGAGCATCCTGGTCAGAGCCACCTTGTCGAGTTGGGAAGAGATGTGTGCTGCTCTTCAGCAAGAATAGCTAAGGAGGGACCTGGTCAAGTGTAAACTTGACAACAACAGTGGCAGTGGATCGAAGATGAAGCGGGAGGAGGAGGAAAACGCAGGCCTTGCATCCAAAGGGCAGCAGGAGCAGTGGAGACGTAAGAAAGACGTCTCGAACAATAAGTGCTTCAAATGTGGTGATCTTGGTCACTACCCTACCCAGTGTCCTTTGAAGAAAAAGGACAAGGACGAGAAGCATGATCTAAAGGCTGCGACTGCGAAGATCGATGAGGATGAGTATGCCATGAGTGCCCACGCATCTCCAAGAGGGAGATGGAGCGACATTGAGCCGTAAGTTCGCAAGAAATTTAGTTGGGTAGGATCCTAAGGAGTCCACCTCTCAGATCATAACCTTGCTACAGGTGCCCAAGAATAGCAGTAGCGGGTCGAAGGAGTTTTCAGTAGGTGCAGAGAAGTGCAGAAACGACAGATGGAGTGGTTCGCAACGCTAAATTTGAGCAACGCAAAGGGACGCAGTGCAAAGCAGCAGCAGCACAGTGTTTCAGAGGGACGACATGGGACTAGCAGAAGTTAAGAGTTTCAGCATCGAGATACATCCTGAACACTTGTTCAGAATAGTTGGATATTTTTCAGTCATTTCTCTCAGCAGCTAAGATGCAGTGCAGAGTTAGCAGTGGCAGTGCTAGCAGCAGATGCAGCATTTCAGAGGGAGTTGCAATACAAATGCAGTGTTGATTGTGGCAGGGTCAGCAGCAACGCAGCTGTTGGTGTACAACATGTCAGACATGAGCAGCTCAGAGGAAGATGCTTCCAAGTCAGAGCAATGTGCAGCAAGGCATATTTGCTAGAGCACACTCCTCGCTAAGAGGGAGTGTTGATTTGTGGTAGCATCGGATGTGCTCTAAGTCTCAAATTTTGTTGAAGATAGCAAAGACTAGACTTGCTAGCTATTACCTCACCTCCAGGCGTCTTTTGAAGGTAAGAGAGTCATTCGCTGCTATGGTAGCAAGTCCACACTCGCAGGGGTATTAAAGGACAGGGCAACAACAACAGTTGACAAGCAAGGTTTTGAACAGGTGGAGGAGACCGCTCTTGATCCTTTGTTTTGGGCATGTGTGAGGGAAATTTTGAATTTCACCAGGCCCATTTATAACATGATTCGTTTTGCAGATACATATAAACCTGTGATTGGGGAGGTGTATGAGCAGATGGATAGCATGTTGGGGCAAATAAAAGATGTTGTTAAGGACAAGGATCCAAACTTGTATTCAATGATTCACAATTGTGTGTGTGCACGGTGGAATAAATTGAATGTTCCACTACATGCTTTGGCGTATATCCTTATGCCAAAATACTACTCTCCATCTTGGTTGGGCCAACCTGCACCTGGGGGTGGGGTTAGGATCAAACCTCATACAGATCCCGAGGTACAAGAGGGATACATGAAAGCATTAGACAAGTTGGTCCCTGAAAGGGAGGAGTGTGCTAATCTGCGCCTTGAATTAGGCAGATACTTCAGTTGCACTAGTTTGTTTTGTTCTTTTCATGCAATGGAAGATAGGACAGGTTTGATGCTCTCACATGGTGGCATACATATGGCGGCATGGGACTTTTGCCAAAATTGGCAAAAAAAGTTCTCTCACAGGTTGTAAATACTTCTTCTGCAGAGAGGTGTTGAAGCACCTACAGCTTCATCCATAATGTGAGAAGAAACAGACTCAACGAAAACCGAGCAGAAAGCTTGGTTTATGTGCACTACAACTTGAGGTTGTGAGTCATTATTGTGATCTGGCTTATGAGGATCTCTCATATAAAGTTTGGGACAACAACCCAGAGGATGATAATTTGGAAGACGGCACTATACATTTGAAAGAATTGGAAGCAGAACTTTTGAGAGACGAGGATGAAGTAGCAGTAGGCATGCCATCGCCACACCCACCATCGGGTAGTAGTGCCAGTGTCAATGTTCATGTTCCGACTGTTATTCCTTTGCTACCTCCACCTACATCCTCACGTGGAGGGCATGGGGCTTCTAGTCATGGTCATGGTACTTCCCGCGAGGGGACTGCTGGAAGACCACCATTACCACGAGCTGCTCATAAATTAGACATTTCTCGTGGCAAGAGGCCAAGCAATAGATGAAATAGATTTACGTTTTACTAGTCTTTTATATTTTCTAGGAGTTTTTAACTTTTTATAACTGTTGAAACTTGACTCTTTCATATTTAATGGAAGATATTTTTTGTAAACAATATATGACAATTTAAGTTTAAAGTTTGAAACTTTGAAGTTGGCAGTTACAAGTTTATAAGTCATTATAAATTATGAATATGATGCTTCATGAAAGTTGAAAGTTGTTTCATTTCGTTTCATTTTATAACATTTCATTTCATGTTAAATATTCTTTGTTGTAATAGTTACACTTAGCTTACAAGTACGACTATGGTGATCAATGAATCAATGATGATAAATGTTATATAGTGAATTCTGAAAGCTTGAAACTTTAAGATTGATGAATCATGAGACTCAAGAGTCAATATGTTGTATGTTTCTAACTTATGGACGTGGTTAATGAAGATTATAACTTCTAGATGATTGATGTTATATGGTTCAATCTATGTTTTTATGTTTTTTATGTCTAATTCATCATTCTACATGCTTTTGTTGACATATATGCATCGAAATATATATATATCTTAAAAAAACGCTCCCGAACCAGGAGCTTTTGAAATGGCGCTCCCGCTCTCGCTCCCAAGTAACCTTGGCTTAGACACATGCATTACAGATAACCCATAAATTGTTTTGGGAAATTCCACCCAGAAACAGTTTTATTTGATAAATTAATTATTTTAATGAGGACCCTAAGTCTAACTTAGGAAATTAAAATAATTAATGGGAATTAATTTAAACTGTGGGTGAAACTTCTAGAAAAAACAGATCAAGTCTAAATGTAATCTTAGTCGTTGATTGGAGATCTAATCTCGGTCGTTGAAGTCTCAACAAGTAGACTATAAAGGAAGGCTTGAAGGTCATTTGTAAAACACACCAAAAGGATCAAGTGATCGAATTTTCTGACAGAGCAATGCTCGGAGGAAAACTCCGATCTAAGTGATTCTTCAGCGCAGTTGAGGGGCAGAGACAGTTTTGGTAGGAGGATCTTCTCCGGGGCCAAGGATCATCAGCAGAGAGGTAGAGAAAGACGCAGGAAGCAGCGCAGAGCCCAGAGAGGGTGACATAGCACCCAAAAGGGGTGACGTAGGGCCACACGCAGAGGCAGTGCAGCGTTTCCGAGTTTCAGTCTGAATTCAGTTGGGAAATCAAGATTCTCAACGGGGAGGGTTGGATCGAGTTTCCTAAGAGCTGAAAGATCACGCAGAAGGGGTGACGGAGTCCATCAAAGGTCTCCACACAGGCCTACGCAGCTACTGCGCAGAGGTAGCTAAGAGGGTGTTGGGGTTTCATCATTTCAGCTACCGGATCAGCTGGGACTTGCAGAGTGAGGTATTCTCACTATTTTTTTCTCTGTCAGTATTTCTCTGTAACTTAATCGTTCAATGAGACATTCAGAGATGTATTCAGAATAACTGTTGCTTAATAATAAAACCCTCATATCTGCTGCACTGGTTTTCCCGCATTGGGTTTTTTCGGGGACATTTGTCCAAAAACAACTGTGTCCTGTGTGTGTTATTTCTTTTGCTCAGTTTCCTGTTTCCACATCTAGATTAATTAAGTGAAGTCTGCTTCAGTGATTGCTTCAATGTTACCAGAAGTACTCTGCAAAAAAACTTGTTAATGTAATTCACAAGTAGAAGTAATTCAGTTTGTCGCAATAGGATACCAGATCTAGGACTTGGAATTTTCACAATTATGAGTCAAAAGGAAATGTAACTGAGTCAAGTCCCATTTAGACTTTTGTAAGAAAGGAAAAAGAATTTTTATTGAGTCAAAGAGTCAATCAAAGACCAAGTCAGCTCTCCTTAGACAAGTCGGCTTATGTGGCACCTATTCGACCCTCCTAGACGGTTGTATAAACAAGTCAACTCAACCTCTTCGAAGATCATTCATTCATCATCACATACACATCAATTTTTGTACCAAAACAAGAAGATAAGATAGTCGAAGTCAAGGAGAGAGAAGATGAGTTTTCAGCGCTACTTATGCTCACACATGCAAAGTTTCTGCAGTTTTCTAAGGCTATTATTAGGCCAAAATTCAGTCTCTATTGCAGGGCCAAAAATTTCTATGATTTAACTAGATTTCAAAGGATTTGACTAGCATTGAAGTTTGTTGACTTTGACTTGATTGCAGGAGATTTGGAGGGTTGACTTGTGATCTTTGTGGCAGTCTTGGTTTCGGTATTGGGTCTTGGATATCTCATTTTTTATCTGATTCTATAAGAAAAGGATTGTTGGGTTTTCCCCCTTGTGGGGTTTTTCCCTAGATTGGAGCCTAATTTCTAGTGTTCTTTGTCTCTTTGTGATCTTTGTGTTTTACACAATTTTATAATTATTTGATGAACAAGATAATATGAGTAATAAGAAGCCAACAAACATTCACAACTAATTATCAAGTTAAGAGAAATCAATCATTATCTTTTATCACTTGGTTTCTCAACATACTCCAGGTTAGAGTTGTTGAAATTTGTTGAAACGAGATATGCCTCCAATTTCATCATGTTATGTCACCTTCTTAAGGTAAAGCAACCATTAGTTTTTATGGTGGTGAGTCAAATATTGGTTGAGTGGAGGCAGAAAGATTCAAAGCAAGGGGCTATGGTGCGCAGATTATGTCTTGATGAGGAATGGTGGAGCTAGATAAAATTCTTGCTCAAGTTCACATCCCCTGCATTTGAGCTTCTTTGAAGTGTTTGTTACCACTCAAACTAGCAAGGGCTCTAAAAGGGGGTCCTCGGAGGGATACTACTAGATCAAGGGAAACAAATGGAGCAATAGCCCACTGTCACCTCGGTTATGGCTCCCTACTATTTACGAAATTTCATTGATGAGAGGAGACCCGATATGATAAGGACCACAAAATAAGTAGACAACAATAGGGTAAGGGGTGATTCTAGGGGACTATTCACGAGAGAGGCTCAAATATACAGCTTGCTTGTTTTGGAAGGCAAGGTTGAAGGCTCTCGAGGAAGGGCTCAAGGGGAATTTAAACCCTAAAATTCTTGTGGAGGCTTGGGCTGAAGTTGTCTTGGAAGAATTACTCTTAATGACTTGTGGGACCAAGTGGACCCGAAAGGTAGGTCAAAGGGGGGAGGGTCTAGCAACCAATGATGTACTTGACCTATTCCTAAGGGAAAAGGGACCAAAAATTAATTTCCAACACAAGGCAAGGTGAGGATCCCAATGAGGTCTATAGCCTAAGGAAACTAAGGGCAAGATTGATCTTGTGGCTAGGGCTTGAGGTATCTCACAATCCCACCGTCGGAATTGCTTCAAAATTGGAGGGTACCTAGGAGAAACCCCAGCGCAGATGATGCCAAGAGATCAAACTTTTCCTATGGATGGTTTGCAAGCTAAATGATGTCCTAGGAGGCCTATGGGGATAGACCTGGAAATAAAATGTGAGAGCAGAATAATTTGGAGTGATCACCATTATGGTGGACAAGTGCCTAGTCCTTTTGGGAGATTTTGGAGTCAAGAGTAATTATGACTATGGACATCAAATTTTCTATGTCAAGGAGGCCTCAAAGACAGCTTCGTATGGCACTAGGGCAGCAGCAAAAGCAACTTCGAGAATTTTAAACTTCGTTTTGCAAGATTGATGCCTTATCAAGATGAAATTCAGTAGAGAAGCATCTCTAGGAATATTCTTTCATAATACATGCCCCATACATGATGCATCAATATCTAGAAACCCAATTTCCACAACTTCGCATAAATGGATGGAGCAAATTAGCCCTAGTAAAGCGAAAATCCAGCAGCAATGTATGTGACAACATAAAGAAGAAAAATAGCATTAAATGTACTTACATGTATTAAGAATATATCCAACCATCAACAATTTGCCAATCAAGAAGCTCCAAGACAAATGAAAATAATCCAAACATCAAAATTCATTCCATGCTCCAAAAATTCGTCCTCCAAGAAGGCTAGCAAAGTTCTCTAAAGAGATACAAATCCAACCAAGTGATGATGCTAAAATGAATTCACATCACTTGTATTTATACACTTCTAATGAGTTCCATTTAGCTAATTGAGCCTACACTAGCCCCTAAAATAAAATAATGTGCAAAATAACTAACTTTTGGTGACAAGCCCACCAAACTAGCTCATAAACAAAATAATAAGCCTCTCAAGAGGTCAAATGATGAACAATGCATGTCGTTGGCCCTTCTAAGAAGCTTGATGAAGTCCATAAATGCCACAATGATGAATAGGACTCCCAAAAGTAGTGGGCAAGGGGATGACCCCTTGTTCTCCAAATAATAAACCTGTGGTGCTTCCAATGGGTATGGTGGCACATAAGTAACCCCATGGGTCTCCAAGTAGATCGACGATGCATGTAGACCATCTGAAAGGGCTCAAATGATGGTGAAATTGATGCCACAGCAGCATACAAGTCTTGGGTCATCTGCCAAGTGCACGGTACAACTATGGGGTCGGCTGGGCATGGTGAACCAAGTGCATCTTCCTCGTCCAATAGGTGAATCATATATGAACCTTTATGGGGATCCATGGAATGTTGTCTATTGTTGTGGAGGCCCATGGCTCTCAACACACACCAAACCCAAAATGGAGACTATTGCAATCCTACATAAGATCCAATGTGTCCCCTAGCCTTCTAGCACAACAAGTCATTTAAGGAAATCAAGTTAAAGAGCTTACAAACCATGGACAGCAGGTGGGCACTTCATAATGGCATGCCCTTCCATAATGGGCTTTGGCATGTGCTAATGTCTCCAAGCTCCAAAGGGGGTTAACCAAGGACTCTATTAGGTGGTTTCTACCTTTAAAGGGGATAGTATATCCGAGGTACATCCTTCAAATGGTGATGGCATGCAATAAAGAGATGAATGGAGTAGGGAATGAAAGGGGCAAACCTGGGCAACATGTCGGAGTACAAGGGTCACTAGTAAATGGGAGGCCCAAAATTGGGTATATAATGTATAGGAGGGAGCAATCGTGGTGCATGAGATACCTCGGCTTGATTTTTCCACCCTTTTTTATATGCCTTTTGTCTTTTATGATTTTTCTTTGATTAATTGCTCGGGGCTCAAAGGATAAGAGCATGATGTGTAAGGTATAGCAGTAGATACCCCTTTTAAGGTAAAGCAGTTCATTGCCCACCATAGGTTGGGATAATCATGGGATCCTGAATGATAAAGGAGGCTCATCTAGGGCCTATGGAACCAAGGTAATGGCCATGGGTATGGGGTAGAGCTCATGCATTGGTTTTTGCCTACGTGCTAAATGTGTTTGTCTCGGCCATCTTTTGCATCTTGTGGTATATTTTTCTAATAAATGTGGCCAATTATACTTTTACTTGTTCATTTCAGCCGCATCAACCTCTGGGGCATCGTTCCAAGCCCGACCCAAGATGTAGGCAAGGGGACAAGGAGGCTAACCCTATGTGGACCCAGTGGAGAAATGTGGACCCAAGTGGTAAAGATGATGGATGGGGTTATAATAAACGCAAGGGGAGTGACATATGTGAATGGGGAAGCACAAACCTAGCCCACTCTTTTCGCCGAATCCCCCCATTAATCCATGCCCAGAAGTGTCCATGATAAGCAAACTCAATACTCAATTACCAAATGACAAGGCATACCTTTAGGCTCAGGAGGCCCACCTTCAAACATACGATCATGACAGATGGGTGAGGGACCACATGGCTGGTTTAGGTGGCAGAGAAATGGCACAACGAGCTAGTTGGTGGCTGCAAGGGGCTGCTGGCTGCCGGCTGAAGACCATCTTGGAGAAAATTTTCTCCTAGGGATATCACCCACAAGTGGTGGATAACATCTAACTCCAACTGCGACATGATCTCTCGAAGAAGTGTGCGAAGCTACTCGAACGGGAGGTCACGAGAACTCCAACAATCTCTTGGTTACCATAAACTTGTTACCTACACATATAAAAGACTAAAACCACGAGGCAGCATGTTTGTACAGTGTCTTATGATTACCCATGCTTAATGTTAGGCCGTAAAATCAACATAAAATAAAATATGCTAAATTTTATCTAAATGCATCTAATCTATCGTGAGAAATGTCATATGACATTAATTCTAATGCGAAAATCAGCATGCAATGCATCCTGCGCTAACATGCATATCGTGTAAAACTAATACTAAGTGTAATCATAAAGCCAGTGCAACCAACATATCATCATATCAAAATAAATTTGCCTGCCAGTATGATTACTCATGTAGAAAATCCCAGAGCGAATGCGGATACAATTATATGGAGGATGAAGGAGGAGGGAGGTGGGAAAATATGATGCCCACATATGGATGATCACGTGAGAAGGGGTAAGAAAAGGATGTAATCTGGTCCATGAGATCCTCTCTTCTAACCAAAATATAGAGATGTCAATGATTAGGCTCATAAATTTTTTATGTTTGGCAACCTCGGGCATATTATTTCAATTATCATTTGTCATATTTTATTGCCTCTACAGGGCTATGATTAGTAGGAAAGGGAGACTGATGAGATGGAGAAACACAAGTAGGTTGCCCATAATGATCACACTCGAAAGGGGAGATTATAGATTGATCATGATCTTGAGGGGATGTCGAAGGAGATAAAGAATACTCAATGAGGGGTTCTTCCTCGACACTATACTCAAAAAAGGGAAAGGGATCAAGGCCACTAGAGATCATATGAGACCAAGTGCGAGAATTACTCTCAATATGATAAACAAGAGGAGGCAAAGATGAGGGTGGAGTGTTATATCGAACGAGTTTCTCATCCCCAAAATCATAAGGCTCAGGGGATTTGAATATAGCATCATACTTCGAAGAGGTGGGAGCCTTACTGATTTCCTTAGTATCAAAGATTGGGCCTCTCCTAAAAGGAAACTTGATCACTTCCAACAACCCCTCTTTATGCAAGGGAAAATAAAATTTCTCCTTCCCAAGGGCATCAATGGATCTGTCATCATAAATAATGTCCGAGAGAAAGGGAGGAACAACCTCAGCCTCATCCTCCTTGTCGATGTCGTAAATGGGAGCACAATCAAATTGAGGACCAACAATTTCCCATTTCTCCTTTTCAATATGGAAGTAATCTCCAATGCCATCTTCTAAGGGGCTAATAGGATCACCTTCCTCAAGGTTCTCAAAAGGGAGAGTTGTCAAGAGTAGTATCCTCGAGAAAGGTAAGGTTAGTCTCAACTTCATCCTTCTCAACATGTGTTCTCCAAATCGTCCTTTTCGTCATGTGGACTCGAGGAGGGCTCGTTTTCGTGCTCATTACCTATATTCTCAATGTCTTGATGACGCTCAATGAAAGCTTCCTCTTGGATCCTTAATGTGGGGCATACTTGAAAATGTCTAAGAAAGCCATCAATGAACTCCTCAATAAATGATATGCTCTAAGGTACATGATCATGCAGCCATGAGTTCTGACCACCAAGAGATCCCATGAACAACAACATAAGGACATCTTAGTGAACAACCTCCTCTCTTGAAGCATGTGCATTAAATCTTTCTACATGGTCAATTGCGGAGAGTGGATCACCATTAAACACAGGCACCCCACGTACCATCCTTCCCGTGACATAATTAGGGTGCCCAAGGATGCTAGCAATGTCCGAAGCGGGAAATTTATCAAAGAAAGACAACCTATTTGAGATATACATGAAAAATATGTAGGAGTTGCCATGGTGAATTTAAAGACACCTAGAAAAATATTTGCTTCACCAAGCATCAACCATGAAGTTCACTGAAGAACTAGGGCTTCGTTTTTCCAATGGAGTCGCCAATAATGACATGTCAATATGTCGTATGGGGAACAAAACACATGTCTCGTGTCACCGGAAATGGTGCCAGAAATGTTACCACTCAAACTCGCAGGGGCTCTAAAACGGGGTCCTCGAAGGGCTACTACTAGATGAAGGGAAATGAATGAAGCAACAACCCATTGTCACCTCGGCTATGGCTCCCTACTCTTTACGAACTTTCATCGATGAGAGGAGACCCAATATGATAAGGACCACAAAATAAGTAGACAATGATAGGGTGAGGGGTGATCCTAAGGGCCTACTCACGAGAGAGGCTCACATATACAACTTGCTTGCGTTGGAAGGCAAGGTTGAAGGCTCTCAAGGAAGGGCTGAGGGTGAATTTCAAGGTTAAGGTTTAGGGAAAGTGTCTTATAATGGAGGCCCTCGAACCCTAAAATTCTCGTGGAGGCTTGGATTCAAGTGGTCTTGGAAGAATTACTCTTAATGGCTTGTGGGTCCACACGGGACCAAGTGGACCCGGAGGGTAGGTCAAAAGGGGGAGGGTCTAGCAACCAATGATGTACTTGACCTATTCCGGAGGGGAAAGGGACCAAAAATGAAATTCCCAACACAAGGCAAGGTGAGGATCCCAACGAGGTCTATAGCCTAACGAAACTAAGGGCAAGATTGATCTTGTGGCTAGGGCTTGAGGTATCTCACAATCCCACCGTCGGAATTGCTTCAAAATTGGGGGATGCCTTGGAGAAACCCCAGGGTAGATGATGCCAAGAGATCGAACTTTTCCTGTGGATGGTTTGCAAGATAAACGATGCCTAGGATACCTATGGGGATAGACCTAGAAAATAAAAGGTGGGAGGAGAAAAATTTGCAGTGATCACCTTTATGGTGGGCCAGTTCCTAGTACTTTTTGGAGATTTTGGAGTCGAGTAATTATGACTATGGACATCAAATTTCCTATGTCAAGGAGGCCTCAAAGTCAGCTTCGTACGGCACTAGGGCAGTAGCTTCGAGAACTTTATACTTAGTTTTGCAAGATTGATGGCTTATCAAGATGATATTCAGTAGAGGAGCATCTTTAGGAATATTCTTTCATAATAGATGGCCCATACATGATGCATCACTATCTAGAAACCCAATTTCCACAACTCCGCATAAATGGATGTAGCAAATTAGCCCTAGTATAGGGAAAATCTAGCAGCAATGTATGTGACAACATAAAGAAGAAAAATAGCATTAAATGTACTTACATGTATTAAGAGTATATCCAACCATCAACAATTTGCCAATCAAGAAGCTCCAAGACAAATGAAAATAATCCAAACATCAAAATTCATTCCATGCTCCAAAAATTCGTCCTCCAAGAAGGATAGCGAAGTTCTCTAAAGAGATACAAATCCAACCAAGTGATGATGCTAAAATGAATTCACATCACTTGTATTTATACACTTCTAATGAGTTTGATTTAGCTATGAGCCTACATTAGCCCCTAAAATAAAAGAATGTGCAAAATAACTAACTTTTGGTGACAAGCCCACCAAACTAGCTCATAAACAAAATAATAAGCCTCTCAAGAGGTCAAATGATGAACAATGCATGTCATTGGCCCTTCTAAGAAGCCTGATGAAGTCCATAAGTGCAACAATGATGAATAGGACTCCCAAAAGTAGTGTACAATGGGATGGCCCCTTGCTCTCCAAATAACAAAACCTATGGTTCTCCCAATGGGTATGGGGGCACACAATTAACCTCATCGGTCTCCAAGTAGATCGAGGATGCCTATAGACCATCTGGAAGAGCTCAGATGATGGTGTAAGTGATGCCACATCAGCATACAAGTCCTAGGCCATTTGCTAAGTGCATGGTACAACTATGGTGTCGGTTGGGCATGGTGAACTAGGTGCATCTTCCTCGTCCAATAGGTGAATCTCAAGCAATCTCTAAACATCTCTGGGGATCCATGGAATGTTGTCTACTGCTGGAGAGGCCCATGGCTCTCTACACACACCTTACATGTGCCAATCTAGCCCTTTGGAGGGTTAGGACCTCGTATAAGGAGACCAAACCCAAAATGGAGACTATCTGTAATCATGCATAAAATCCAATGCGTCCCATAGCCTTCCAACATAACAAGTCATTTAAGGAAATCAAGTTAAAGAGCTTACAAAACATGGACAGCAGGTGGGCACTTCATAATGGCATGCCCTTCCATAATGGGCTTTGGCATTTACTAATGTCTCCAAGCTCCAAAGGGGGTTAACCAAGGACACTATTAGGTGGTTTCTACCTTTAAAGGGGACAATATGTCCAAGGTACATCCTTTAAATGGTGGTGGCGTGCAATAAAGATATGAATGGAATAAGTAATGAAAGGGGCAAACCTAGGCCACCTGTCGAGGTACAAGAGTAGCTAGTAAAAGGGAAGCCCACAATTGGGTATATAATGTATAGGAGGGAGCAATCGTGGTGCATGAGATACTCTAGTTTGATTTTTCCACCCTTCTTTATATGCCTTTTGTCTTTTATGATTTTTCTTTGATTAATTGCTCAGGGCTCAAAGGATAAGAGCATGATGTGTAAGGTATAGCAGTGGATACCCCTTTTAAGGTAGGGCAGTTCATTGCCCACCATAGGTTGGGACAATCATGGGTTCCTGAATGATAAAGGAGGCTCATCTAGGGCCTATGGAACCAGGGTGATGGCCATGGGTATGGGGTAGAGCTCATGCATTGGCTTTTTCCCACGTGCTAAATGTGTTTGTCGCGGCCATCTTTTGCATCTTGTGGTACATTTTCTTGTTAAATGTGGCCAATTATGCTTTTACTTGTTCATTTCAGCCGAATCAACCTCGGGGGCATCTTTCCAAGCCCAACCCAAGATCCAGGCAAGGGGACGAGGAGGCTAACCCTATGTGGACCCAGTGGAGAAATGTGGACCCAAGTGGGAAAGATGATGGATGGGGTTATAATAAACGGAAGGGGAGTGATATATGTGTATGGGGAAGCGAGACCATGCAACCAAAATCAGGTTTTCCCATGTAGTACCACCCTAAAACCCAATGGTTAGTAAAGGAGATCCCATGGGACTAGGATCCATGGGTAACAACCAAAAGAGGTCTAAGGGACAGAAGCACAAACCTAGCCCACTCTTTCCACCGAATCCCCCAATTAATCCATGCCCAAAAGGGTCCATGATAAGCAAACTCAATACTCAATTACTAAATGACAAGGCATACCTTTGGACTCCGGAGGCCCACCTTCAAAGATACGATCATGATAGATGGGTGAGGGACCACATGGTTGGCTCAGGTGGTGGAGAAATGGCACAACGAACTAGTTGGTGGCTGCAAGGGGTTGTTGGCTGCCGACTGAGGACCATCTTGGAGAAAATTTTCTCCTAGGGATATCACCCACAAAGTGGTGGGTAACAGTACCGACATAAACAAGCCTTTCATGGGAGAGGTTTATGATGGCATAGACACCATGATTGAGAAAACTATGGAAATTATTGCATAGGGGTCTCCTCAACTTCTATTTGTTGATGATGATTTTGGGGATACTATGAAGAGAAATATGGTTGAGAGATGGAAACAGTTTAGCACTCCATTGCACACTTTAGCACATGCCCTAAACCCAAGATTTTATGATGATGACCTTATTGCTTAGAGAAATGGGAAGAGAAAGACACCACATAAGCATAGGGTAGTGGCAAATGGAGTGAAAAGAGCTCTTATGAGAATATTTCCAACTCATCTACAAAGGGAGATGAAGGAAGAATTCGCTAGTTTTCTACTAGTTTGGATGAGTATTCATATATTTCAACTTTGGATGAGAGGAGAACAATTAGTCCAATTAGAAGGTGGATTTGTCGTGGAGCTATAAAGCATTTTCATTTGTATTCTTTCACAAGTGGCAAGCTCTTCATGAGAAAAAATAAATTGGAGCTCCTATGGTTTTATTCATTTAGTGAAGCGCAACAAGTTGAGTTTGCAGAAGGTTGAGGATCTTGTTTATGTACATTCCAACCTTCGCCATGCATCTTGTAGGGTTCCAGAGTATAGTAGTGGGCCTTGTAAAGAATGTGATGTAGATCTTGAATGTCTTAACTTGGACATCTCTCTTGTGTGATATCACTTAGGAATTTTTTCCTAAGTCAAAATTAAGTGAAAGTATAATTGCGCCTTAACTTCACTAGTGGGTCCCACTGCCAAATTTAGAAAACTTCTAAATTTAGCAGAACCCTTTCATCTATAACGTCAATTAACACTCCCTTTTAGAGGGGAAGGTGTTTTGTACTACACCTAGTTTATCTTTGAAGTAGACGAATCTGCCTCTTGCCAATGCCTTGGTCAAGATATCTATTGTTTGCTCCTTTGTAGGAACGTACTGAAGTCTGACTTTACCCCTCTAAACAAAATCTCTGATATGGTGGTACCTAATCTTGATGTGCTTGGAGAAATCATGAAACATCGAATTTTCAAGAGCTTGATGCAGCTCTGATTATCACAGTTTATGACCGTGGGCTCCAACCTTTTACTGAACAACTCAACAAGTAGCTTCCTCAACCAAATAGCTTCGCAAGCTTCCAAGTTGGAAGCCATGTACTCAGCCTTAGCTAAGCTCAGTGCCACTGATCTCTGCTTCCTGCTAAACCAAGAAACAACTGTTGACCCAACACTAAAAGCACAACCTGAAGTGTTCTTCCTATCTGATGAACCCCCTACCCAATTTGCGTCTGTGAATCTTTGAAGACTCACTCCATCAACCTATTTGTACAACAACCCATAATTTGTTGTGCCCCTTAGATACTTCAAACACATGCTTGGCAACAACCCAATGCACTCTTGTCAGCTCAACCATAAACTTGCTCAATTGGTTGATTGTGAAGCAAATGTTTAGTCGTGTGTTCACTAGTAACATCAACGACCCTATGAGTTTCCTATAGAGAGTGGGATCCACTCGCTCACCTCCGGTAGCATCCACCTTCCTCCAGTTTGTGACTAGAGGTGTGGCCATGGGCCTGCAATCGTGCATGTGGAATCTCTTGAGAATCTCCTGCACATACCTGCCCTGTCCCACGAATATCTTCCCATCACTCTGTCAAACCTCCAATCAAAGGAAATAGTGCATAAGCCCTATATTCTTCATCTCAAAGTCTTCTGCAAGATCTACTCTGTCCCACGAATATCTCCTCATCACCCTGCCAAACCTGCAATCCAAGGAAATAGTGCATACACCCTATACTCTTCATCTCAAATTCTTCTACAATATCTCTCTTGCAGTCATGGATGAGCTCCTTGTCCCGTATCAATATCAAATCATCAACATATAACACAAGAATGAGAGGTTGGCATATGAGCTTACCCACTTTTGGTGGGTATCATGCCCAATGGAAAGACACTAGTTTTTGGTCTATTTTATGCATAATAATTCTTAAACTTCATAGACTTGTTTTGCTAAAGCCATCTCTTCATTTCACCTTGGACTTCATTGTATAAGCTCTAGTAATCTTGTTCCAAGGAAGCCCCCATTGAACCAGAGAAGGACCATCAAAAAAGTATGAAGAGGATTTGTTGGGTGACATGGTCACCCCGCTTAGTTTCTCCGAAGGTCTTACTTGCGCTTTAGGACTTTATCTCAAGAAATGGATGTTTAAGTGGTAACACAATAGAGATAAGCATGACAAAACAACCAAAACACTCTACCAACGTTGGCCATTGGTAGGGGAAACCATCTACTATATCTACCCAACTAGTATGACAAGCCCCTTGCTAAGCTACAAGCTAGTAAGACAAGCCCCCTGCTAAGCTACAAGCTAGCATGGATTCCATACTTTATCAATTGCTCAATTCAAGATCCCTTTAGCGATATAGTATAATCCCATTCACATGTCTACTTGGTATAAGAAATCCACCTCCAAACAACACCATTCCACCCCTGCCTGCAATTCTTAGTTTGCTTGATCTCGCATGACAGTAGCTAGACAAAAGCATGAGAAAAATCCAAACAAGGCCAAACGGAGCTACTCTAAAGTCTCAAGATCAAGTATTTATGGATGGATAAGGGTACGTAAAGAAATTATGTGCAAGCGAGGTCTACTCTTGTTGTAAGCACCTTAGGTTCACAATGAGCACCATAGCCCAAGTCCACTCTTGAACATTCATCCCACTACGTAATCTACTTGAACCCTTGAAACGGTCTTTGGCTTCACCGAGACTCACTTCGCAAATTTAGTCTATGGACCAACTCACCTCGTTTCAACCTCCTAATAATACTCTCGGTCATGCCACTACTATAGCAACTCAATCACTATGGTTGTGCTAGTTCATTGTACCATCTGAGTCATGCAGACCCATTATCGTGTAGACCTGCAGTCTTGTGAACTGTAACCCTTACACAATCTTCGACCAGTGCCAAAACACACCCATAGTCCCAACCTAGCTAACCCTGAACTTGCCCAAGTGTGGGTTCATTCCAACTCTGCGATATGTCACATCGGAAAACTCGCCTTGTGTCTTGAATCGCATGTCGCATGTATTGAAACTTGTGTGATGTTCGATGATGCCTTTGATTGTCCCACCATTGCATACATATAAGTCTAACGGTTGTAATCGGTGAACCGTCGTGACCCATGAATCAACACAACCTTTAACCAATTGTTCCACTTGTCTTCTGCACCCACACTCCATCTTGCGACTAACGTGCACACTCCCGTTTTGCAACCAACTTCACCCACCCAATCCTGTGTCCACTCATTTTTGCTTGGCTTTCACTCCATGCAATGTCTCAAAATCATTCCAACAAACCAAACCAATGTGCAGTCCTTGTTTGTGATGACCCCTGCACACTTGTTCCATGTCCATTACTTGCATTGCAATTCACCATGTGACTTTCCTTAAGGCATATGCAAGGGAGATCTTGGTACGTCGCACGTCCAAGACGACCCACCCGCCACCTATATATCTCTAATCTATTGTATGTTCTTGCAATCGCATCATGCAAATTCCCTTGGTTTATCCAAGGCGTGCCAATCCGCACACTCCATCATCAACCAGCTCGCCTCATGGGTGTCGTGGAAACAGTGTCGTGGAAACCCCAAGTTTCGCAAGTCTAAGGAGTTTCACCCATTTGGGCGTGATTGCTCAACTGAGAGCCTAACATCCTCCCCCACCCCAAGTCGTTGTTGTCACCAGAAAAAATAACAAGAACTTGTCGTCTCCAACTCTGCCCAAACCAGTACTTCCATCTTCTAGAGGAAACCCCAATTTTATGCCACTAGAAATCACAAATTTTGCCTAAGTGGAAACCCCAAATTTCCATGACACGATACAATCAACAAAAATCTACAACTATCCCCATTTCTCCATGATCATGCAATCAAACCATCTGCTGCCTAGAAGGATGTCTCCTTCCTAACTTTGTCCGCAAATGTTTGAAGTTGTTGTTGCTATGTCAACCATAATGTCTTGCTACAACCAATACTACCACTACTACAACTCCACAAAAATGTCTAAGTGCTAAATTGCCATGACTCTTGTTTCTCCCATACCCCAACCAACTCTACCATGTCTCCACACAGTGTCAACCCTCATTGGGTAATCAATCCAACCGTCGCACCTAACTCAAGATAATGCACATCCTCATTCCATCCTTAGCTGTTTCTGCTTGCAAATTTGTCACTCCATCCAACCACAAACACCATTGCCACCATTGTCCAAACTCCATCAATAAGTCTCTCCACAATTTCCAAGTCGTGTGCTTCCTGATCATTGCATACATACTCATTACTTTGGTGCACAACTTTTTCCATCCACACAACATGTTGAACCAAGGCATCCACACCTTGTTGTCCTATGAAGCTACCTCAAAGCAAAGCTTGTCCACTAGCTTCATTGTCTACTCCATAACCAAGCCACGTGAAGAGATCAAAAACTCATATGATTGCTATCACAAGTCTCACCAAGTCCATCATGCAATCATCCACGGCCCTCGATGCATTCTCAAATTTGTTTCATCTAACTACAATCCAACTTGTTTCACCAAGTCTTCTTCACTCTTCATTTGTCCACTCGAATGCGGAACATATTTCTCATCTCACATGTCCAAACTATCCATGCAACTATGTGATGAAGGAAAGCTCCAACTCACCCCATCAACCTCTCAACATACTACCCAAGGGCTATGAGCTCAACGGAGCCATCAAAGATCTCTACACCCTTTGAACTAAAGGAGGCACACTTCCATGCCAATGTCTCTGTCAACTCCAACCGTGATCTCCATAACCATTAGGTCATTCGTCACTAACAAACTAGCTTAAGAACACCCTATGTCATCCAATATCACACCAAAGGTGAGGGAACATCCTCAAGTCACCTAAACTACAGTTTGTGCCATCTCAATCATTTGTGATCTTTTTGCCAACTTTATTGTCTCTGTCTTTGTCTTGGAACAAAATGATCAACCTCTTCCATGGTTCCACTCCTCGGTCTTGTGCTACAATGGCCAAGTCTACTTGAATCAACCGAATTGTTGCACGACTATCTCCACACCAAGGCCTCACCATGGCCGCAACCAAATCTACACATCTTTATTATTGTATCCATGCAAATGTCTCATCCCAAGCTCCATCTCTAAAAATGTCAAGGATGCTCCAAAGTTGCATGACTCAGTGATCTAAGTCTGTCTGAAGATATCTACAGCTGGTCTCCCCAATTCGCTCGGTTCTTCCTTCGAAGTTCCTCGCAGTTGCAACAAGTCAAAATACAATCCAAAGCAACACACCTTTGCACTAGGGCTCCTTGATCACACTCATGGTTCACTCGTCACCTTGAACCTATCTCGCCTGAGCTAGCAATTGCCCACATCACAATTTTCATGACAAATTTACACACAAACTTCTATGCCCCTCCAATCTATGTGCTACTCCACTTAGATGGCCAATCGCGACCTACCTCCTGTAAATTTTCCTCATCCATCTCCTTTGTTGTGAACCATCGTACCCTATCTTCGTACTACCAGTATTATTTTATGTATTGTTAACCCTATCTTCTCAAGTTACTTGAGACTCGAGAGATAATCATTGTTTATTCTTTCCTAGTTTAGATCTTGGGTTTAGCCTAGAAATTTATTTTTTTATTATGAAGGAGGTTTTAAGCCTAGAACCAATGTTACTTGGGAGCAGGAGCGAAAGTGGGGAGCGACATTTTCAAAAGCTCCCGGTTCGGGAGCGAATCAAGAGTGAATTTTGATATAATATATATTTTTAATTTTTATATATTTTGATGCATATATGTCAACAAAAGCATGTAGAATGATGAATTAGACATAAAGATCATAAAAACATAGATTGAACCATATAACATCAAACATCTAGAAGTTATAATCTTCATCAACCACGTCCACAAGATAGTAACATACAACATATCGAGTCTCGTGATTCATCAATCTTAAAGTTTCAAGCTTCTAGAGTTCAATACATAACATTTATCATCATTGAGCACCAAAATTATATAAAAATTCTAACATGAAATGAAATGAAACAACTTTCAACTTTCTCGAAGCATCATATTCATAATTCATAACCAATGAGTTATAATTGCCAACTTCAAACTTCAAACTTAAATCGTCATATATTGTTTACAAAGAATATCATAATAAATATGAAATAAACAGTTATAAAACTACTAGAAACTAGAAAAGACAAGTAAATCTATTATCTATTGCTAATGCTTGGGCCTCTTGCCACCCCAAGCAATGTCTAATTTCCGAGGCTTGTTGGAAAAGCAGGATCTTTTTCATTAATATCACCCTCCAAGCATTAATATCTAGAGGTATCTTTGTCATTACCTTTGGATTTGTATAGGAATCTTTGTCATTAATTTCACCCTCTAAGCATTAACATAAGATAAAAAAACATAGCATGTAAAGTCAAGAATTTGTTTGAGTAATAGGTACATTTTTAGCAGGGTCATGATAGAGGAGTTAGACAACCAATGTCACTAACATCAAGGTACATAGAGGGATTGGTGCTCTTGATTGAATACGAGTTCCATACCCTAGTACATGACAAAATGCAATGGAAACATTGTAATCCCCCCAATCCTGAAATCCTGAAATCCTGAAAAAGTGACAAGTCTGCTAGATTTTGAGTGACATCTAAAATTCTACTTTCTCCATATGAACTCCAATGAGGTTGGAACCACTCAAACATCCCAAGTCATTTCATGGTAATGTTAAAAATTTAAGTAAAAGGATGAAAATGAAGGATAAAGGAGAATGTCACTTTTACTTTAAGAATTTAACATTACCATGAATTGCATATCAATACTAGGGCCATAGGCTTGATCATTAGGCTGCCCCACTCAACTTCTTGTTTCTTTGAAAAAAAATTGCGTTTGGAATGTGTTTCAAAAAAAAAATTGCAAAAAAAGACAGGGAGCGAATGTTTTTTAGGGAGCACTCTCCGAGAGCGGGTTCGAGGGGGGAACCGCTCCCCCGCAACCCTGGGCCATAAATAGAGGCTCCTCCTACTATATGGTTCATTGTCAAGTTGGGGAGAAATCAACTTGGAGCTCAGTAGAATATTTATTGAATGCCTTTGGAGGATTAATGAAATGCTTTATGGATGATGATGTCATGTAGATCTTAATGCTCTCTCTCTTATTGCTAGAATTATCTTGACATATTCTTATGGATTATTGAATTGAGTAACACTATTCCTTCTTTTATGTTATCCTTGAGATGTTTATGAATGCATTAATTCACTATGCTAGGTTAAATGCACATACATTTCATTTTGGAGTTCATCTACTTTTGTGATCTCTCTTGTTACATTTCTTAGTTTCTACAATTTGGGACAGCAAGGAAAGAGCCTTTGTAGCTTGTACATTTCAGTCTCCATTGCCATGTTTTCCTCAATAGGATAGCTTCCCAAGAACTATGATTTGACCCCATATGCCCAATGGAAAGACACTAGTTTTTGGTCCATTTATCCATATTATTTCCTAAACTTTATTAACTTATTTTGCTAAAGTCATATCTTCATTTCACCTTGGGCTTCATTGTATAAGCTCTAGTAATCTTATTCTAGGGAAGCCCCCCTTGAGCCAGAGGAGAACGAACTGAAAAGTGTGAAGAAGGTTTATGGGGTGACATTGGCATCCCTCTTAGTTCCTCCAAGGTCTCACATGCGCTTTAGGACTTATCTCAAGAACTGAAGGTTTGAGAGGTAATACAAGAAAGATAAGCATGACAAAACAATCAAAACCCTCCACCAACGCTCGCCATTGGTAGGGGAAGCCATCTACCATACCTGCCCAACTAGTACGAGTAGACCCATCCCAAGCCTACTCATAGGTATGACAAGCCCCCTGCTAAGCTGCAAGCTAGTATGGATTCCATATTTTATCAATTGCTCAACCCAAGTTCCCTTTAGCAATCTAGTATAGTCTCATTCACATATCAACCTGGGAAATCCACCTCCAAACAACACATTCCACCCCTGCACCCAACCCTTAGTTTGCATGATCTAGTATGATGGTAGCTAGCTAAAAAGCATGAGAGATAACTAGAAATGACCAAAAGGAGCCACACTAAAGTCTCAAGTGCAAGTATATATAAATGGAGAAGAGTACATGAAGCATTCATGTGCAAGAAAGTGAGGTATCCAAATATTCCTTGAGGCTTTTCATCCCTTGCTACCTCTTGCTAATCATATGAAATAAGTGAAATAAGTGAGTGTCACTTGTCATATCAAAGCCCCCTCTCTCCATGGAAAACATCTTATATTCTTATATTAGCTCACTTTTTTTATAATACATCATGCTCGAGTCATTAATTATAAAAGAAAATATAGTCCCGTGTAAGCTAATCATATTCACTACCCAGAAATTGGCCTTCAGCTCCCATGTGGAAACTTTACATGGCCATACAACTTATCTTAGTATTCACAACATTTAAATAAAAGGTGCTGAGAATAGGAAAAAATGAACTCCAGCAGCATAATGTGAGCCTTGTAAAATTTTGCATGGCTCGTCATTAAGTAGTCATGATTAGGTTACAGCATAGTTAACGTCATAAGTTTCTAGGGATTCCCTGGAGGAAGAAAAAAATAGATCCATAAAGTGACACAGCCATACAAGAGAGATGCACTGTTGTATTTAGCATGGCGAATTTTATGTAATAATATGATTGCATAGATCATTTCTATGGTCAGCAACATCCTTGAACATCTTTAAAAGCCCGATGTCAATAGTGACCCTTAAGGGAACTACTATCAAGATTGCACATATAATAGTATAAAGGAATATACAAGATCAACTAAAAAAGATTGGAGGGTAATCAATGTAGTCCTCTGATACAAAATTAAAAAGCTTCTATTATAGAAGACTACAGTTGAAGGTAATATTTCATATATGTCAACTGTGCAGATCAAAGAACAATGCACAATACAGCCCTTAATCAACAAAATGATCACTATTAGCCTTTGTAAACAATTAATCACATAACTATTGGCCAGTCCACAAACCAAAGGCCAGGGTTAACCTGAACACAGCTATATTTGTAAATCAGGTTAAAAATAATTACGTCCTAAAACATTCTGTAGAGGCCAAAAGAAGCAAGATTGTCCTTTTGATGCAGTGTAATTTTGCAAGAATCAACACCATGACTAAAGGTATAAGCATCAAGGCATCAAGAGTCAGTGAAAAAAGCAAACTGGGGCCATCAATAATTCTAGAGGAATTCTTTTGCTGTACTTGCCTCATTGAATCTTGTAAAATTTTTGCTTATGAAACTAACAAACTGTTTCTCAACAATACCCCACAGACCTCATCATTGGGTAATGGTGTGGAAGATTTTAGGGAAAAAAAAAAAAATCAGACTAGCATATATTCTACTGTAAGGAATAGAAGAGAATACCTCATGTTTTTTCCTTGCCGATGCCCTCAACTGATCCTGCTTATCCTGAAAATTCAATAAAGATTCAGCCAGGGATTTGATCTGAGATATATGAAACATGTCAATTTCATTCAATGTATCTTATCTTCGAGTATCAAATTTAACAGGAGAGATGATCGGGGTACAATAAAGCCCACCAGATAATACCCCAAAATAAGGTCAGTGTAAAAACTGGAACAAACAACAGATGACTAAATAACCGATCATGGCGATTTTGGATTTTACGAACACCCCATAAGATCTTCAAAGTTCAACATGGTCTACCACCACACCACCCAATAAAATACAAAAACATAAAAAACACCTTCATCATTACATATTCTAGTTTCTCACAGGCATTGACTTAGTCAATTTTTAGGAGGAGAATCTTGACAACAGAACATTTAGGGATAGAAGTCCAGAGTCCAGCTATAAGATCCTATACCTTAGATTTCTTTATGTCTTCCCTCTGTCCCTTGTGCCTTTGTTCAGCTTTCCCGTCCTCTCTTGCATTCAGCTGCAGATTAGAATTTAGAACCTATGAGCATATCTCTATGTGTAAAAGCTCTCTTTCAATCACCTGGTAGTCCTTGTTAACGAAGGGAATCAAATAAACAGTAGTCTTCCCAATATCTAGTCAATTCAGTTTCCAGTAAGCTATGTTCCCAAAATCCCACTAACAAAATTAAAATATAAGTTTTACAGTCAAAGGTATGAACATTCTTAGTCCATTAGAACATGGAAAAAGATGAAATTTCAGATTTAGTAAAAACTAAAGCCTACTTCTTCCTCACAGTATTTTATAAACTAATATTTATGGTAATGTCCATGGGCACCAGCTCTATAGTATACCAGAGTGAACACATGTCTTTCAGTCTTGGTTGCTGATCCCAATTAAATTCATGCCACAGGAACAGTTAATGTATAATGCCATATATACATTCTCTTTCTAACAATTTTGAGCTACAAATGCCAGAAAGATTCTACAATGTTATTTACAGAAATGCTATGAAAGAATTACAAAATCATGATATTATTGCCCTATATGCCACAAGAAGTCCCAAATCAATGACTAGCGAGATAAAAGACCGACCTTCTGCTTTTCTCTGAGGTGTAAGACAGAAATGGCAATGAAATTACCAATACATGTCATCCATTAAGGATAAAAATAAAATTTCAGAAAATAACTCCTCAATGCATCACAATAAAGATTGTCTGAGACCAGGCTCTGATCATGACCAAAGTAAATTTTCCTTCAAAATCAGAGACACGTTTAGCTCAAGGTGTTCCTAGAGATACCAACGAACAACATAGCCTACGTATTATCATCTATTTGGAATGAATCACAATTATATTGGCCCAAATGGAAACAAAGACCTACAAGATGTTTAGTACAGGGCCTTTTTTTATGTATAAGAGACTGGATATTCCAAGTTAAGTAGGGGTCCTGGGGTCCGTTAAAATGCAACACAGTAGTTGGATAAGTGTTTGAAGCAAACAAGCAAGTATAAAGAAGGACCCATTATTTACCCCTTTCATATAAAAAAATTGTAATGAACATGCAATGAATGAAATTCCTTCTTTCCTAGAAGAATTCCATACAAAAATAAAAATCAAAACTATAAAAACAATGAATACAATTCTACTTACATGATATGCTGTGTACTATGGAGTATATGTATACAGAAAAGCCATTAAAACTATGCAACACAAACAAAGTACAGACAATGAAGGTGCAACTTTTGAATTCAACGAATATTTTTAGATGGTTCATATATGTATGCTCAAATTCTTTAAGCCTTTAATTGGTTGGAGAATGCACGGGCATCAATAAGAATGTATAATTTCCTTTATATCTAATTTTTCTAAACACCTAGAAATATGAAGCTAGGTAATGTTGTGAGTGCATAAGACCTAAAAACTAACAAATTACAATATGGAAATGAGTATGAACAACTAGAGGCCATGTTGTATATTATGTATGGGGCAATGTTATCAGACTCAGAATCGGCAATAAATCGGTGCGGCAAAAGAGTGAAGAGTTTTAATCGGATCGGGAAAAAATGCTGAATACAATAAATAAAGATATACACATATATTGAATTAGAAAAAGAAAAAGAAAAAAAATCATTGATGTTCAATAAAGCCATGTCCAAACAATGCATAATATCAATAGATGTCCAAAAAATCATGAGGACAATGTGTATACTTCAAGTATAAAATATATTTAGTATTGGAAAACATTCAAAAACAAGTATAAAGATTCAAATGAAACAAGGAACTTCCAAGTTTTTGTCAACCAACACTGCGGACCTCCTAAAATCTTACTTGGGGTTATAGTAGCATGATTTCTAAATTGGGTCAAGTTTGGATTGGTAGTGCGTTACACCCATTGGTAGATCACTTATATACTCTATGACAACAAATGAATTTAATTTAAGGAATTGTTTCATTATTATAGGTCCTTGTAAAGTTTCGACATTCTACAATGATTTGCTTTATTCAAAACGATATAGAACTTTAACATGGTACAACCAGTTTCTTTTATTCAAAAAAATGTTTTTAAAGGAAAAGAACATTGCTCGACCATCGGGGAGTAGCCACAAATATGTATGTATACCATCCAAGTCAATAGCTACTAGCATGAGCACCGGGGCAAGTAGTTAGTGTTTGGTAAGCGAACCCGTAGTTCACTTAGGTGACTCTTTGGGTGGGGGAAGGGCGGCCACAAATATGTACATATACCAGCCAAGTCAACAGCTACTAGAATGAGCACCGAGGCAAGTAGTTTGTGTTTGGTAAGCAAACCCGTAGTTCACTTAGATGACTCTATTGGCGGGGTAAGGGTGGCGCGACTGGACCTAAAGCATAGAAAACCTGGAAAGCAGCGTAGTCTGGTAAGATGAGCGAGTCGACCAATGCTAAAGTCCCTGCCTAATACATGAATTCGACTGCCTAATATTGTATACATGAAGTCGACTAGCAAAACCCATCGCGACCTTGACGAATTAGAGAAAGGGTTATGGTTTATCGAACCGAAGTGCACACAGTGAGAGAAGAACGTGACAATGGCATCATTTGATCCACGACATCTCTGGATAGGCGAGTGGCAAGAAGAAATGAAAGCGAACTCCAAGCACGGCAGGGCAAGAAGTGAAAGTGAAACCACAAAATAAAACCCTATGGAATTTTAACCTAAGAATCCAAGTGGCTCGCCGAATCCTCTACAAATCGTTGAAATCGTGAGTCAAACTCACGTTGACCATGAGTCAAACTCAGTCAACACAAGTTTGACTCACTGAGATTCAGATCGGCTCGTTTGGTTGAAGATCAGAGTCAGAATCATGATCTGGGTGATTCAGAGACTCCTGTAACACTGGTATGGGTGATTCAGTTAAAGATTTTCCAAAACAACCTATCCTCTAGACACGAGCAGAGCACTTTTCTAAGGAGAAAAGACAAACAACTAGCACGTGAAGCATTTAAACATGGATCGCCAGCTGCGATTCCAACTCGGTATTAAGGCAACGTAGATTACTTATACACTAGAACTAATCTACAAGATATATCTCTAAGACAAAGGAAATGACCAAAAAAGCAAGCAAGCATGAGCAAATTAGCAAATGAAGTTTTATACAATATTCCAACCAAGATGATTCATTATATTGAACTTTGAGTCAATGAGGGTTGATGAATGACGGCCTGACGAGAGCGGAGAAAGCAAGTTTATGTGACAATTTTACAAGTTTTGCTTCATCAAGCTATGAATTTATTGCCTCATATTAACATTTTAATAATGGGCTTCTAGTGTTTGACCACATACATTATCGTCCTATCTCTAGGGTCCCTTGGCCAATTTTTCACACCCCAAGGACAACATCAAAGTTCATTTGCATTCTACTAATTAAGGTAAAGACAACAATGCCATCCATTCCATAAGCAACTCTATCTCTAAGACTAACCAAAATGTAACGTCCTAGAGCCTAATGTGATTATTCGTGCATGTGCATCATAGCATAGTGTATGTCATAGTTTACATCCCCTTAATTTTCATGTTCCTTTTTATGGTTTCCCATACAGTGTGGTCAAGATGGACTTCCAGGGTTAGAGGCAGCTAGGTCACAGGAGTTGGTTTACTCTATCAGCGGACCCAAGGGATTTTGGAGGGGTTTTGAGGAGTTTTTATGAAATCCGATGGCATTCGATTGGTATATTCCATCATCCGTACAGTTTGCTTTTTGTTCCAGTGCATTCTGACAACTTTCAAAAAACATAACTATTAATGGGCCTAACTCAATTAATTTTACTTAAGGTAGCATTCCGAGAGGAATACTTGACAAAACACCTTAGTGTAATAGCTCGTTGACACTGAAACGAGAAGATCTACAGGATGGGATGGTTAGAAGTGAGTTTTAGTTGCCTGAGGAGGCATGGTGGCCAATTTACCATTTTCCCACATTAAAAAAAGATATTTTAATTGAGGGAAATGTGTTCAATGATTAAATTAGTAATAAAATAGGAGCTTCTAGAGGGGTCCATCAGATCTATAAAAAGAGGAGGAGGAGGCCATTGGAGGACATCTTGGATTTGATCTTTCTTCTTGTATGAGGTTTGAGAACCCGATTCTCTACTCCATCTGTAGCCCCAGGACGGAAACCCTCGGGCAATTCAGTGAGATTGGGCGAGTACCCATCTCCTCTTCGTGATTTCATCCAAAATTCACTAGAGAGCTTAGCAGTGGCATTTCAGTTCAGTTTTGGAGGGCCAGCATAGTAATGGAGCAGATTCTTGAGGCCAGTTTTCCATCTCAGCTATTTTGTTGTATCAGCGTGTAAACCCAGTTTCCTATTATAATAAAAGTTGAGATTATTTATGCTCATTGTATTTGAATTGCTTGCATTCTATTAGTTATATTTTACATGGCAATTTTATGTTAAGTGAATGGTAATTTTATGGAGAAATTATGATTGGGTTAAATTTCCGCAAAATCAACCAAATATCTCATTTGGGATATTACAGTGGTATCATAGTTGGTCTTCCTGCCAACCTAACGGTTTTGTTGCAGATCAGTTCGAGGGTTTATTTTGAAGGTGCATTGCAGAAGAGATATCCTTGTTGAAGAAGCCAAATCGTCGTTGAAGAACACTTATGGTTGATTTAGTTACCAAATTGTCGCATTTTTATTAAATGGTCGACAAAATGGCCTATACAAATGTGCAACGAATTTAAAAATCAAATTATGAGGTCATAAAACATTCAAAAGGGGCAGTAAAGATATTTTCTAAATCTTTAGAGGGTTGAACTTATTAAAAGGACAGTATATATCTGATCCACGGTCATTGGAATTCGAACGGGTCATCAAATTTATTCCCAGGAATAAAACGAAGGACAACAATTTATTTTGTGAAATCAAGTTCGTGGAAGCTCCAGGTCGAAATCACAACCATAACCAAATTTGTGAGTCATTAGCGCAGAGACTAAGTGATCGTGGTGGAATAGTTCGGTGGGGATCTGAGCCAACGGATATCATGGCACCACGCAACGATTGAAGATCCGGTGGTTGCCATCAAATTCGAGCGACTGGTCAGTGACGAGAGGAGAGCGAGTCTATCATATTAGCAGGAATCGAGTCCCTCTCATCGTGGGACTTAGTTCGTAACTTCTTAAGACCAAATTGGGCCTTTATTATATTGTTGAAGCCAAGTCCGGGGACGGCACTGAATTTATCATCAGAGGGCCAATCTACGCCAAAATTTGCAGTTGTGGAGTCTATTTGCTTCAGAATAAAGGAAAACGACTGGGTTTGTAGTATCAATTTGCATGGTGCCCAGTCTAATTAAAAAGTGGTTCGAGCATACACCTGTGTGGCAGCATATTCATGCGACGAGGTTCTAGCGGTAAAAAAAAAAGTTAATGGTCGATGGATGATGGATGATATGTACACAACTATATGATTGATGTCACTTCAGCTATGGAGATGCAATCTGTAGTATTAAGGCGGGCCACGACTTGAACACGATGGTATGGTCGACGATGCAATTGAGTCAAAACTCAACCGATTGACTGTTGTGTCGAGACAACCATTGTCAAGACAAAAAAAGGGTTGCATCTAATTTTTTTGGGGTCCAAATCCAGTTGATGAGGCTGACTTGTAAGAGTTTGGTTTATTTAACAATTGGAGGCCAATACCCAAGCCATAGAACACGTAGACAATGAGATGCATGCGATGTTGATCTGCGGGGTTAAAATTATCGGTGACTTTCCATTAGAAAACGGATTGGTTTGAGCGCGAACATTGCATGTACAGATGATAGCGATGGAGTGCATGTTGAGCAAGGCAAAGTTGTTGAGTATTGTGCGTGGATTTATTGATGCAATGGTTATCTTGTAACTGTCACTAGAAAAATCGTGCGCATATTGAAGTGGGAAAAAGAAATCACAATCAAAAGGTCAATGAGGCAAAGTGTATACATGATTGCAGCTAGATCGTTGAGGCAATGAGGCATATGTATGTTTTGTGTCAAATTGTATAATAGGTTGGGATATATATATTGGGAAACAACGCTTGTGGAGTTTTTGTAGCACGTTGAGCCCTGTTTTGCCATAAGCATTGTCGATCAGAAGGACACTGCATGTAGAAAGTCACCAGACAAATATAATTTCCTTCCTGAGCCAAACATCTCATGGGAGTTGCCACGCATTAAAACGAAGATATCTCTAGTATCTGATACTGAATTTCAGACTTCAAACAGGTGCCCTTGCTCTTGTAATTCACTGTGTATTACTACTATCGTTGTTGGAAAGATTTTTCAAGTTCAGATCAGAATTGTATGTTTTCTAGGCTCTTTATATCAGTCAAGTATTTCAAGCCTCTTTTTGGCATGAATTTCCTGTGGTATATGGTGATAACTCAAAACAACTCAAATCATCATCTAGAGTTGGTGTGCCAAGTGTTTAAAATTTTGTTTGCAAGAAGGTAAACCAAGTTGGGTATGACATTGTTGAGAGGGTTTGGTGTCAACAAAATTGTTTCAGTCACTGTTGTATGGAATCCATGAGTTAGGGTTGTGTCAGAGTGTTTGATTGTTGGGTTGTTATGCAATGTATACCACTAGTATTTCAAGCCTCGTTTTGGCATGAATTTCCTGTGGTATATGGTGATAACTCAAAACAACTCAAATCATCATCTAGAGTCGGTGTGCCAAGTGTTTAAAAGTTTATTTGCAAGAAGGTAAACCAAGTTGGGTATGACATTGTTGAGAGGGTTTGGTGTCAACAAAATTGTTTGTCACTATTGTATGGAGTCCATGAGCTAGGGTTGTGTCAGAGTGTTTGATTGTTGGGTTGTTATGCAATGTATGCCACTAGTAAAATATGATAAGTTTGTGTACCGGTCAGTCACAATCATATAAAACAACTTGATGTGTTTGTCACCATTGGACTAAAAACATGGATCAAACCTTCATAAACTCCCTTAACAAACTAGTAGCAACAATCAACAAAACTTTTTCCAAGGAGATACTTTCTATACTACAACAAGAGCAGCCACAGAAAGAACATGAGATGGGATACAAAATATTTACACTTGGGACAAATTTGAGATTCATGGGATTTTCGACAAAAGCCCTTCTCAAATTGGAAGAACTTGCTTCACTCCTCTCCAAGGTGTATCAATTAGATGGAAAAAACTTGATTTGGGCTCTAAAACCACCCATGCTTGCCTTAGTACAATACAAGTATTTCGAGCACACTTGTATCAGAGTCGAACTTCCAATTGCCTTTTGTTTCAGTGGTATCATGATGCTGACCACACCTATACCTCCTTACAGTGATTACATTATGAAGAGAGTCTTTAGACTGTGTTGACCACTCTGTGTCAACGAACCCATAGCAGTACACCACTTTTTTTCGCAAAAGGGGTCTATCGTGTTTGAGTGTTCATGCCATTCAGATTCCATCATTCAGTCGACAGTTTGTAAAAGATGTAAACCCATTCTGCATGTTTATAATTTAAATGATCTTAGTAAGATCATCATGTATGTAACAACCTAGGTAAGCCTAGTATTTTGATGACGTTTTCTATCCTAGGAGGTTTTTCATCTCACTAATTCATCTCTGTCTCTAGACACAAATAATCGGCAGAGTTTTACCCTCCAACCTCACCCCAAAGCTAGGGTGGATTTTGTGATCAAGATATTAAGTGAGTCCTAGTGTTTTTTATCGAGTCTTTGTAAAAGTAATCTGGGAATGATCCTAGCTAATTGGATAAATCATTTTATTACATATTGTTGGGTCTACTATATCATATTTTGAATCGTTGAATTGGGTAGATTATTGAGGGTCTATTACGAACGGATGTTCCCCCTCATGGGTGTAATATATTAATCTTATGTCAAGAAGGTTGGAAAAATAATTAATCCCCTCATTAGTCAATTAATTAAATTTTCTAGCCAAATTAAATTAAAAATCCTAAGCCAGAAATTTAATTAATTTTATGTCCTAGGTAAATTTAAATTCTTCAAAGGCAAAATTCGCGGTTCTCTAAAAAATAACTTTTTAAAAGTCTTGGGCCAAGGGAATATTGAAAATTTTAAGAAATTTTGGACCCTTGGGGCCTTGGTGGTTAAGTCAAAGTCAAATTTTTGAGGTAATTAACTCAAAATTATTATTTTTGAGTTAATTAAAAGTAATTAAATGAAAATTTTGAAATTCCTCAAAAAATAATAATTTCGACGAACGAGATTAAAAGATAATCAAATCATTTTTGACAGTCGAGATTACTTTGACGAAGATCAAGCGAACTAATCGTTAGAGAATTTATCTATAAATTAGAAGTCAGTGTCAATCTTTTCTATCATCCAATTTTTAGATCGTGTACTAGCTCTTAAAGCTCTCTTGTACTACTTTCTAGAATAATACAAACGAAATCTTTGGGGTTTTACTTGATGGGGGTGTTCCTCTTCAGCGTTTTATGGTAATCTTGTTCTTAATATTCTGCTGGTAATTATTTTAATGAATTGTTGATTAATAGCTCTTGTAGAGTAATCTATTGCACAGGTATCTTGCTTAGGTTATTGAATTCAGGATAAGAATTTTTTTGAAATGAATTAGCACGTATCTCTAATTCTTGAAAATTTTATTTTTATCTTATTTCTCTATTGATTTAACAGTTTAACTTTAAGTGTGCAGAAATCTCTCGGATTTAAAATTGGGCGTTTGGGGAAGTCTTCAGCTGGACCAACCGACTCCCAAGGAAATAAGATCGAAAGAGCCCTCTAGATCTAATTCCCCAAGCTTATCTTCAGTTCTCTTCTTGCAAGGTTTTCTAGAGCTTGTGCCTAAATAAAAAATGTATCTTAACTTTTATTTATCGAATTTAAAGTTAGATCTAGCTAGTAAGAGCCTTAGATCTTCAAATCTGGGAGCGGAGTTGACTCACACTCCTCGGATCTAATAGATCCGCAACTCTTGTGGATAGATATGTAGATGTATTATATAGATCTGTAACTTATTTGTATAGATTTGTAATTTACTTGTGTAGATCTGAAGTTTTGTAACATAATTTTGAATTAACATTTGGGTTTTTAGGATTCTCTCTATTTTTTTACATATTGGGTATTGGGTTTTTCTTTTTTCACTTGTGCAGGAATAGATCTGAAAAATCAGCCAAGGAAATCTTCATATCTGAGCCAGATCTAGACCCTGGAAGGCAAGATCTGGGCTCAATATTTGTTTGTTGGTGAGATCAAGTGGAAAAAGAGCTAGATTTAGGCCCTTGAGGGTAAGATCTAATCTCTCGAAAATTTTGCAGGGTCAGCTACTGAAAATTTTGCAGGAAATTTCAGATTTAAAAAATTGGCATTGGAGACCTTAAAAACACTAGACGTCTCGGCTTTTGAAGCTATTTTGCAGGATTTTGGTCTCCAAAATTCTAATTTTCAAACGGCAACATTATCCCAAAATTTCAACGATTTTCAACAGTAGGATCTTCAAAGCCTTAGGCTAAGGGTTTAATCTTTAAACCCTTATTTTCTGCAAATTTTACGACAACAAGAAAATCACAAATAATTAGGCCCTAAAAAAACATTTTATATGGTCAAAATTATTTAGAATTGCAAAATTTTCATTTTCAGGATTTTTGGCCACTTGTGCATCTTTAATTTTGTCTAGATCTGACTTTGAAACTCGCTGGAAATTACTGCATAACTGTGAAAAATCAAATCTGAAAAAATGAATTTTCAGTTTTTCGGCAAAACTTACTACTTCTAGACATTATGGGGATCATCTTGAGTATTTTCAGTTTGTTCATCTGTTATCAATTTATTGTTGTTATAAATTTATCAGTTTTGAAAATTACTAAATCAAATTCTCTTAAAGCTTAAAATTGAAATTTTCAAGTTTTAATAAATGTTTTGCTAATTTTGGAAGTATTTGGCAGCTATTTTTAGCAATTTTATCTTGCTGATTTGTCACTACTTCACTGCTGAAATAAAAATATCAGATCTGAAGTTTCTCTTAATCAAGCCCTAAAAATTGATTTTTCTTGAAGTTCAATAATTTTTACTATTTTTAGTCATTTTGAGCATTGGTGTCAATATCGTTTGTTTGTTGATCAATGGTTTAAATTACTATTGCAACTAATACTTCAGATCTGAAATCTTGCTGAAGAATATATCCTAAGAGGCTAACATACTTATTTTCTAAGAAAAACCAAATTATTTGGAAATTGACATATTTTTGTGATCACTGGTTCTAATGTTTGATAATTATTGAAATCAGTTATTGTATTGTTTTATTTACTTGAATTATTGGATATTTATTGAATATTTAAGTTTGGGAAAATTTTCAAGTAATTGTGAGCAGTATTTTTGAGCACTCTATCATGGACTTGTAACAAATTGTATATCTTTCAATTGGGTATCTTGAGCATCTGTTAAATCGAGATCCTTTATTAAAGTATTAAGTGGTTGAATCGGATAATTTGTAATATAAGTGCTTTGAGCTTTTAACACCACCTCTCGTCTTCAAAGCTTGCTTCATCTCGCTCTCTCTTCTAATCATTCTCCTTGCATTCTGCATTTTAAGTTAGCATTGCATATAGGATAGTTATTCATCCAAGCAGCAATTTCTAATCAAGCACTTGGTCCTAATTTCCTTAGCAAGATAGTTGACTCCATAAGGCACTGGTATCAATCATTCAAATCTAATCGAATCCTTTAATCTTGCTAGATCTATTTCAAGTATTTGGTCGTTTAACTGTGTTTCCCGAACTGGTTGGTTCCAAACTAGTTCTTCTTTATTACATTTCCACAGGGTCTACCCCCCCTTAGTCTGTTATAGGCAAACAGCTTAAACAGAGAGATTGGGGATCAAGGTGACAGCCCCTAATCTGAGTCGTTGTCGCAGTGCCTAGACATTCTGTGCGACAGCAATCCTAATTGCAGAATTGTGTAACATAGAATTCTTGATGAAACCTTTTGCTTTATTTCTAACCAGTGAATCCATAGTGAACTCCATTAGAAAATGTCAACACTTGTTTCCATATTGATTATCAAATGATGACCCTTCATCTTGATGACTGCCTTCCATCAATGTTGTTATCAGTGAGGTTTTCAGAAGCTACTTCTTGAAGTGCTCCTTCCATGCTTTTATCATGATGCTTATTAATATACATTACTTCCTATCATACTATTTTACAACCAACAGGAATCACTTAAAGAGGAAGATGATCTCAATCATAAGAGAGATCTTTCGCTTCTTCTTTCTTAGATTTCTTTGCATCAGGTTCTTCCCTTTCATTTGTAACATAGGCTTCTTCCTTTTTCCTCTTGTCCTTCCCAGATTTAAGGCAATCCCTTTTATAATGCCCAAGTTTATTACATCCAAAGCATCGTACTTTGTCCATATTTCTTCTTTTATTCTGATGACCAAATTTACTAAATCTTCCTTTCTTCTTGGACATCGCTGCAAAGGCTTGATTCCCTTCACTTGATCCTGTATCAGCTTTGGCTTTCAATCTTGTTTCGTCTATTTTACATAGAGACCATAGATCGAGGAATGGTGTTGTTTCTTTCTTTTCATATGACCTTGAAATGAAGTTTCCCCATTCTTCCGGTAGAGCATTCAGCACCACTGTAGTCATCTCATTATCAAACATTACTTCTCCCAATTCAGAGAATAGCTCCGCCAGTTTCTCCTATATTTCTTTTACAGTTTCCAATATTGATACATAGGGTATGAGTGAGTCATTAATGGATTCTATGAGAATCCTTTGGGCTCTGACTTCTCCTTTCATGTACTTGACATGAGCTAGAGCATCTTCTTTTGAGGGTTGAACTATGGATCCTTTGATGTAGCCCATAACTTCATCTTCGGTTAGATTCAAATCTGTCATCTTCTTCCATGCACTGAAGTTTGATGACCCAACCAATTTGTTGTTCTCTTTGCAATAAGTCATTTTGACAGATTTAGATGAGGTTCTAGATACATACTTGAATAGGGTGACTTCCTCCTTCTAGTAGCTTTGATGATGATGAAGGTAGGAACTCCCTCTTAGATTGAATTCTCCAATGTAGATGGTGGATATCTTCAAAAACATGATGTTACTTCTAATAATGTCTTCAATATAAATCTTTGATGGCAAAGATTATCTTTTGATAAGTGGATCCCTTGCATGATATTGACGAATCTTCCTTGCAAACTAATGTGACTTTTTAACGCAAACTTTGACCTTGACTTTGATCCTTGCTTCCTTCAGTGCCTCCTTGTCAAGTAGCCCTTGTCTTCAGTACCTTAGCTCTGATACCATGTTGAGAATTAGGTAGGGCTAGGTTTAATTCAAATTCTCTTCTTGATAATTACTTGTGAGCTTACTTCTTTTACTTATGTCTTTTCTTCTTAGCTTATTATGTCTTACATCAAGTCAATTACTAAAAACACAAGAGACACAAATTTAGGCTCTCTAAACCAGGGCCAAAACCTCTCCCTCTTGGAGAGGAAAACCGCAAGAAATTCTTCTTATAGACTTACAGATGACAAGCACCATGACCATGATACAAACCCTTGACCCTTGTATGCCTCCAAGACATTGTCATTACTTCTTTATTGACTTCTTGAGTTGATCCTTCCTTCCTGCACTGTCCTGCACCTTACTGCACCAAAACTAGAGAATTCGGTCTCTACTTATATTCTATCATCTTGGACTGAATGAGATCCTTGCTTGTGATATCAGCACTGTGTTTATATTGTAGTGGTGATCAATCTAAATTATATTGTTGTGATGCCCTTACACGGTCTTAATATTATAAACCTGTAATATCATAATATCACAGTCCTTATCCGCATTAGTACACAATCCTTTCACCTCACTTCAAGCTTGAACAAAACAGGTACTTCACACTGAGTAATGATCTTCAAAATTTCCCTCGCATTCCTTTAATAGGATCTTCACTATATATATATATATATATATATATATATATATATATATATATATATATATATATATATTTCTGTCTCTTCAAAACTATACACCTTACAGTGTAACTTGTGTACTGTGTAATCCACACCATATAACATTCGTACTGTATATCATCCGCACTGTATAAGTCATTCCTTCACCCTTGAACGCAGCCCTTTCTTTCCACTTTTCTTATTTGTATTAACCGTAGAGATCTTATCCTTTATCCTCGCATTTCAGCTTCAGACAAGTCCGAAATACTTGTCCCAAATAAACCGCAGATCATCCTTATTTATACAAGGCAATTCTTTCTTTTGAGCCGACATGAGAAGAGGTATGGAGGCCGACTAGATCACTGTACAGAGGCCGATTTTGAGAGGTCACTTCAATGCTGATCTGGAGCATCATTTGTGCCATGTCTTCAAGCTTGATTGGCAAGGTCTTGGAGCATACAAATGTGACTTTACTCTTCATAAGCATGACTCTTTAATTTGTACATTTATGAACAGAAGACAAATTCCTAATAGACATCAAGAAGAAGTCTATTGACCTATAATAAAACCTTGCTCGTGAATACCAAAAATATATATTATTATCTGTCTTTTTCATTACATAATTACATAATCAATATGAAGACCGATCCTAGTTACACTTTCCAACAAAATCTAGCAAGCTCGTTGCAAAGCCTCACCAGGCGAGAGGCTAGACCTTATGGCAACAATGAGGAAGGGTTGCCATTGTCACCTCAACGACCTTCCTACTGCTCTTTAGTGGGATATAAACCACAAGGGAGGTTTCCCTAAATCACCTATTGGATATTCTACTACTAAGGCTCAAGATGATAATTTTTTCAAGGTCTAAAGATGGATAGACTTAGAGAGCTTGGAAACTAAAGATGACCTAGGTTTTCAATACTAAGGTTCAAGCACTCTAAAGTTAGACCACTAAATCCACTGCTATAAGTTAGGGTTTGGATGATCTTCAATAATATGGCATTCAATTTCATATAGCAGCCTAAAAAAAGCCTCAAAATGATCTTCAACAAGAACGGAGCAGGGACTTCATATGAGACCAAGGTTTAAGTAGAGCAAAATGTTTTAAGGCTGTTAGATATGCATAAACAGCAAGATAAAAAGGGTGACATCAGCCATTCTAGGGTATATTAGGCTATCTCCTATGCTAGATTTTGCTTTTAATTGATTTATAGAGGATAACCCTAACTTATAGGCCACCCACATGCAATAAAACAATATTTTTTATGCATAAATCAGACCTAAAGCCTAGCAGCTGTCCTAGCTGTCTAGGAGAGAGAAAATAAGAAGGGTGCTTATTAAGTTTTAAGGTGATCAAAACACTCTTGGACCAGCACCTTATCCTAAAAGGGTTAATGGAGTCTTTATGGCACAAATTTCCAAGGACGAATTGTAAGGGGGTGTTACACAGCATTTTGTCACCGTCCCTGCAATTCCCCGTCCCGCACATTGGAGGGCCTTTCCCGTGACCTGTGAGCAGACATAACCTGAAACCACTTTCATGGCATTCCCCTTTACAAAGACAATCATATCTCTGAAGAAAGTTTTCCTTGGAAAACCCTAAAAACTGATCTTTTGGCCTTGGAGCGACTAGCCAGTTTAGCCCTCGTGCCAATGGGGAAAATCCACCATAAAGGGCGCGCCAACTGGCGCTCTGTCCCAATGTCTCACTCACACCAAGCTTAATAAGGAGTGTTTTTTAAAAATAAATGGCGGAAGTTTGATTCCAACAAACTCCTGAACGAGTCTCTAAAACGAGTTGGGAGGTTTGGCTCCGAATCTCCATGTATGGGAGGTGGTTTTCCACCTATCATGGAAGCTTCCTTAAGGATAGGGCCAATCCCATAATTGTAGGGATCCCAACTCCCCTTCCACCATCTATATAAGCTTGCCTTTTTCCCTTAGCAAGCTAGAGAAAAAAGAGTTGAGCTTGTAGCAAGGAGACTATCGCCAGACAGCCTTTGAGAGCTAAGCCGAAGAGAGAGAGCTTTGTCCTGTTTCCGACAAGCTTCGTTGAGACGTGCTCCGCTGTCAGCCCCGCTGAAGGAAGATCCAGCGTCAGAGCTTTGGGTTGTATCTTTCTTCCGTTATTTTAATGATAAGCGACTTTGATTATGGTTTCATTCATGTGTCTATTTCTTTGATGCAATGAATTACATCCTCTCTGACTGATGTATGGTTACAAGATTTAGATTCTACGCGGTATATCGTTGTATCCTTTGCATGTGTGCAGGTGTTCGGACGCGTCAAGCGAAAGGATCGTGATCTGCCAAGCGAGGAACTGGAAGCGTCATCCTTTCTTCAACGACTGCATAGGACCTGAGGTAGGCAATTCGTTATGTTTTTTTCGTTTTGTAACTAGAAACCTGCGTCACTACGTGACCTGATTGTTGCTAGACCCGATCTGGGCTAGTAGGGATCGCCTCTGTCCGCAGAGGGGATTTACCTCTCCAACAAACTGGCGACTCCACTAGGGACTTAATTGGAGTTAGTCTTGTCTCTTTTAGTCGTTTTGGCTTGTGTTTGATTGATTTTCTCTTTTGGTTTGCCTCCTTTCGGTGTAAAACCTCTGTTCAGCCCCCACCATACCTAATCTACTCTATGTTTGCGCGGTTTATAGCCTGACAGTCGCGTCAACTGGCGCTTGTTGCTCGTTAGCCCCCCGCGCCAACCCTGTTTGGTGTTAGGGTTTACTTGTTTTTGAGCCCTTTGAGTCTGATTTTTGGTTCTGGTGTTATTTTTCCGACTGTCTGAGTGCCTTGAAGTCCTTGTTGACTATGTTTGACCTCTATCCTCTGGTTGTTTGCCCTCTACCATCAGTTTTGCATTCTAGCCCTAGGGCTTCTAGGTGCTATAGTGTGCTGAGCCTCCCGTGGGAGTTTTTGGTTCTCGTTTTCCCAGTCAACTTCGTTTTTGCTTCTCTACATTCGTTTTGTTGGATTCCATTGTATCATTGCGTTATTTGAGTGATTGCTTTCTTTTTCATTCAAGTTTCGCTTTGTCTCATTTCGAGCCCAGATTACACGGTTTGTATGAGTCTTTTTGAGATTCTTCTTTGACTTTGAGGGATTTCTCCATCAGTTTGAGTTCTGATTGTGTGTTTTGCATTGAGTGAACTTGCTTGTTTCTACTCTTTCGCTATCATTTCTCAAATTGGTTTCTTCATTAGTTTTTCATTTCGTTTGGTGCATTTGCTCTAAAACATTGAAAATACAAAAACAAATCTCTTTGCTTTTGATTAGTTAGTGAAAATTGAAAGCTTTTTTGCATTATTAGTGTTATATAACTCTAAGGGAAAAGTTTTTAGTTTCATTAGCATGCATTAGAGACAGTAGTGGATGTTTCCTGATCATTTTGTTATTGTTTGAAAAGCTCTCAACCTTCCCGTAGTTAGCTCTTCATCGAACAAGTGATATATTGTGGCATGTAGTGTGCATTTAGAGGATTTTTGAAACATAACATTCGGTAGGGCCTGAAATTGAAACATAATTGAAGATCAACTCTAAAATTTATTCAATCAACCTAAGGAAGCATTGAAACATTAACGAAATATCTAGAGGTCTAGGATAGTGAGGTGTTCTGGCGTCGTTAAACCTAGTAGCTGTTGTTCGCCATCTGGCTTTAAACAGCGCTAGTACGAACTTGTGCTCCCCGTACCGTCGCGTATATAAAGGGAGACCCCACTAGGTTGCTATCCTTTATCCGTAGGAAGCCGAGTCTGTCGCCTTATACCCGTGTTGCACTGGACACAGCATTTGGGGAGATTACCTGCACGTACATCAAGTCCTTGGTTGATTTCTCTTTCATTTCTTAACCAAGGTGTATATGGCAGTTCACGGATATTTGGTACACCCATCTGCCTAGATTACCAGAGCAGTCAGTTTGATCTTTACTAACTCCCTAAATTCGAAAAGATCATCAAGCGCTTGTCCTTTCACGCTTGTTTCCAAACTGAAAGCGATAGAGTCACCTTTTACTCGTTTCTTGACTCTTAAAAGATGAAACGGTAGAGTTTTGTTTCAATGTTTTAAAAATTAATTGCCCACGAAAAATTCCTGGTTAAAGTTAGTTTCCTTAGGGTGTTGTTTTGAGTTGTTTCTCATGGCAACTTTTCTGGAGTTCAATAACCAAGGAATCCCCTCCGATGGGAATCCGGGTCATTTTCCTGCTTTTGGGAATGTTGGTGCTCCTTACATGGCAACGTTGTCCCTCCCTAGGTTAACTGTTGGGTTGCCTGTTTGGTTGTTTTCAACCTCTGTGGTCCCGAATGTCCCGGCTACTGTTCAATCGGTTCCTCCGCCTGAACAACATCATGTTGATTCCAAGGTGGACCTCTCCCCTTCTTCGCCTGTTTCTGCATCCTCCTCTTCTACTTTGCCTGGTGAAAGTCTGGATTTGAGTAACCAGGTGGGCTAAGAAGAAGAAGAAGAAGACAAAGAAGAAGAAGTCCGATAAGAGCGAGGCTAAAGGTGCAGCTACTGCTTCTAAAACATCTCCTCTTGATGAACCTCCCAACCCTCCACGGAAAGTCAAGTTCCCTTGCATGTTGTGCACGGGGGACCATCTTCTTCGAGACTACCCTAGCATTCCCAAGGTGCTCGAAATATGGTCCAATGGTCGCCCGACATTGCCTTCGGCTTCTGGGAGTCAAGTTGGGGGCACGTCTTCAACTAGTGCTGGGGAGGCTCCTAAGAAGCAGGGTAAGATTACCAATCCCTGTAAGTTGTTTGAAGGGCATCATCCCATTCACCTTTATCCGTATATGGATGAAGCCAAGAGAGTTTTGGACAACCCAACTGTTTCTACACCATGCCTCTCGGCTGGTTATAAACGGCTCTCTTTGAGTCCTCCACTAGCTAATCTTACGATTGGTCAAGAGTCATCCTTGGTCAATCCCGCTCCCTCGGAAATTCCAATTCAGGAATCCATTCCCGACCACCCATTGGTCGTGGGATCGGTTGAGTTGGCCCCGTCTACGGTCCACCAGGTCTTTTCCATTGAGAGTGGATCTCGCACCCCTCAGGTTCTTCTTGTTTCTTCAGATTCTTCAGACTTGGAAAAAGATTCTCCTGTCCCTATATCTCAAGAAGCTGCTCCTCTGCCTCCCATGATGGAGGTCTCGGAGGATACTCCTCCCGCCTTCGAAATGAAGGTCGTGGAGGATGCTCCTTCTTTCGTAACACCAGGGGAAGACCATCTCAATTCGATGGTAGCCCCTCCTAGTAGTTTGGTCGCTTCCTTTGACTGGAGTCGATTTGCAGGATACCGCCTTCCGTCTTATGTGCCTTTTGAGATAACGGTACAAACCTCTCGTTTGGTCGTACCTAGCACTGTTATAGATGAAGGCGCATCTGTTAGTGTTCTATCCTCAACTACTTGGCAAGCTTTCGGTTCGCCGCCGCTTATGTCTGTTACGCAGAATCTGTTGGCGTTTAACAGAAGAACTAGTCAACCGTTAGGGATCCTTCCAAAGTTACCTGTTACATTAGGAAGTAAAACCGTCCATATGGACATGGTGGTTGTTCCCGGCCCCTTGGATTTCAATCTGCTTTTGGGGCGCGATTACACCTATGCCATGGGAGCACTTTTCTCCTCCCTTTTCCGTGTGGTCTGTTTTCCACATGAAGAACTGATCGTGACCATTGATCAACTTTCGTTCTTTGGTCTTGATGTGGCAACTGGCCCGCCATCATCCCTTCCTGGTTTTTATCCACCAGTTGTATCTGCCCCACCATAGGTCAACTATGTGGCTACCTACCTCGTGCCTGTACTCAGTGATAGTGTCGTTGTACATCGTATGCTGGGGGCATTGGATCCTGATTTCCGAGATGTTGTTCTCCCATCCGGTGTAGAACTCTTGGAAGCCATGACTTCTTGTTCATCATGATGAGTTGTAAATTTTTGTAGATGTTCTATGCTTGATGCAACTTTACTTTTATAACAACAATCACATAAACAGATAAGTAAAAATGCTGATAGAACATACCAGTGGATCTATAGAAGCCAAACCAGAAACAGGAGAATGTGTTGGTGCGTTACGGCAGTCAACAGGATGCTTCAACCAGCAAAGTCTTCTTGGTCGGCCAACCCAAAATGTGTCACAACAGTGCTCAAATCAATTATCCAGTCAACTCAAAGTCAACCCCAGAAAAGTCAATGCAGTCCAAAAAAAGTCAACGCAGTGCAGCAACAATAAAGTCAACGCAGCTCCAACTTCGGTCAACCTTTTGACCTCGATTTTTGTGCCAATGAGTACGGCCTTCAAAAATCGAACTCCCCACAAAATTTTGAGCTCAAATGGACCATGCGTTGACCAAAGTCAACGCTGGTCAAACTTGCCCAAAAACCCTAACTGCAGAAAATTTCGTCCAGATACCCTAACTGCAGAAATTTTGTCCTTTTTTCCAGCTGCAGCTACTTCGTCCTTTTCCCACGTGAAAACTGCTTCTTAGATGCTCGTATCCAACGAGAAGTGTGTGGATGAGATGAGTGAAAAGCTCTCCAACGTTGACTGTATTTATATCCATCATTGAGGTGTGTGACACATCTATTGGGGGTGTAAAACCTTAAGGCCGACCTGCACTTATATTTATTATAAATAATAAATTCAAAATAAATGTTCTGCTCATCAGATTAAAATCAATTTTATATCGATTTTACACCTCTCCGAAAGAGGAATCCAATACAAATATTGGAATCTTCATCTGAGCATCACAAGATGGAGTTTGGACCTAGTTGTCCAAATTTAACAGTTGTCTTCGGAGCACAGTTCGTTTTCTTGTGTCAAGCTCCTTAAAAAATGAAACAAGACCGTCGGAGCAGAGTTTGTTTTCTTCTGTCAAGCTCCTTAAAAAATGAAACAAGGTCGTCGGAGCATAGTTCGTTTTCTTGTCTCAAGCTTCTTAAAAAATGAAACAAGCTCTTATGAGGATAGTTATTTTAATGTGTCAACCTCGTTAAAACAATGAAACACTTTCCTGTTCAATTCGAGTCTTTGCTAAGCTCTCGTAAAATCCCAGTCGAGTCTTTCTCTTGATCTCGTAACTTGAACCTTCACTCCATCTGTCTTTCATATGGATTGAAGCTTGGGGGGCATGTACCTCGAATTGAGTCACCATGCTGGGGGCATGCAAAATTTTTCAAGCATAGTTTGTTTTCGTTTCAAACTTGTGTAAAAATGAAACCGGTTTCAAGCATAGTTTATCTTTGTTTCAAGCTTGTGTAAAAATGAAACCATTCCCATTTTACCTCTTGTGATTGCCATTTTATCAGCCTGTTTTTGCCAGATGAGCCTTGGTTTTCTCACTCCATTGTCACTATCTGCATGGCCGATCATATGCCTTCACTTGGTTGTTTTACCCGTTCCTGAGGAACCGCTGCAATGAGTGGTCTTCTTAGCCAGCCTCTTAACCTTTACTTGTTCTGAGCAGTTCCACCATTACCGGAACTAGTTGCTACCCTTTATACCACTCGTTCCTCCAAGAGGAGTCATCTTTCAGCTCTTTTCTGACTCTCTAAAAATGAAAAGATCGCTGAGTCGCTTGTCGTTTTGATCTCGTTAAATTGGTTGCAAAACGACATCTGCCCAGTATACGTTTACCCCTTTTTCGGGCTGGGATAGATTATTTACGAAAAAGGAATACCCTAGCCTATTGCGACTGAGAGGTTTTCTCAGACACAGTTTTCTACCTTTTCGGATCTGAGAAACTATCTACAAAAAGGGACTGTTGGAGTTTACTTTTCCGCTGTCTTTTCAAACTCTCTAAACATGAAAAGACGTCGAGTTCTTCCTTTGTCAGACTCATTAAAACCTGATGACATCGAACTCCGTCATAATGACGTTACTCAAATTCCTCCTTCCTAGGGCTCGTTAAATGTACTAGGTTGGATTTGTCCGAAGGACAAACTTATATCACAAGCATATACTATCCCTTTCAAGCTTGTTTCCAAAAATAGTTGGGGTACTCGCCAGACATGGTGGGGAAAAAATGGAACCAGTATCATCATCGTGTCGGTAGTATGTCGCTCTTGAACATGGCACTTGTCTGCATTCGTGTCGGGTTGGGGACATCTCATCTTGTTTCCTGCTTGCCTCCATGGTTTTGGGTAATCCTTTTTGACCGCTCATCCGCTCTTTGCCTCATCATCATGACCTCAGAACTTTTGATGTCAAATACTGCCAAATACAGTGTCATGTCGCCAATATGTTCAAGAGAAGTTGGCCTCTGCAGTTTTCGACCCCCCTCTGATTCTCTACTGATCCTGATTCACAAAACATTATGTTCCTCTGTCTCGCGTCGATGATGTGAGAAACACTATGGCCCACCTTCGATCAAGGTCACTTCCTGTCGACTTCAGCTCATTATCCAGGAAGCTGATCTAAAGACTCCCTTCAGGTACCTTGGGAGCCTGCATGCCTCAATGGCAGGTTCTTCGCATTCGACGCAAGGTTTTCATCATTGGCCTTCGATCGAATGATTCTACGGGTGTTCGATGTCAGCTCACTGTTCACATTCCGTGGATTGTACCTCTAGTACCTTGAGGGCCATCGTCATTATTGGTGGTTCTTCTCGCGTCTGTTAACGGCTTTCATCATTGGCTGGTAATCAGACGATGTTCTTGCATGTTCAACTTCAGCTCACTTATTCACATGCTAGGACTTGTACTCGGTTCGGGTCAAGATGGAGCGCAAGACCCTAGGTTTTGTCTGATGGAATCCAGGCTGCGGATTTTGTGGATTATCATGATTGGTTACATGACTCATTGATTGGATGGCTGCGACCGTACTTGAGTCTGCTTGTTGATCCTTACTGGATGGCTGCGTCCATACCTTGGATCCTGATTATTGTATACTCTATTATGGATGGCTGCGCCCATACCACATATCATGTATTTGAGATATCAATTGTATTTTTCTGCACAGGTTTTCCAACGGCAGTGTTTTTAGTTGGGCACGTTCTCATAAAGCATTTCACCCCTCTCTCTCTCTCTCGGGCCTCATGCTTTAGGGGGCATCTGTTACAAAGCATTTTGTCACTGTCCCTGCAATTCCCTGTCCCGCACATTGGAGGGCCTTTCCCGTGACCTGTGAGCAGTGACATAACCTGAAACCACTTTCATGGCATTCCCCTTTACAAAGACAATCATTCCTCTGAAGAAAGTTTTCCTTGGAAAACCCTAAAAACTGATCTTTTTGCCTTGGCGCGACTAGCCAATTCAGCCCTCGCGCCAATGGGGAAAATCCACCATAGAGGGCGCACCAACTGGCGCTCTGTCCCAGTGTCTCACTCGCGCCAAGCTTAATAAGGAGTGTTTTTTTAAAATAAATGGCGGAAGTTTGATTCCAACAAACTCCTGAACGAGTCTCTAATATGAGTTGGGAGGTTTGGCTCCGGATCTCCATGTATGGGAGGTGGTTTTCCACCTATCATGGAAGCTTCCTTAAGAATAGGGCCAATCCCATAATTGTAGGGATCCCAACTCCCCTTCCACCATCTATATAAGCTTGCCTTTTTCCCTTAGCAAGCTAGAGAAAAAAGAGCTGAACGTGTAGCAAGGAGACTATCGCCAGACAGCCTTTGAGAGCCAAGCCGAAGAGAGAGAGCTTTGTCCCGTTTCCGATAAGTTTCGTTTAGACGTGCTCCACTATCAGCCCCGTCGAAGGAAGATCCAGCGTCAGAGCTTTGGGTTGTATCTTTCTTTCGTTATTTTAATGATAAGCGACTTTGATTATGGTTTCATTCATGTGTCTGTTTCTTTAATACAATGAATTACATCCTCTCTGACTGATGTATGGTTACAAGATTTAGATTCTATGCGGTATATCATTGTATCCTTTGCATGTGTGCAGGTGTTAGGACACGTCAAGAGGAAGGATCGTGATCTGCCAAGCGAGGAACGGGAAGCGTCATCCTTTCTTCAACGACCATTGCATAGGACCTGAGGTAGGCAATTCGTTATGTTTTTGTCGTTTTGTAACTAGAAACCTGCGTCGCTGCGTGACCTGATTGTCGCTAGACCCGATCTAGGCTAGTAGGGATTGCCTCTGTCCGCAGAGGGGATTTATCTCTCAAACAGGGGGGATGCCCTAAGGCATCCACTTCTAGAACACTAGCTATTGCTCCTATGAGGGTTGAAATTAAGTATGAGGTCTACACATATAGAGTTTCCTTATAAGCCTTGAAGAGGACAATTCCACATGCAATTATGTTGCAAAGTTTCAGCAATTATAGAACATTTAGTCATGGAACAAGTGAAACCCTATTTTAAACATTAAAGCATGCAAAACATCAATAATAGTCAATAAACTTACAACAATCCTCCACAAAAGCACTTCTTTCAATCCCAAACCAATGGCTCCAAGAAAAAATCACATCCTTGAGCAAGATGCATCCATAAATCTCACATTTTTCCTAATGTAGCAAAAAAGAGCTAAGTCGCACTCTCTTAAAGAGGAGTCAACTTACGTGTGATGACGAAAAAGAATGAGTGGAGTCTCTAGTTATATGAGACTTAACTCCCTCATTATTACAATAATAGGACTAAAGAAGCCCTATTGACAAGTTTAAGTGTTCCATAAGAAAGAGGTTACAAGCTGCTCATAGCTCAAAAACATAACAAAAGTCCCATAAAGGCCCATACGTGTGGGAAAAAATGCTCCTAAAGCATGATATCATCCTCCAAATGAGCTCAATAGCCACAAAAAGGTGTGGTAAGGGCTAAGGAGTACTCCATACTCCAATATGCATCTTAAGGATCATAAGCAAGGCTCCAAAGTCATTCCATGCCAACATATCATGTCCATCGTGCCCTACGTCACCCTCAAACAAGAAAGGGGTGACGTGGCACTCTATAACTCTAAGTGTTGGGGCTCCAAGGTGATGTACAAGCCCTCCCTTGTCCTCTCAAAGATGACCATCATCATCTAGGCTCTCAAACAAGTGATGCCCATTAAACACTGTCAAGGCCAGCCTGGGGGCAACCTCAGTCCACTAGGCACATCATCAATATCTCCAACACCAAGCTTCATCGACTCAACAATTCAGCATCTAGGGGTCCCTTCGAGTGTCAAGAATCATGTTTGATCATCAAATAGCCCAACGCGTTGCTCTAGATAGGCAACGTTACATCATCAAGGTCAATCACTCTCTCTACAATGGATGGTACAGCCTCTACTGCTTTGATGACAAGGTTGGGGAATCCCCTCAAGAAGCCATCCACCACTATGATGAGAACCACCTGACAAAACCCTCTCAAGATCAAGTGCAAATCAACAATCATTAGGAAACAAAAACCATGAATGCATCATAGTGCACCATGCTTAATGTTAGGGGCACAATAACACTTCACACAAAGATAACCTTCAAATATCTAACTAGACTAAGTCTTCTAAAGGTGTTCCCTCCTTATGTTAGGCATGGCTAGATGGATAACCCTATTAGGTCTTTCTAGCTCCCAAGGGAAAGTGACAAGCCCCAAGTTGGCCCATCAATCCATGGGTGCAAATGAAGATGGTGGTTGTGGAGAGGGCATGACATCAGGGCAAGGTGCCATAGCAAAGTGACCAACTAATGGTCACTTTCATCCTTTTACTAAAATTTTTAACATTACCATGAAATGACTCGGGATGTTTGAGAGTGGTTCCGACCTCATTCGATTTAATATGGAGAAAGTAGAATTTTAGATCTCATTCAAAATCCAACAGACTCATCGATTTTTCAGAATTTCGGGACTGGGGGGATTGCAATGTTTCCACTGGATTTTGTCAAGTATTAAGGTATGGAACTCGTATTTAATCAAGAGCACCAATCCCTCTATGTACCTTGATGTTACAGACATTGGTTGTCGAACTCCTTTATCATGACCCTACTAAAAATGTACCCATCACTCAAACAAAATCTTGACTTGACATGCTATGTTTTTTCTATCTTATGTTAATGCTTAGAGGGTGATATTAATGACAAAGATCCCTATACAGATCCAAAGGTAATGACAAAGATACCTCTGGATATTAATGCTTAGAAGGTGATATTAATGACAAAGATCCTAATTTTCCAACAAGACTAAAAAATTAGACATTTCTTGTGGCAGCAAGAGGCCCAAGCATTAGCTATAGATAATAGATTTTAGTCTTTTCTAGTTTGTAGTAGTTTTTATAACTGTTGACTCTTTCATATTTATTATGATATTTTTTGACAATTTAAGTTTGAAGTTGGCAATTATAGCTCATTGGTAATGAATTATGAATATGATGCTTTGTGAAAGTTGAAAGTTGTTTCATTTCATTTCATTTTATAACATCTCATTTCATGTTAGATATTCGTTGTTGTAATGGTTACACTTAGCTTACAAGTACAACTTTGGTGATCAATGATGATAAATGTTATATATTGAATTTTGAAAGGTTGAAACTTTAAGATTGATGAATCATGAGACTCAATATGTTGTATGTTACTAACTTGTGGACGTGGTTGATGAAGATTATAACTTCTAGATGATTGATGTTATATGGTTCTATCTATGTTTTTATGTTTTTTAAATTTTTTTATATCTAATTCATCATTCTACATGCTTTTGTTGACATATATGCATCAAAATATAAAAAAATATATATTATATAAAATTCGCTCCCAAAACGGGAGCTTCTGAAAATGTCTTCCCACTCCCAAGTAACCTTGGTTGTGACATCCATTTGGTGTAGGCTCCATCCTTGAGAGGCAGCAAGAGCGATGATAGGTCGAATAGTGGTGTATCGGGCAACTAGTGCAAATATCTCATCATAGTCCACTCCTTCCTTTTGAGAGAAGCCCCGAGCAACAAACCTGGCCTTGAACTTTTCAGCACTCGCATCAGCTCCATGTTTGATTTTGTAAAGCCATTTTGAAGTGACCACAGACTTTTCCTTGGGTCTAGGAACCACATCCCAGACATCATTCTTCATGATCGATTCATATTCCTCATCCATCGCATCCTTCCATACTTGGTGCTTCATGGCTTCTTCGAATGTACATGGCTCAAATTGAACAATGGTACTCATAGCAGTTAAGTACCCTTGGTACCTGTTCGGCTTCTTACTTTCATGAAATGTCCCCCTTGGTGCAACTTGTCTTTCAGCATCTTCGAGAGTGTCTTTGAGCCACAAGGGTCTTTTTCTTGAGGTAGAGCGCTCACCAAGAGGTGGATCAATGGGATCCATCGAGCCTTCAACATCGAGCATCGGTTCATCTGTCGGAGGTTCATCCTGCTTTCCTGCATCTTCATCACTGTCCTTCCTTGGAATAGGAAGATCTCTAACCTTCCCAAGGGCAACATCTTCATCGAAGGTGACATCATGACTTATTACCACTTCCCTTTAACCAGGCACATATGCCTTTGAAGTTTCATTGTAGCCCACAAATGCTCCTTTCTTCCCAGATGCATCTAGCTTGCTTCTCTTCTCTTTCGGCACATGAAAATATACGGGACAACCAAAAATTCTAAAATGTCAAACATCAGGTTTCTTACCGGTGAAAACTTCTTCGGGAGTCTTGAAGTCCAATGCTTGATGTGGACATCTATTTTGAACGTACACAGCAGTGTTGGCAGCTTCTCCCCATAAGAACTTCGGTAGGCCTTGGTCATGAAGCATGGCACGAGTAGCTTCTATGATGGTTCGATTCTTCCTTTCAGCAACTCCATTTTGCTCAGGAGTATATGCAGTAGTGGTCTCCCTCTTAATGTCAGCTTCTCTACAATAGTCATTGAATTCATTTGACTCATATTCGGTTCCATTATCGGTCTTCAATATTTTGATCTTCTTCCCTGATTGATTATCAACCAAGGCTTTGAAGGAGCAGAACCATTTGAACACTTCACCCTTCTTCAAGAATTAGATCCATGTTTTGCGAGAGAAGTCATCGACAAATATAGCATAATATAAATATCCTCCCAAAGATGTTACGAGCAACATACCAAATAAATCAAAATGGATCAATTGAAGAATGTCGGTAGTTTTACTTTCGCTTGAGGGGAATGGTCCCCTTGTATGTTTTCCAACTGCATAACCCAGACAAACACCTTCATGATCTACCTTGAATTCAGGCATGCCTGTGACCATCTTCCTTGCATTAGGTAGGGCTTTATAATAAAGGTGAGCAAACCTTCAGTGCCATAGTTCGGATTGAAGAGAGGTGTCGCAAGTCATAGCTTCCAAAGGACTTCCTCCAACCTGATAGAGACCTTCAACCTTAAATCCAAGTGTAAAAGCATTTTTCGGGTTCCTTTGCCAAATACGTACCTTACAATCAATGAATGCTACCTTGAAGCCTTTGTCTTCCATCGCAAAAATAGATACCAAGTTCTTTTTCAAGTCAGGTACATACAATACAACTTGTAGATAAAGGATTTGACCTTGATTCAAATGAAGAGTGACAGTCCCTGTCCCTTTCACAGGGTAGGTGACATTGTCTCCAAGTATGATCTCCAAATTAGTCTTCTTTTCAATCAAATTTGAGAGGGCCTCATTGTAACCAGTGATGTTCCTTGAGGCACCACTATCAATCAACCAATTATCGAAAGTGTTCGGAGGAGAGGCAGTAGTAAGGGCAGAAATGAGATAAAATTCTTTTTACTTCTCTGCAACATTAGTTTCCTCATACCTGGAGTTGCTCAACCTTTTGGGAGGTCAACTATTCCCATATCGTGCAGCGGGAGCATTCCTCTTTCCTTTGTTGTTGAACCTATTATACCTTTGATTGCCATTGCCCTTGAAATTGTTGTGGTTGTTGTTGTTGTCATCATCCTGTGGTGTATCCTTCTTATGAAGACACCCTCTAGCATAGTGGCCAAACCCGTTACAATTAAAGCATCTTCCCTTTCTTCCTTCTTTGAATCCTTGTCCTCCTTGACCTTGTCTCTTTGGATCAGCATTGTTCTTCCTCTTATTAGCATGAGTGGAGAATACAGTAGGGTCATTTCCATTAGAAGGCTTGTCTCTCTCTATCATCCTAGTCTCTTCTTGAGTGCATCTAGTAAACAATTCATCAAAACTTGGAATCTTGTCATTCTTAAGGATAGTGGTGGTAAACACATCGCATGCTCAGGGGAGGCCACCAAGAGCAATAAGAGTGGGCTCCCTGTCAACAACAACTTCTCCAATAGATAGAAGATCATTTTTTATTTCAGTAATCCTCGTGAAGTAGGATTGGATGGATTCCCCTCTATCCATCTTTCAGCTTGTTCTTGAGAAAGAGGATTTGGTTTGCATTGTTGGCTTTGAACATTCCAAACAACTTGTCATACATCTCCTTTGATGTGCCCAAATCAGAAATGTAAGCAACCAAATGTTTTTGAATGGAATCCCTGATGATCTTCTTAGCTTTGCTTTGACCTCACCTTTCTTGTACTTTGTCTTAGTAGCAGTTGGTGCATTTGAAGGAGGCTCCACAACTTTTCCCTGCACATAGTCCATGACATCATTTTCTTCCAAAGTCAAGTCTAAAGACATCTTCCATGCATGATAATCAGATTTATCATTGAGCTTATCCTCAAATTTGAACTAAGATGAGGAAGTCAATGAGTTTTTGTCCATGTCCAACAGATCGTGGTGATTGCTTTTCTCTCTCTTGCTCAGCCTTTGTCTTCACCAGGGCTCTGATACCATGTTAATTTATGTTAACAATGGTATGTTCTATGCTTAGCACAATTTACTTCAATGTTCCTTAGTAGCCCAATATCAATTTCCAATTATTTCCAGTAGCAATCACATTAACCATTAATCACATTGATAGTAAATGCAGAAGACAAACCAAGACAAGAGGACACAATATTTGGCGGATGCCAAGGAAAAACTCCAATGTGGGGAAAACCCTTTGATCAATTCTTATTATTATTATTCAATAGTTCAGCAGAGAGAGAAAGTACATAGATCAATTTCACTTGCCCAAAACACAGTCAAATCAGCCCTGTTAAACAACAGTCAACATGAAGCCCTAACCAGAAAGTCAACACTGGTCAAATCAGCAGCAAATCATCCCCTAAACAGCTTGGTCAAAGTTAGTCAACTCGGCCTCCAAGAAGGGTTAAGTCAACCCAAAACAGTCCCTGAAACTCTAGTCAAATTCAATCAACCCTGCGGTCAAACAGGCTTGCGGTCAATGTAGGTCAAGCTCAATCAAACTCCTCGATTTTTGTGCCCACAAGTACGGCCTACAAAAATTGAAATTATGTCCAAGAAAACGATGCCAAACTCGGTCAAATAAGCCTTAGTCAACGCTGGTTTGCAATCTGGAAATTCGGCCTGCAGTTGATCTCTAAAATTTTCGGCGTTTTGTTGCCACACGTGTGAGAGAGAGAGAGAAACCCAAGTTGTACGAACCAATCTAAAGTGGGGAGAGAGAGAAGAATGTGTGAGTGAATGATGTCCAAATGAGGAGAAATGTCACTCCTATTTATACACTTCATTGTGGGTGAAGAGACACATCTATTGGGCTTCATAAGCCTACATTTGACTGAGGCCGACCTTGACAATTTGCACGTGTGAAAATAAATTCAAAATCATACTTCTGCTTGCCTGAATGAGATGATCTTTAGATCAATCTTGGACCTCTCGGAAAGAGGAATCCAATAAAAATATCATCTGCTTCATATGAGTTGTCCCAAGGTGGAATTTGGCCCTAGTTGCCAATTTTAACGAAAGGGTTATTAAATATTCACCATGATTTTGTTAGTATTTTCATCTCTTTATTTTCCTTGGGCAAGAATTTCATCAAGTTCTCTTGAGGTGACCTTGGTTAAGCTCCCTCCCTTATTTATCCTTGAAATCATAAGGTGCCTAGCCTAAGCCTCTAGGGTACATCGAATAGTCTACCCTAGTCCTTGAGGCTAAATTTGCTCTAAAACTCTTTGAACCTCTCATCAAGCCTTTTTAAAATGACCTTCGTTAAGTTCACTCCCTTATACCATCTTTGAAGATAGAATGCCTAAGTCAAATTTCTATGGCACACAAGCTAGTCTACTCTATTCTGTGAACCTAAATCCATTTCATTTCTCTCCAAGTGTACAATGCCTTGACCCCATATGCTGCCAAAAATATAATGGCAAGCTAGGCATTGATCTTCTATCCTTCACCACCCATTTTTCTTATAAAATTATCTAAACCATTTTGTTAGAGTTTTACTATCCTGTTGATTCCCGAGTTGTGTTTGGAGATTTTCCCTTTTGGACTCAAAACCTGGAAATTGCCCTAGAAATCCTATCCACCCTAAACCTTAATTGTTCAAGTAGAAGCCTTATGGGGCTATTGACTTGGCTTGTTCACGCAATTTGATCCCTAAGATCTAGTGAGGAGAACCCCTCTTTAGTTGGAGGAGAGTTGGCCAAAAGCAAGAGGGTTGATGAGGTGACAATGGCCCCTCTAAGGTGCAATAGGTCTCACACTTGAGCTTTTGGACTCTATCTCAAAAGTGTGTGATTTTGCTATAATAAGCCCCAGAACCTATGTTGGTCTTGAACAAAACTTGGGCATAGTTTCAAATTGTTGGGCATACCCCTTTGCTTTGAACAAGCAAATGTCATTATCAGGCTAGTTCTATATATGAACTAAGGTATAGACTCGCTCAATAGATTCTTATAAAAAATTTTAAAAAGTGGCCCAATCCTTGCTTCCTATGGGTGAAGCTTAATGGGAAGAGGGCTTCCACAAAGTGGCATGAAGAAATTGTTATTCCCCAAGAGATTAAGACATGCTAGGAATCATCAACATCAAGCTCTTTTTGCTAAATGGATCATCATAACAATAGAGGGTAAAGAGGCCTAGAACATCCTCCCAAAAAAATTATGTGAAAAAGGGAGCATCACATGGCAAAAGGAATTGGAGGGATCTCCATTTTGACAACCTAATCCAACGTTGCACAAAGTGGGGACGAAGCGGGGACGTTTTTTGGAAGAGGATATGCGGAAGCGTCATTTCCCAAAAATCTAGGAAGTGAAGTGTCTCGAAAGCGTCTACTATATATATACATATGAGTTTTATATTTTTTTGCATTTATATTCAAAAAAAATTCAAAATACCAAATTAGTTGTAGAATATATGAAAACATGCATATTTGTAGATAAATCAAGATAGATATGGCATCCATTGTACATAAATGATTAATTATTCAAGCATCAACCATATAGAATCTAGATTCTTCTCCTCTTGTCTCGTCTTTGCCTCTACCTCGATTGTCTAGGGATATTAGTCAACATTGCCCAATTTTGATCAACCTTCCTAATCCAAGCCTTAAAATATGGTGGGAAAAGCTTAACATGCTTGATCAATGATTTTGACTTGATTGAAAGGTAATTTTTTTCTAAAGCCATGACAAAGGAGTTCAACAATTAACACCACCAACACTAGGGTACATGAGCACATATAGAGCTTAGTGCTCTTGATTAAATGCCAATCACATACCCTCATATATGATATAATCTAATGAAATGTCACAATCTCATTGATCCTGAATTCCTGAAAACTGTTTAAGTTTGCTGAATTTTGAATAGGATATAAAATTCTATTTTCTCCATATGAAGTCAGATGAGGCTGGAACCACTCTCAAACATCATGAGGCATTTCATGGTAATGTTAAAAAATTAAGTAAAAGGATGACCCTTTTACTTTAAGAATTTAACATTACCATGAGGGAGCATCTAGGGAGCATCTAAGGAGCATCTAGGGAGCACCTTGGGAGTGTTCGGGAAGCCCCAACCCAACTTAAGTCGAAGAAAAAAAATTTAAAATTTAGAACTCCGCGGAACCGCCCATCTCCCTTTGGATGCACTGGTGATCCCCGCGGATCCGTGCCTAAACCTCCACGGATCCGCGGCGAATCCTTTTCTGGATCCACGGATCGAGAATCCAGCACAACGTATTAGGCTCGCGCGGTTCTAGATTTCCAAGAATCGCCTCAAAACGGTGGAACCGCGGATCCAATTTTCGGATCCGTGGTTCTGCCGGAGGATCGCCCAAGGATTCGTACGGGACGCGTTTCTGACCTTGGATCCTTGAGGGGGGGGAAGGATTGTGCAACATTGACCTAATCATCACACTAGAATCAATCAAAACAAGGATCATTTATAGCACAAAGCATTTGGAAACCCTCATAAGCTATCAATCTGCACTTAAGATGAAAGAGGAATTTTAAGATGATAGGGGATTTTTAGTGCAAGGATCTATTTCAACAACCATTCTTTTCACAGTCACCAATGCTTACAAAGAATATGATTTAAGTAACTTGTCTCTTCGAGAAGGGCATTAAAACAATCTAGGACTTATACTCCCATCAACAAAGAGAAATGGTGCCTTGGAACAAACTCAAAGCCCAATTCTACCTATTTAACCATTAATGTCAATAAAATTATCCCGGAAAATATCAAAGAGATAATCCCAAAACCACCTTTCAAATTTGTTATCAAAACCCTCAACAATTGGTGGATGGAAGTGGAACCATTTATACCCTTTCAAAAATACAAGCTAATGCTTACCAATGATTGAGGAACACTCCGCACATCTATATCAAACTCAATAAGACCTAAAAGCTTAAGCCTAAGCTCTCAAATTGGCACTACAAACTCAATACTATCTAGAATGGCCCCAGTGAACCCAAAAGAACATGTTTTGCATAGTCCCTGGTCTATAATTGTTTGGACCTATGCTATTGTATGTTCCATTTAGGTTTCCCACCCCTGTTTTCACACTTTATAGTATATACTATATAGTGCACCAGAATCAACCAATCAGATTATTTGGCACCCCAGCCCTTCTACAGTATGATAGAAATATACTCCCTTAGATGATGACTACCCTTTAACTACTAATTTAACAAATTTGATCATATAATTCAGGTTGAAATATGTTGGCATGATATAATTTTAAAATTTTTGGTAGCTAGAGCTAGTTTAAATTCTTCTCAAAGTAATGTGATTGTGAGCAATTTGTCCTCACAGATACAATGTCAAACGAAAAAGATGGAAATAGAACTATATCACCTAAAGACAACTTCTAACTCACTGGAATATTGCTCCATGCTCACGTAGTTGTGTCCCACCAAAAAATTAAAACAACAACATGGCTGCTCACAATGCAACAGACATGTGAGTTGCAAAGGTGTCACAACTAGTCAAACCAAAGGCATGACGATGAGCACTCTACTACCTACAATGACGAATTCCCAACCACCCTGAACACCATTCTAGAATGAACACTCATATTCAAAGAAAGAGTTGGGCTAGTCTATAATGAGATGTCGCACAATGGAGGACTCATCCCTGAAAATTATGATAATTAGCATCCTCCCACTATTTGGTAATCTCACTCATACAGGGAAATATTGATTTATGCTTAATGATGATGATTATATAGCAGTTTTGGTACCTCCCATTGATGGGGATCAAAAAATTTGAGATACTTTTGACTTTCTGGCACTCTGCCAATTCTGTAATTTTTTTCACCATGGACCTTAATCCTTCAACTTGAGGTGGCTCCAATGTTCAAATGGTTGTTGGTTCTAGGTGGTGTCCCCTTTTCCACCCTTTTTATAATGTGTTGTACCATAAAGTCTATTTAACAGAAAGTAAAGCATATTTCAAAAAATATAAAAGCTATCGAAAACCATATAAAAAAACAAGATATAAACGAAGAGAACATGTTGCACACAGAAAGCTTTCATTAAATGCCAGGATATATAATTGTTTGTCTAGTATATGGTCTTCCACAAGAAAATCAAAGAACTTAAGAACATTGTTTGCTACCTCTATCATAAGTCCTAACTATAGAGGACCTGATTAGAGTTAGCAGTCAATATCAAGTTAGGTATTTGTATACTGTATTTTATTTTAGTGCTCTGCACTTCATAATGACACTAATATCTCAACTAATACATTTTTTAACCTAGCCCACGGGGCTTTGGTTCGACGGTGATGGGTGCACTGTTAAGGCACTCCATGCGATAGGTCACCGGTTCCAACCCCCCCGTGGGTGCTGACTTACAAAAAAAAAAAAAATACATTTTTTAACCTTGAATTTTTTAGCAACACAACCTCAACTCTTTGTACAAATGGTGACAAGACTAACATTGGAGCATAAGGGCCTGAGAAACTTACCAACATTGGCAAAGAACTATACAGTACAAAGAACCCTAAACAAGGAAAAAATAAAAAACGATAGCAGCTAACACAACCAAGTACTCTGTACTATGTCGTATCAGAAGGCAACACTTGTTGCCAACTAGCAAATCTCCATGTGATTTTGCTGAAGTTGGTGACATGAGATTATCTGATATCAGATTAACAAGACTAAACTATAGATCAAGCATAATCACAAGCTTAGAATCAGACCATACAAATGAAAACGATAACTCATCTTAGAAAAAAAGAAGTGCAAGGTAGAATTAATCAGAACATGATCATTAGGCAAAATATCATTAACACAAGCAAATCAGGTTCCTGCTCAGCAGATTGAACCTCTACAATAGGTAAGGTTTGAAGCTTAATGCAGTGTCAATCAATGCTACAGTATAGGCTCGGTATCAAGCACCAAGGAGAAACAAATCTGAAGCATTGGCAATGACCACAAGAAAAGATCAATCTTGGAGAACTGACATTGGCAAAAACAGCTGGGGAACAGCAACTTTATTGCAAGTTGGAAATATTGTCAACAACAACCAGAAACTTGGTGATTAGTATTTGCAATGTAATGAATCAAATTTGGATCCTCGTTATTGCCACTAAACCAAATTCAATTCCAGAAGAAAGACTTCAAAAATATTCAAAACCATAGAAGGCATTCGCAATAAAGGCCTGCCCAATTGCACTTCATATAAAAGTACTTGAGCAAGAGAGGTTCAAACTTCAAATCCCACCCTGTAATTCACATCAAAATCAGCATTGGAACAACAGCCATATCTTATTGACCAAACAACTTGAAGAGAATCACTAGTTACACTTCATACAAATTCCTATGAACAACATAAAAGACAGTCAAATAACAAGACAGTTTTCCCAGAAGACAGCAAGAGTGAAAATGATGAAAATGATAAAACAGAACACCCCTGTTGAAGAGGTGTCCAATATCAGTGTCCAAAAGTAGTGGTAAATATGCAAAAATAGGAGTATTCATAAATAAGCTCAAATGCAAGAAAACGGCAATACACTCACCAAAATTGACTCTAGGAAACCTTTATCTTCATCTGAGGGGTTCACTGTCTCCACGTGGTGAAACAATAATTTCCTCCTTTTTGCCATTCCTATACTCCCAAAAGAATAACTAGCAGATTAATAGCTCCCCATTATTCATCACACCAAACTAATATTGCTGCTAAACGAAAAAGAAAATTACTAAAGAATACTGCAATTGAAGCCTTGTTAAGTTCTTATAGATCCATCTGAATCAAAGAGAGCTTCATACATGGAGATTGTCTGTTTCTAACATCCGTTCAAAACTTTTCTTATTGGACGACAAAGAGAAAATGGAAAGCAAGTGATCTATTTAATCTTAGTTCTGAGATCAAGTACATTTATTAAAATTTCCCCAGTGTTCTGAGGTTTCACATATTAGAGGCTAACAGCATGGGGTACATCTAAGTATTTAGGGTTACTCCGCATCTTTTCATGGGCTGAGTACCTGTAATTGTATATTGTTCATTTCCAAGCAAATTGTGGTTGCATCGTCTACAGTCATCTACCAGTTTCACAAATAAGGTTCTTCCTAATTCTGGTAGTAATGGTATCTAGACATTACTGCATTTGTAAGATCCGTTAGTCATTTTTATAGTAAGACATTTTTCTTTTGTTACTAACAGCCTCAAAATACCACAATGTGTCCAGACTCCACAGTCTTGGGCATGTCAATGCAATAACTGGTTTTCTGTCCTGCTTCACTTTTCTTTGATATCATCATATAACATAAAAATAGAACAAGATTTGACATTGACTGGAAATATGTAATGTTCCCGATAAATCAATTGCTCAAGAGACGAAGTAACCTATCGATCCCTGTAGGCTGTAGTCCTTGATAAAAGGGGAAAACCCCAAAATTTCCAATTCTGGGCGAGTTTTGGGGCAGCTGGGCAAAGAAACCCAAAACTGGGGTTGAAGTGAAATTTACTCAATCATTTAGGGAGGAGAGACCCCTCAGGGTTTTTCTGGCACAGGAAGGACATTTGAAAAAGCAGCAAAACTCGTGGATTTGCTCCTATTCTGGCACAGGAAAGATCTCTGGAAGGCAGCAAATTTACTTGACTAGTTCTTGTCCTTTTGGTGTTGTCTGTCATAGAATGAGCCTTGGTATTATCTCCGCAAGCTAGGCCCAAAGGCAAATGGTCGGTTGGAGGTTTAAAAGGCAGCGGAATAGTGACTCAGCACTCATCAGAGGGTTCCAAAGCCTAAATACAGTCCAAATCTGAGTTGCCTGAAGCGGGACCTGTTCGGGTTGAGCATCAAGGAGGGTTTCCAAGTTGTGGGGGTTTGATTCTTGTCTCTGGATCCAAAGGAAACCACCGAGCCTGTCTTCCATTAGATCTGTGGAGAAGCAGTCCTGTACAGGCCAGCAAAGACACTTCCTGCAATTCGCAACTGCCTGCAATTCAGATCCTCCAATAGCAGGGCATAGTCTGGTAGGAGGTGGATTGTGGTGAAGCCAACTCTGTAGCAGGTTCAGAATTAACTTCATAGAAAGCATAAAGCCCAGGAAGTGTAGGAAACAGAAGTCATTTAAGTTGTGACTCCTGATTAGGGTAACTGATATTGCGGAATTTGGATTTGACGTGTGGTTCATAGTTCTCATCAGTGAGGAACTGAAGTTGTTTGAATTGAATTTCATGCTGTGACTCTGGGTTCATATGTTATTGGGTAGTGTATTGCCAAAGACTGTTGTATTGTTGTTTATTATTCCAGATACCTTTGTTCACTGTAATCACTGAAGACAGAGTAGCAACTGTGAATTAAAATTTAACCACTGTAATAGAAAAATAAAGGTTAATTATCAAAAAAACCCTAGGGCCAATTATCATAACACTATACAGTGGCATCAGTGGTAGCGGTGCACTGTTGGATTTATTGCGTTAAACTGTTGTACAAGAAGGAGAAATTTTGTCGAAATCTAGGGCAAAATTACCCTAGCACACTACAAATTACACCTGATATTGCCTACCTCGACAATCAGAACAAGGTATAAAGTGTTTTTCCTCGCCCTCTTTTCAATAGCCTTTGTACCAAAGTATGGCAATCCTTCCAAACCTGCTCAAGCTCATGGCATAAAGCCAAGAAGAACTGGCAAGAGAAAACATGTCTCTTTCAATCCAACTGTTCTTCTTTGGTCTTCGCTTTAACTAGTACTTACTGATTATGCCAAAATTGCGATGCGATGCGCATTTATTGCAATATTTTCGTGGTTTTCAATCTCCCCAAGTGCTGTATTAATGGAGCTGTGAAGTTTCTCTTAAATGAAACGGAAAAGGAATTTTAAATGTTCCGCTGGTTCGTCTGACTTTTCATATATCAAAATTCTTCCTACCGTCTAATAGGTTGCCGTTAACCTTTTCTCTCGGGTTGCTCCTATATTTTCAGAGGTGCCCTTGAATCAAGGAACTCCTCAGAAAGTACATAATTCCACGTGTTGGGAAGGATACTTCTCTGACTAAATGTTTTAAGAATCTTTGAAAACAATGGACATCCAAAGTTCCCCTGCTGAATCGGCCTTTAGGAAAATCATACACTTTGAGACACGAATAAACCCTGAATCTCATTTCACAAAATCTTGCTAAGAAAGATTAGACTCAAAGTGTTGTTGAACGATATCCCAGGGAAGAAGATATAGCATACTTTGTCTGGACTAACAAAGTGGCAATGTTAACAAATTTGTTTATCATTGCATCTACAAATATAACATATCCCAAGGCATTTGTATTGAATTCCATGTTTTAAATTTTTCACTATTATTATTTACATGCTAACTAAGTAAATAAGCATGCATTGCCTCTGCTTATGACTTGTCAAGGAGAAACAGCAGGATGCTGAGAAAAAAGAAAATGGTAATACATAAATAAAAAATCATGACACAGTCTGTGTTATCTTTTTCTTTCTGTCTTTTCTAAAAGATGAGGGATATTACTTGGTGGTAGAATAGAAGCGTCGAACAGAATGTCATTAAAAGGGCTTACCTACGCCTTCACCTTTCCCTTCTTCTTCCCCTTGACCTTGATCCTGGCCATCCGCCAGTGATAATTCAGCCAGCGTGAGGCCCATCTCTTTATCTCTCTCTTGGTGCTTGCCCTTGTGTGGTCTCTCATTAATCTCCAGCCCTGAAAATGGCGTCCACTTCATATGCTTTCCATTCCATAGCAATTATTTCTGTCAGTGGAGTAAGAACAAAAGAAGTTACTTACAGAGGGCATCAATTGGAGCCTGCTGACGCTTTCTTCTCACTCTGACGACCACTTGTTTCCCGTCGTTACCATCATCATCGCGGCAGTCGACAGGAAGGGTAGAGGAGGAGCTTGCAATTGCACTTGCGGCTTCCATGGTAATCAAAATGATGGAGCCAAATTCAAGTTGAAGTCGACTGCATATAAAACCCTGAAATCGTAGGAATAGTTGGACAAGAAGAATGGCTCTGTTTTCCCAGCTGCTACTTCATATATTTTTATCTCTTCGTCGCTCCGTTTTTCTTTGCTTTATAAAGCAGCTACACAACAGCTGCTCGGAGTCAATTCGGGTTCAAATTCACTCTCTCTGCACTCTCCACGTTCTATCCAGTCCTCGGGATTCGAAGGTTCAGGGCTCACCTGGCCTCCCGCATGTGTGAATTTTCAGTCACCCTACGTATTGTAATGTTGAACATAATCTTATTCATTGCACGATAGAAATGCACTAATGGGCGAACTTTTTAAACCATGTTTCTACCGATATTGGGTCCGTAAACTCTATTAATCTACTTAGCGTCACTCGTAAACAGTTGCAACGAGCTTAAGAGTAAAATGACCTGGACAGTTCTTTCGACTCAATTCCGAGCTTCTTTGCCGAAAACCGATATGTATATGTGATTTAAAATTAATAAAAATAATTTATTTTTTAAAGTATACATATTCTATCTTAAAAATTTATTCATATAAATGACATACTCTATTTTAAATTTACTCAAACATATGAAACAAAATGCTGAAAATATTAATATATATTTTTATGATTATTATATTTAGTGAGAAAATATATAATAATTAGACAATAAAATAGAAAATATATATAGTAAGAAACCAAATAGAGAATATATAGGAAAAAATCATATGATGATGATATATATTTTTATGATCATTATATTTAGTGAGAAAATAGATGATGATGAGATAATAATATAGAAAATATATAGTGAGAAAGCATATGATGAAACAACAATAATAGAGAGAATATTTAGTGAGAAAGTATATGATAAAACTACGAGATTAATAGTTCCAATATAGCATAGTCTTTGCCTTTACTGTTATTGCTAATTAATTGATCAAGCGCTAGCGTTTTTGTCTCCGCACAGCGACTTACACAAAGTTTTTCGCACAGTGAAAGCTCTCCACACAAGCATTTGTTCTTCACACACTCTATCTCCGCACAGCCACCTCTGCACAGCTTCCTCCACACACGCCTCCTTCACACAGCTACCTTTGCACTCAAAAATGTATTTTGGTCAATCATTGACATTCGAAGTTGTTATTAATTAATGTGGGTCACATATGTTGTAAATCCCTCCTCCCACATTTACCAAAGTTAATTGGTCTGCTGGGGTAAACATGGCAAGAGGCTATTATGATCTAATTCAACCTCTTAGGTCACATTAAGGAAGTAGAACCGACGAAACACAACCAATTTGACCATCCACACATCCTAGAGAACCTCCAGGAGCTAACCCACCCTTCCAAGTGACCAACCCCTGAGGGAATGCAACATTTCAAGGAATTAAACCCCCAATCACTCCCTTGCCAAGGCATGCATGTGACTAAGAGCCCCAGTCGCTCCCATGATCTTGCCTAAGTGTGATTGTAGCCTTTTTCTTCCAATGTTATACCAGCGGCTGCGATATTTAAGGCTATGACCTAGTCACTACCCAGAACTCCATGAAACTTACAGAAATGAGAAGTAACATAGAAATTGTTATCATCAATAATAATTAGGTTGGTTAGGGAGGTCATTTTGCATTAGGTCTAGTGTGTTTATCAAATAAATTCATGAGAATAGATAAAATTCCATGAATTTATCTATATCCCTAAAGGTTCAAAGTGTTTCTATGTCATGTCATTAAAGTCTTGTCATAAGAAAAATCCAAAATATCTCATGCATGAAAAAATTTGGTCATTACAGTGAATTTGACAAGAATACCAAAGTTCATAGCGAAATCAGTGTAAAACAGTCAAAATTCGCTACCAACTTGCCTAAAAACTTTGTTTTTGCAACGAGAGAGAATTTTAAAGTTTTTCAAGCATTAAATGTCTTCTTGAAGCACATCAGTCAACTGGGATGGTCAAATAGTATCAATGGAGTCTTTGGTTAGTGAGAACACTTATCATAGAGGAAGATTAGGATGCTAATTCATCATGATAGACACATCATCAAGCATAACATCACATCACTTTTTCCACCTCACCATTGGATAGCTCACCATCTAAATTCAAGTTTACAAGGTCTTAACTCCACTGTATCAGTTGGTTAACACCTCAGCATGATTAGTTTGTTTCGATGGAGATGGTACAAGAAGAATTGAAGAAAAGGGTCTTAAAATGATTATGCAATGTGATGATGTTGAAATATGGGAAGGCAACACATATTTGGACCATATTATGTCTAATATTATCATTCTAGGCATGTACAAGCTTTACTAGTGTTTTTGAGATGAAAAGAAGAAGAAATTACAAAAAATCTGCCAAACTAGGTGAGTTCATAGCGTGCTCTAGGCTTGAGGTTGAGTTTTCACTACGAACTCGTTGCAGGTTTCCTTAAACTAAAACTCCTTCAAAAAATACATGGAAGAGGGTGATAGAGGCATGTATTTAGCTTATTTGACCCAAGGAAGACCCTCCAACAGTCAGAAATGTCAAAGGTTATACAAAATGTGGTGAAATTAAAATGCTACGAACTCTCCTAAAATTTCCTATACATGACTGTTTTAGCAGTCAACTTCAACTTCAATTTATGACCAAATGAAAAATCATTTTGGAAATCTAAAGGAGATTTTCTTTAGCACAAGCCCATCTATAAAAACCTCTCTTAGTTTCTGCAAATCCATCAGGGTTTGGAAATTATGCACTCATCTTTCAAGCCTATTTTTCAGAATTTTCACTAACCAGATTTATGAAAAAATTGTAAAATTCGACTTGGAGGAGGTCCAGCTCAGAATGCACATGGCATAATGACACATCAGCATTCCAGTACACTCATAAAATTATTTGGTTGCAATTGATAAAGGTTATTAAATGGATTTTTTGAGTTATTTAATGAAAGAAGAGTCATTTTTGTATTCAAACTCTGCAAAACAGAAATATCCCTATGAAGTCTCCAAGTGATATAATCCTATTTGAAATAGGTCTTTGGGGTGGGAATTTGAAGCTAGCAAGGTGGAAAATCATTTGTATGAGTCTTCACTCTATAAATGAGGGAGTTTTTGAGTTAGAAAGGGTTGATTGATGTTCTTTCATATGCTACTTTTATAATATTTTTCACTCAGTAATATATAGTTGTAGAAAGCTTCTCTCAGACCTGAGATTCATCGTGTACTCTCGTATGTTTTTGTCTTATCTATCTATTTGATGTTTATTCAGTTTACTTTATGTGTAATCACTTGGAATTTATGGTTAAACATGCTCCAATTTCTTGTATGCATACGGTTTACTTTTCAAGTTATGTTTTAATGAGAATACACATGCCTCAGCTTACATGAAAGTTGTTTTCCATGTAATTGAGTTTAACTCTGACTCCATGCCCAATGGTAGCTATTAATTCACATCCTTCACCTGCATAAAAAACATTCAAAACAAACTCAAGATTTAGCAATCTTTGTTTCCAAGCATTGTCTATTGAATATCATACATTTCCTTGAGAGAGCCCTCTCAAGCTGAAAAGGCTAAGTTTCAACTTAAATTAGGTTTGAAATAGTTACTCTAGGTTGATTGTTGAAGCAACCCATCAGTATCAATTTAGTGATAACATTTTGGTGCATTTGTCGGGAGTCTAAAGACACATTTTCCCGAAATTTTGTGCTCAAACAGAAATACTGAACTCTCGAAGGTAGCAGGAGCTCAAAAGCATTCAATGGTTGTACTTCTACCTTGACGACTCCATTCTTGAAGAATTCAATGTTGAGATTGCAACAAGATGATGAGCTTATGGAAAGAAGTCGCCTTCACTAAGTGGGCCCGCAGGCTATTTTTGGCGCAAAGTCTATTTTTAGACTATGTCTATTTTTAGACATATGGATCATATTCTATGAGTTGCAGGATGCTATTTGTGGATGGTTGGTAAAGTTGGAAAAATAGATGGACTTCTATTTTTAGACATATTGGGCGGAATCTATTTTTAGATTGCCAGTCTAAAAATAGATATGTCGAATATTATTAGCTCTTAATAATATTTCGACTATAAACATTATCTTATTCTTTTGGAGCACTTCAGTTAAGTGCACAGATGTGGCACAGGAGCTGATAGAAGGAATTACGCTATTCCTAAGGGTTAAGTGGAGCTATTGCATGGATACTTCAGTTAGAACTCATGTGAGAGAGTTTGGTGGAGTTGATTGAGGAAGTTAATGGAGTTGTGTTCAATTTAACTAATCTAAACATAGTTGAGTTAGTTGTATCTAGTCTAACTGATTGATACACTAGTGAGAGTGGTGTGAATTAATTATTAATTAATTCACTAATTATAAACTCATTAATCAACTAAAGAATACATCAGTTAACTTCAGTGCATGGACAATTTCAGTGGAGACCAGTGAAGAGATAGGTGAAAGAGCAGTGTGACTATCAGTTGTGACTATAATGTTGCATGATTTGCAACAACCAGTGATTGGAGATGCCAATGAGGATTGCGTAATACAAGCCAGGTGGTTCGAAGTTATTTATGAGCCATTCTTCAGCATTGATTGCGCAATAGAGGCAGGCTATCAGGTGGCAAAGATTGGAGCATGTGTTTTGCTAGATCTAGCTTGATTAGTGTGTAGCAATTCGAGATTGTATTGAGAGCTTGTGAGGAGCTTTGTATGATGATTGTTACATGATCTATATGACATATAATATATAGATAGTTGGGGGTTTTTAGCTTTAAGCTTTCCCATAAAATACTATGTTCATATGTGTGAATTTTTATGGTTTTAATGTGCGCATGCGATTGTTTTTATTTTCGCAATTAATGATCAATGGTAGAAGAGATTATGTATTGTGCATGAAGTTAAAATAGTGTGTGATCAAGAGAATCTCGGTGGATAATATATCAGTTATTCAAATTTCTACATGATATCAAAGCGATATTGATCATTGGAGCAATTGCAAAACATTGAAGCGGTTGAGTTTTGAGCTGGTGGAATTCAAATTTGCAGCAGTGTTTTCTTGGTGTCGAAGTTGAGATGTCTTTCAACGGATTACGATTGGAGTATGCCCTTGAGGGCAACTCGAATTATATTGCATGGAAGGACAGGATGGAGACGGTGCTGGATGAAAATGGGTTGAAGGAGTTCATAGATGCAGAAATTCCAAAACCTACTTCTAGTGATGATGTCGTACTTGACGCATGGCAAGAGAAGACAGCAAAGTGTCGAAGGATTCTGTTGGAAGGTGTGGAGGATCACATAGTGTCCAGCCTTCATGGTAAAGCTTCTCCATTCTTGATGTGGAAAGCTTTGACAAATTTATTTCAAATCAAGAGCGACCAGAGGAAGTTGGCGCTCAAGGATAAACTCAGGAACATAAAAATGGAGAGAGGCAACAGTATGCCCAAGTACCTCACGAAGTTCATCCAATGGACGGATGAGCTGGGAAGTGTGGGGGTTATTGTTGATGACGAGGACTTGGTGAGCTTGGCTCTCCTTGGGCTTTCGAAGAGTTGGCATTCCTATCAGGACTCTGTCAATGGTCGGGAGAAATTTCCAGGATGGGAGCGACTTTGGTCGGATCTTGTGCAAGAGGAGATAAGGGGGAATACCAGGGATAGATCTTCATCAAATAACTCAGAAGAAGAAAATTGCGCTTTGGCTGCCAAAGCAAGGAAAGGGAAGAGCAAGAAGAATGCTTCTCAATCCAGTGCGAAAGGCAAGAAGCAGGACATGTCCAAGGTGAAGTGCTTTCACTGTCACCAACACGGACATTACGCCACTAATTGTCCACATAAGAAGAAAAATAAGCAGGTTGCTGGATCTGTAGTTGGAGAGGCCTTAGCCTCGCAGTTTGAGCTAGATTTTTCGCTGATCGCATGCTTGGTCTCAAGTGTGATGGGTTCAGCGTGGTTTCTTAACAGTGGTGCATATTTTCATATGACCAGAGACAAAAATTTGTTTACTGATCTGGATGAGAAAGATCTTGGGGTGCACATCGAGATGGGCGATGATGGTAGATACAGTGCGACCGGTATCGGTACCATTTCCTTTGAGAGGGAGTCTGGTAAACCCTTCGTATTGAAGGAAGTGATGCATGTTCAAGGATTGAAGAAGAATCTTATCTCTGTGGCGATGTTAGAAGACAAGGGATATGATGTTGTCTTTAGCGAGGGAAAGGCTTCCGCGGCAGAAGGGAAACTATTGGAGACCTTGTGAGGATAGGGGTTCGAGTTAAGAACCTTATCAATTGCAGTAGATGGTTGTTAGGCCCATGTGCAAAAGGAGTGGTGAGCCGGGATGATGGTGAGTTGTGGCACCCGAGATTGGGCCACCTTCACCATGGAGCTTTGAAGATACTGAAGCAGATTTCTATTGGGATTCCTAAGGGTACCCTTGCGTAGTCAGATCAGTGCAAGGGATGTACCTTGGGAAAATTTGTGAAAGCCACCTTTCATGAGAAGGATAGTCGCGCCACGATGATCCTTGAGAGAATTCACACAGACATGTGTGGACCTTTCTCAGTAGCTTCGACAGCAAAGCATAGGTACTATGTGATATTTTTTGATGATTTTTCTTTAAGGCCGGATCTTTTTCATAAGAAGAAGAGCAAGACATACTTCAAAGTTCGTGAGTTCAAGGCACTGCTGAAAAAGAATTCTGGGAAGTAAGTGAAGGTTTCTTAGAGCGACAATGGCAGGAACGACCGAAGTAGTTCAAGGACTTTTTTACAAGTAGCGAAGAGAAGAGCCTACAAGACTCACAAACTCACACAGTATTAGGTTGTGGAGTGAAATAACAAAAAGGTTGTGATGTCGACATAAAGTATAAGCGATGATTAGGGCCCTCCATATGTCGTCGAGGCATGCAATACTGCGGTTTATGTGCAAAACCATTGTCCCCACAGACATTGGGTATTAGTACACTTGAGGAGGCGTTCGGTAAGAAGCTCGATATTTTCTATTTGAGGATTTTTTGTCTACCTTTACATTCATGTGACGAAGGATGCCAAGAAGAAGCTGGAGCTGACTGCAGAGGTTGGGATATTTGTGGGGTACACTGATACACCCCACAACTATCGTGTGTATTTTCCAGACAGTCGCAAGACTGTTGTGTGACATGATATCAAATTTCATGAGGAGAAAGCCATGAAGTGTTCGCTTGAGAGGGAGCCACACTTGCATGCAGATGAGGAGCTATTAGTTCCTAAGGATGAGCCTCAGGATGTGGATCAGCTACAAGAGGAGGTTCATGGAGTGGAAGAGACCACTCATGCAGCGCCAACCATCAGAGGGCGGAAGCGCACTACAGAAGCTGAGCAACTGGCTCAAGATGCAGAGGACGAGAGCACCTACATCATACAGACAAAGACAAGGTCACCCTATTCAAGATAATGGATATATGGCTCGCAGTGAGCAAGTGTATCATGACAGAGCCATCCTCTTTCGAGGAAGCTGTGGAGGACCCTACATGGGTAGATGCCATGGTGGAAGAGTATGATTCGATTGTCAGAAACAGTGCATGGGAGATTGTCCCAAGGCCGAAAGGGAAATTAGTGGTAGGTTCGAGATGGATCTACAAAGTGAAGCAAGTAGCTGACGGGAGTGTGGAGAAGTACAAGGCAAGATTTGTTGCCCGAGGCTTCTCACAGATTAAGGGGATCGATTATGAGGAAACCTTTGCACCTGTCGCAAGGTATTCTTCCATACAGACGATTCTTGTTCTCTCAGCACAGATGGGGTGGCACATTCATCAGATGGATGTGAAGACTGCGTTCCTCAATGGGGTGATTGAGGAGGAGGTGTACATAGAGCAGCTCGAAGGTTTTGAGATCTTCAGCAGCGAGTCGCATGTGTGCAGGCTCAAAAGAGCGTTGTATGGGTTGAAACAAGCACCTCGTGCTTGGTACACACAGATAGACAGTTATTTCACCGGACTTGGATTCTCCAAGAGTGAGGCGGATCCGAACCTATACCAGATTGTGGTGGAGGGTAAGTTGTTGATCATTATATTTTATGTAGATAATTTGATTTTGACGGGTGATGAGCTGTTGATACACTCGTGCAAGGATGATCTTACAAAGGAGTTTGAGATGAAGGACTTGGGCCTCCTTCATTATTTCCTGGGATTGGAAATTTGGCAGCGCAGTGATGGACTGTTTGTTTCTCAAGGCAAGTATGCCCGGGAGATACTGGAGAAGTTCAACATGCATGGCTGAAAGCCTGTTGATACTCCTCTTCTTGGTGGATGGAGGAAGGAGGATGCTACTTCGGTAGAGGTAGTGGATGCCACTGTTTATTGACAGTTGGTGGGGTCGCTTATGTATTTGGTCAATACACAACCCGACATATGCTATGTTGTTAACCAGCTTTCACAAGCTATGGTTAAGCCTACCAAGCTCTTTTGGAAGGCAGGCAAGCATGTATTGAGATATCTCAGAGGCACATCGGGATATGGATTATGGTACAGACAGTCGGATGAAGTGAAGCGATGTGGCTTTACGCGTATTGGGTGGTGAGCCCAACTGAGCAGAAAGAGCACATCGGGAGGATTTTTGTAGACGGTCGTGTGTAGTTTCTTGCATGGGCAGGCGCGCAGGATCCGTGGCATTTAGTCTGCGCGAAGGCTGAGTAAATGGCAGCAAGTTTGGCTGCATGCGAGGCTATATAGATGAGGAAGATCCCGGTCGGGTTGTTCGGTTCACACTTAGATCCTACTGTGATATATTGTGATAATCAGAGTTGCATCAAACTCTCGGTTAATCCAGTATTTCATGATAGATCTAAACACATTGACATTCGGTATCATCATATCAGAGATTGTGTGCAGTGGAAGATCATGTTACTTTCATACATTCCCACGGAGGATCAGGATGCTGATATCTTGACGAAGGTGCTCACCAGGAGCAAATTCGAATACCACAGGGGCAGGATAGGGGTTGCAGATAATCCTTATCTTGTTGAGAGGGAGTGTTGAGATTGCAACAAGATGATGAGCTTAGTGGAAAGAAGTCGCCTTCACTAAGTGGGCCCGCAGGCTATTTTTGGCGCAAAGTCTATTTTTAGACTATGTCTTTTTTTAGACATATGGATCATGTTCTATGAGTTGCAGGATGCTATTTGTGGATGGTTGGTCAAGTTGGAAAAAATAGATGGACTTCTATTTTTAGACATATTGGGCGGAATCTATTTTTAGATTGCCAGTCTAAAAATAGACATGTCGAATATTATTAGCTCTTAATAATATTTGGACTCTAAACATTATCTTATTCTCTTGGAGCACTTCAGTTAAGTGCACAGATGTGGCACAGGAGCTGACAGAAGGAATTACGCTATTCCGGAGGGTTAAGTGGAGCTATTGCATGGATACTTCAGTTAGAACTCATGTGACAGAGTTTGGTGGAGTTATTGAGGTAGTTGATGGAGTTGTGTTCAGTTTTTAACTAATCTAAACATAGTTGAGCTAGTTGTATCTAGTCTAACTGGTTGATACACTAGTGAGAGTGGTGTGAATTAATTATTAATTAATTCACTAATTATAAACTCATTAATCAACTAAAGAATACATCAGTTAACTTCAGTGCATGGACAGTTTCAATGGAGATGAGTGAAGAGATAGGTGAAAGAGCAGTGTGACTATCAATTGTGACTATACTGTTGCATGATTTGCAACAACCAGTGATTGGAGATGCCAATGAGGATTGCGTAGTACAAGCCAGGTGGTTCGAATTTATTTATGAGCCATTCAACATTGATTGCGTAGTAGAGGCAGGCTATCAGGTGGCAGAGATTGGAGCATGTGTTTTGCTAGATCTAGCTTGATTAGTGTGTAGCAATTTGAGATTGTACTGAGAGCTTGTGAGGAGCTTTGTATGATGATTGTTACATGATCTCTATGACATATAATATACAGATAGTTGGGGGTTTCCAGCTTTAAGCTTTCCCATAAAATATTGTGTTCATATGTGTAAATTTTTATGGTTTTAATGTGCACATGCGATTGTTTTTATTTCCGCAATTAATGATCAATGGTAGAAGAGATTTTGTATTGTGCATGAAGTTAAAATAGTGTGTGATTAGGAGAATATCGGTGGATAATATATCAGCTATTCAAATTTCTACATTCAAAAATTCATAGCTTCATGGTAACACTACTAGGAAATGAGAGACTTAGATACATCTACAATTTCTTTAAGGTATGCATGTGTGGAATTTTTAAAAATTTATGGGTTTCCAAATCCTTTTCCCAAGGATGCATATTTTTTAAGGAATGGTCCAAAATTTAATGGAGAAGATTTGAGTTTGACCTTGAAGCATATATCAAATTTTCGTGACTTTACCGAGCTTCTTAGAGTGAGACATGAAGATGTTTTCATCATATTGTTCTACGATTCATTTCAAGGGAAATGTAGACAATGGATTGAAAGTTTGTCTGTCAGATCTATTAAGTCATTTGCATATTTTTGGCTTATCTTTTTGGAAACATGGATGGAAAAAACAAAGTTTGTGGCAGACTCTCTTTCCATTCAAGGTTTTAAGCAATTGAACGATGAGAACACTAATGAGGAAGTGGATGAAAAAATTTCTTCGGCCTTGTCTTCTTATTTAAAGTCATTTGAGTGCAAGTCAAAAGATAATATTCAATTTTTGGATGAATTTGCTAAGAACATTGAGAAAGACATTGAAGTTTTAGAAGATCAAATTCAATCCCATAGTATTCATTGTCAAGATCAGTCTTTTGAAAGTTTTTCATGCCAAAATACAAAGAGAATGTGGTACTACCTTTTTCTTTTCATATTGAGGAGGAATGTCTTGTTTTTTAAAATGAGTTTGATAGCACACAACTGAAATCTTATGTTGCTAAAGAAAGCATATATGAGTTACATCCAAAACTGAAGAATGTCTTGAAAGTCACCAAACAAATTATGTCTTCTATGATCCCATAGCTGACTACATGGAAAAGTTTTACAATTAAACTTTTCAGTTATGTTTTCGCTGTGAAAATCAGACCCATTTTCTGTTGCCTTTGTCATTACAGTATCCAATTTGCATTTGGTTTAAGCACAATCAAAGAGTTCAGGTATCATATCATCTTAGTGACTAGCTTTATTGGAGGTTTCATGTCGCTTGAATCAAGCATGAATATTGCAGTAGATTAGAGTAGCTATGTACATAAATAAGTTATCTAAATCAACATTTCAGTTTTCAGTGTGGTTAGTTTCGGGATCCAGTTTTCAGTTTGCAAGCCTGCACTATTCAATTTTCAGTTTGTATAAGTGGTTTGGTTTTGGAATAAAGATAATTTTGCAGGTTTGGGATCAGCCCAATGTATATGGCACTGGAGCTACAGGTTCTTTGTTGTACCTCAGGGGCACATCATCCCAAGTGGAGCCATTGTTATCATCAATAACAATTAGGTTGGTTCAGGAGGTCATTTTACATTAGGTCTAGTGTGTTTATCAAATAAATTCATGAGAATAGATCAAATTTCATGAATTTGTCTTTATCCCTAAAGGTTCAAAGTGTTCCTATGCCATGTCATTAAAGTCTTGTCATAAGAAAAATCGAAAATATCTCATGCATGAGCAAATATGGTCATTACAGTGAATTTGACAAGAATACCAAAGTTCGTAGCGAAATTAGTGTAAAATAGTCAGAATTTGCTACGAACTTGCCTAAAAACTCTATTTTTGCAGCAAGAGAGAATTTTAAAAAATTTAAAGCATTAAATGTCTTCTTGAAGCACATCATTAAGTTAGGATGGTCAAAGAGTATCAATGGAGCCTTTGGTTAGTGAGAACACTCATCATAGAGGAAGAGCTCATCATGGTAGACACATCATGAAGCATAATAGCACATCACTTTTGCCACCTCACCATTGGATAGCTCACCATCTAAATTCATATTTACAAGGTCTTAACTCCAGTGTATCAGTTGGCTAACACCTCAACATGATTAGTTTGGTTCGATGGAGATGGTCCAAGAAGAATTGAAGAAAAGGGTCTTAAAATGGTTATGCAAGATGATGATGTTGAAATATGTTAAGGCAACACATATTTGGACAACATTATGTCTAATACTATCATACCAAGTGTTGGGCGAAACTATCATCGTCAAATAATTTCCCTAACATAAATTATCAATCCGAGGAATTCGTAGACTTACGAAGCACATGCACTGTATATGCAGGACTGAGGTTAAATTAGCCTAGTCTAATGCTTTTGTCTTCGATTCAAGATGCAATAAATGAAGGAAGAGGCTCCTAACTAAGGAGAACCTGGTTGTCATTCCCCAAAATATTGTCTTCAAGAAGAGAGACTAATGAGCATTAGTTTGTGATGTGTAGAAAGCAAGAGAAGAGTCTCCTAACTTAGGAGGTCTTGATCGTCCTTCCTCATAGTTATACTCCAACAACATTACCACCGCATCATATCATAAATTGGAAATGTGCAGTTGTATAAGAGAAAAACAACATGTGAAGAGTAACCTGCGTGAAAACATATGTGAGCTAATAATTAACGATGAAGAAAAACAAGATCTTATTAAATCATGAAAGATTACAAAACCAAAACTTTATTCTAGACTCTAATTCTCAATTCTCTCCTTTTCTCCTCCTGATTTTCCTATCTAATTCTCTATATCTTCCATATCAAAATGAAGAGAGAGCACTCTCTTTTATACATGAGTGCGTTGAAAACAAGATAAGCAACTCATAGTTACAAATCCACTTTTCTCTCAACCAATATCCCTATAATTACAGAATATAATCCCTTCAAATCCTCACTCATCTCTCACAAATCTTGGATAAGACATGTCATCCAAATCTCCATGATCTTCACCTTTGAATAAGCTTGAACAATTATCATTTGAATTCTTGAAATGGCGGAGGAAATATTCAAGAAGATTTTTGAATAATCCTTCCAAATAATCCTACACATTACAAAGTTCATCCACATTTGAGATATTAATGAAATATGTTAATTTTCCAATAATTAATCATAAATACTCTTATAATATTAAAAATAAATAAATTGGAAAATAAATGAGGTGAACCCATGAAAATGGTATGATAAATGGTTAAATGAGGTGATGGAATGTGAGGAATGGCGAGGATAAACATGATAAAAATGCGACAATTACGAGACCCAACACCAAGCATGTACAAGCTTTACTAGTGTTTTTGAGGTGAAAAGAAGAAGAAATTACAAAAAATATGCCAAACTAGGTGAGCTCGTAGCGTGCTCTAGGCTTGAGGCTGAGTTTTCGCTACGAACTCGCTGTAGGTTTCTTTAAGCTAAAAATCCTTCAAAAAATACATGGCAAAGGGTGCTAGAGGCATTTATTTAGCTTCTTTGACCCAAGGAAGACCCTCCAACAGTCATCAATGTAAAAGGTTATGCAAAAGGTGGTGAAATGAAAATGCTACCAACTCTCTTGAAATTTCCTATACATGACGGTTTTAGCAGTCAACTTCAATTTCAATTTCTGACCAAATGAAAAATCACTTTGGAAATCTGAAGGAGGTTTTTCTTAATCACAAGCCCATATACAAAAATATCTCTTATTTTCTACAAAACCATCAGGGTTTGGAAATTATGCACTCATCTTTGAGGCCTATTTTTCATATTTTTCACTAACCAGATTTATGAAAAATTGTAAAATTCAACTTGGAGGAGGTCTAGCTCAGTATCCATGTGGAATAATGACACATAAGCACTCCAGTACACTCAGAAAATTAGTTGGTTGTAGTTGATAAAGGTTATTAAATAGATTTGTTGAGTTATTTAATGAAAGAAGAGTCTTTTTTGTATTCAAACTCTGCAAAACAGAAATATCCCTAGGAAGTCTCCAAGTGATGTAATCCTATTTTAAATAGGTATTTGAGGTGGGAATTCAAAGCTATCAAGGTGGAAAATCATTTATATGAGTCCTCACTCTATAAATGAGGGAGTTTTAGAGTTAGAAAGGGTTGATTGATGTTATCCCATATGCTACTTTTGTAATATTTTTCAGTCAGTAATATACATTTGTAGAAAGCTTCTCTCAGACCTGAGATTCATCATGTACTCTCATGTGTTTTTGTCTTATCTATCTATTTGATGTTTATTCAGTTTACTTTATGTGTAATCACTTGGAATTCGTGGTTAAACATGCTCCAATTTCTTGTATGCATATGGTTTATTTTTCAAGTTATGTTTTGATGAGAGTACACATGTCTCAGCTTCCATGAAAGTTGTTTTCCATGTAATTGAGTTTAACTCTAACTCCATGCGCAATGATAGCTATTAATTCACATTCTTCGCCTTCATTAAAAAAACATTCAAAACAAACTCAAGAGTTAGCCATCTTTGTTTCCAAGCATTGTCTATTGAATATCATACATTTCCTTGAGAGAGCCCTCTCAAGCTGAAAAGGCTAAGTTTTAGCTTAAAGTAGGTTTGAAATAGTTACTCTAGGTTGAATGTTGAAGCAACCCATCAGTATCAATTTAGTGATAACAGAAACAATGATGCCAATGCAAATTCTTGAACAAAGACTTGATTTGACCCCTACTAGCCATGACATACATTTCATCAAACATGTCACATATATGCATTCTACAGGTCATAATAACATATATGAGCATAGGGGTATCATACTTATCTGAGAATCGCTAAGAAGCATTGATGCCTTGTCACATTAGTTGCATTATCATCTAGTAGGTCATATATTCATTACTCATTCATTTACAAATCAAAACATGATGAGAACCATACATTTTCTCTATCATGAAAATATTCATAACTAGCATATAAGCAACAAAAATAACGAGGATACAACGACCATAAATGCCACATGTGAACTAGTACCTTTGCACATAGAATACCAAAAAAAGGAACTCTTATTAATGAATGCACAAGCCAACCCGGTATGGGACTACCACGTTCCATTTGACCATAGATTGGTGGAGCCAAATATCTCTTCAACCTATCGCCCCCGTGCCATATTCCAAGCATGAATATGGGACTGAAAAACCAAAGAAATAATCCAATACTTTGTGAGGCTAAACCACCTCACCCTCATCAATAGAACCAGGCTTTACCACATTCCTCATTGTTTCACTAAGCCATAAACAAGCATGGATGCCTCCGGATCTCTCCACCTAAACCATGAGGAATTTGTTTGTCTCAACCTCTTGGCTTTACCGTGTATCCCGCCATTACCGCCCAAGGGATTCCTAGGCATATGAGGTCTCCACCCTCTTGGTTTTACCGTGTATCCCAACCCAATATTCCTAGGCTCAATCAAGGGTACTCAACACTGAGCTTTACTGCGTATTCTTCCATTCACCAGTCAAGGGTTTCCTAGGCTCAATCGAGGTGTTCACATCCAGGCTCTACCATGTATCCCATCCCGAGATTCCTAGGCCTTGTGAATAATCTTGAGACCACCCCACTCAGCTTCGAGTCCATCCAACAATCCATCTCAACCAAAATGTGAGAACCCCATCACACCGTGGTTATCCTGAAATGACAAGGAAAGGTTGAAGAACACTGCCACACCTGGAAAAACCCATGCCAATGACAACAAGATAACTAATAACACACATGCATAACCATGCATGCCGAATCTAGCAAGGAAATCATACATGCAAATCGATACCTGCAAGTAATATCGATGTAGTTGCTTGATATTTTCTTTCCTCTTTACCTTATTTTCCTTTCTTGATTCAATGTTGAAGTGCTCCAAGAAAACTCCAAGTGTCCAAGAGAGTGTGTGAGAGAGAGAGAATAGAGAGAGAGCTCCAAAATTGAACTAACAAAATCTTACATTGAAAAAAGGTACCAACTGATCCTCAAAAGCCTTTTTATTAATGAGGCCTCTATTTTCTTCAATTTCCATTATTTTTCTTTCATTTTTCTACTCACATGCAACTTGTGACCTTTCACCTTCTTTTCTCCTAATTTCCACTATTGTCATAAATAAATGCCAATTAATGCCACTTTGTCTTTCCAAAGCCTTTTCCAATTTCCTTAGCCATAATAACCAAAATGAACACCCACACTAGGATGTTTTGCCCAACATTCAACTTGGAATAAGTGTCCCATAACCGTGGTTATTATTTTGCCTTTATTAACTTTTATTACATGGAATTTTCACCAAGGTTGTTACATATGTCGTGGGGAGGAAGCATTCCTTGCGAAATGAACGTATTCGCAAGGAATGCTTCCTCCCCACGACATCTGTAACAACCTTGGTATATATATATATATATATATATATATATATATATATATATATAACATACATTACATTTAACATTATTAAATAATCGTTGTATTATTTTAATAAAAAGAATGTTATATATAACATGCATTACATTTAACATTATTAAAGAATTGTTGTACGCTTTTAAATATGTGCGGAAAGATGATGTGTGGAGCAAGGAACATAAACCTCTGCACTTCGATGAGGCATTATTGCTTGTACATTTTACGAAGCTCTGTTCACGTAGTTTATAACCTAGTGCCTTAGCTGACAGGATAACTCAGATAAACAAAATAAGCTCTCGCAACCCTTAGATCGCTTTACAAATCCTTTGTATTTTAGCAAATGAAGCCTTCATTGTTTGAACCCATGACCTGGATAAAGGAACGAGGCATATAAAAACAACAACCTTATCCAAGCTTGCTAACATGAGCTATGGAGATGATGGGCTTTTCAAGCATCGAATGATATGAAGATGCACAAGCAGAAAACATAAATTCTCAACTTTGTTTAACTTATTCTAAAAGAACTTTATATGTATTTGTTGATTAGGATTATTTAATGAAAGTTGTTCTTATCTTTGCTTAAGTTATTTCTTAGACGATGGATAAATGACTTAAAACAAATTTTAATTAGTTGTTGAATGATACTCTATACTGAAATGAGCTCCACACAAATTTACAATAATAAATTTTAATATATATAAAAGTGGTCAATGACAAAATTTTCATGAAGGTCCTCTGGATAATTGCAATTGGTACATTGTGTGGGATATAATAGTTTTAGAATGATAGGTGCGGCCCTCGCCCTGACCACATCGCCATCCACATTCCGGTGTCGCATTAAATACCAAGCTTCTAATTTATTGTCAGAGCATTGGCATCGATTAACCCTCACAGTTGAAACCCTAATCGACATCAGAGTGATATCAATGGTTTAGAAGAGGACAAATCGATATCATTATTTAGTTGAAACACTTGAACATATTGCAGGCACCTTTGTAGTTGGAGGAGTTATAGGTTATTGAAGTTGGCCTCTCAAATATCCTGAAGTCTATAGAACATCTGAAGCACCTAGAACGGATTGTGATCACCGCAAGGTGGATGAAGTCGAAGAATAACTTGGAAAATTTTATATATGAATTTTGTCATCTGACTCTGTTGAAACACTTGCAGCTAAGGGGGTTTTTAGGGTCTCTGCTAGATATCTGTGGGAATCTGAAAAACCTGGAACACATCTATCTTTCCTGCTCCAAGAACTTGGAGAGGCTTCCGGGTTCCTTCAGAAATTTAGTAAGGCTTAAATATCTTGATTTAAATGGTTGCTTTAATTTAAGTATGTAGAGTGGAAGTTTTGGAAACATCATATTGAAAACCCCTTTCCTGGAAACGTTACCAACTTCGCTCGAACGTGATCTAAGGAACCTGAAGTATTTGACGTTGATGAACTGTAAGAAATGGAAATGTTTATCGGAGTTCATTGGGCTATTGAAGCAATTGAGTCAGTTGAAAATGAAGGATTGTTCCTTACTAAAACTTCCTTTTAAAACAGTTGAATGTGAAAGTGAAAATTTGACAAAGTCCAAAGAGCAATAAACTTCAGGCAATTTAGAGCGGAGGGGCACGAGATGTTGTGAGTGATAACTCAAGTTGTAATGCTACTACAAAGTATACTTTTAAAGCTCTATGGTAGGATGTGTTCCATGCACCATATTTTACACCTATTTGCGTGATTTTATTCAAAAAATATTTGCAATAATGATTACCTTGGTAGAAATGACTAGATAAGACAGTTTCCATTGGTAGCATATTGGTTTGGTTATGATCATATCATTTTTCCATATAATAGGTTGAACTTTTTTATTGTTTTTGGCTATTGTTGTAGTTGATCGAACTCGTGACCTAGCAAACATTTTTATCGCTTTTGGCTATTGTTGTAGTTGATCAAGCTCGTGACCTAGATTGTAGTATTTTAAATTTTAACCACTATAGTAGTTGACATCGAATTTTATAGGAATGACCATGTAGGTTTCACCTATAAATTTGATTATTGCACAGTTCAAATACTCTGCGTTGGAATACTTGTTAGGGTCGCAGATAGCTACGTATATAGAAGTGTATTTGTTCCCACCTATAGGTTTTAAATCGATGATGGATAACAACCCTTGCAAATTCTTGAGCAAGCTATTGGGGTTATTCAGTGCATTCCATACATTATGCTAAATATGCCTAGTTGCAATTAAAAATTCGTATCATTTGTTCCCAATTGTTGACGTTCATGTCGTAACCATGTTTTTCAACTATGACTATAGGAATCTCTGAAACATTACATATATACTCCCATCACGTGGTATTTCTTAGCTCCAAAAGCTCAGTGGTATAGTCAACAGAAAGAGTTTGTTTCTAACAAATAAAGCTAAGCAATGTGTTCAAGGGATGAAAGGAAACTGGTAGAAACCATTAATTGTGTAGATGAATATAGGTCAAAATCCATAGCAAACACATATTTCATCACTGTGGGATATAACGAACATCACATCATATAGAGAATATCCTCCAAATATTTTGAATTTAGGGCACTTTTAGTTGCATTCCTTGTTGAAATTCACAACAAGAAATAGTGAAATTGGCATTGAGAAACGACTACCATGGAGCCTTTTGATTTAATTATTTCTTAATTAAATTAGAAGAAATGTGTGTCAAATTTATTTATCCCTTAAATATATTGGACAATAAATTGTAATCTTATCTCATAATCACTTGTAATAGTTAACTAAGTGTGATAGACTCAGTTAGATCATGAAATTCGATTTGAGGGTGTTTGGTGAGGCATGCAGAGTGATTCTATTTGTTTTAGAGTCCAAGTTGCATTTAGTGTATTATTTTAATACATGATAAATCCGTTAACTCAATTAAGTGAGTTAAAATCAATTTAACTAGTTGTAACTGATTGTTGCACTAGTGAGAGGTCAAGTGAATTAAATCATATTTAATTCACATGCAGTGATCTGTCAAGTGATTGATGATTTACTATTAATAGTTGCATGCATGTCAGCTCTGATGAAGACCCAGTTGAGATAGAGGTTAAAGGGAAGTTGTACTTATAGAAAATTGCCCGGGCGCAATTATATACACCATAGGATGCCCATGATGTATTGCACAGTTTTGGAAGGCTGAAATTCCTAAATAATAGGGTTTGCATTCCACATGAATTGCGCAAGCAAGGCAGGCTTAGTAGAGGAAGGAAATTAGGTAAGTGTTGGTTGATTTTGTCCGGATCAGTGTGAGATAGTCAGGATAGTGCAGTAGGCTCTTGTGAGAAGAGTGCATTGTATTGTTTCATGATTCCTTGGTTCATTATACAATAGAGATAGAGGGGTTTTGAGCAGCAAGATTTCCCCAGGAAAAATATCTATGTTGTGGATTGATTTGCTTCTTTATTTTACTTGGTGTGATTGTGCGATCATGTTTATTTTTGGCAATTAATTTGTAGAATGATTCAGTATCTTGCTTTAGCATATCACATGATTAGATTGAACGCATTGGTATACATATTGTTTGTATAATTTCTACATTCCTAGTCTTTGCAATTAAGAATTGTTTTCCACATGATTTCACAATCCAGAAATGGATGAACCCATAGGATCTTGGAATTGGAGATATGCATGCACATGCCTTGTGAAACTCAGTGCTCCATCTCAACAATTCTTTCATGATGGCATTTGAAGTTAATGGGATGGAAATTAGAACACAATGAAGGTGATGTTCTCATACGTGATTGACTAGAAATTGATCTCCAATTTAGGGCTTTGTACATCGAAATCGATGTCTAATTTAGAAATTAGTTATTAGTTTAAATTAGCTTGCCACATGACTAGGTCTCTGTAAATCTTTTGTATATTTGACATCTAGTTTTTTATATACAATTGCATCACACTCCAGAATAATTACCTTTCCTTCTACTTTCTTACCATCATTATATTTTCTAGTTTTAATCATGTATTAAGAAGTGTTTGTGTTGTGACTTCTTGCTTTGACAAAGAAATGGTATTAAATTACTCTACACATGGAGATTTTGTAAAAGAAATTAAATTTGCTTATGATGTTACTAAGTTCTGAATTTTTGTTTGAACATGAAGACAATTGAAGAGAGTTGATTTCCTTTCTGAAATACGCCATTGAAAATACATTATTCAAAACATTTGTTCGTGTTGAACTCAACTAGTGGATAAAAATGAGTATGCTTGTTAGACATCATTCACCTTTATCTGCAAAAATCCATCGCCATTTCCAGAACTCTCGATCCTCCGCACAAGTAATTTGAGCATAATGAGTGTGTGTGGAGAATGGTAATGTGCAGGGCGTGGTACGAGTTTGTGTAGATCTCCACACTCCTACAAAATGAGCTAGTTCATTGTGCAGGAGTGTGGATGATATGAAACCAACTCCAAAAATAGAATAAAAGAGATATCAACGCCTTAGAAATCAGCCACTTCGAGGGGGAAACCTCCAATACATTACATAAATGAACAATTCTTGGATGATACAAATGACAAAACCTCCTTTCTATATATAGGAGTCCATGGGGCCATAATGTAATCCTAGTGGGCCACAATGTAATCCTAGCCGACCTAACAATAATAATGTAAGGGCACAATAATAACAAAATGGGGGTTACAAGGGTACAATAATAACAATAAGGGGGTTACACTAACAACAATAAGGGACTATACTAGTAATATAGGGACCTAACATGCCCCTCTCCTTCAAAAAGTGTTGTCCTCAACGCTTGAGTAGCTCTGGGTGCTTCTGTATAAAATTCTCATCCTCCCATGTAGAATCTTCAGTGGGTAAGTTCTTCCACTTGATGAGATACGCTGAAATTGAACGGTTCCGTAGCTGTTGAGTTCTTGTTTCCATGACTGCCTCAGGTTCCAATATTAATTTTCCTTCCTCATCAAGTTCTGGCAATATTGTTTGAACTGGAAGATTTTCACCTATAACCTTCTTTAAGCATGAAACATGGAAAACTGGATGCACTCATGAAGAAGTAGGAAGCTCCAATTTGTATGCCATAGTACCAATCTTTTGCAACACCTTGTAAGGACCATAGTACTTTGGCGATAATTTATTATCCTTCATAGCTTGCTTGAGGGACATTTGTTTATATGGTTGTAGCCGTAAAAATACCCAATCTCCTACATCAAAACTTCTCTCGCTGCGATGTTGATCTGCCTGTTGTTTCATTCGATTTTGTGCCAAATTCAGGTTATCCTTTAAGAGTTGGAGAACTTCTTGTTGATGCTCCATGTGATCTTCCACTGCTTGAACCTTCGAATTTTCCCTTAAATATGATGTGATGGATGGTGGATGATATCCATAAAGTGCCATAAATGGGGTCATTTTTGCTGCAGCATGGAAGGAAGTGTTATACCACCATTCAGCAAGAGGTAACCACTTGACCCATTGTGTTTGTTTATCAGATACAAAACAACGAAGATATCCTTCCAAACATTTCTTTACTATCTCAGTTTGACCATCAGATTGAGGATGATAAGATGAGCTATGAGCTAATTGAGTACCCAAACAAGAAAATAACTCCGTCCAAAAATTTCTAGTAAAAATGGGATCTCTGTCGCTCACAATAACCCTTGGGTTTCCATGTAGCTTTTAAATTGTGTCCATAAATGTAGTAGCAACTGTACTTGCTTTAAATGGATGAGATAATGCACAAAAGTGTGCATACTTGGTAAGTCTATCAACTACCACCATGATGACACTCTTTCCTTCGGACTTAGGTAAACCTGTGATAAAATCCATTGAAATCTCCTCCCAACGTTGACTTGGAATGGATAAAGGTTGTAGAAGTCCCAGGGTCTTAATTGTCTCAACTTTATTCTGCTGGCAAACCAAACATTCCGCCACAAACTTTTGAATATCAGATTTAAGGCCATCCCAAAAAATTATTTCTTCACCCTGTGGTAAGTTTTTAAAAATCCTGAGTGTCCTCCTAAAGGAGAAGTGTGCAATTCCAAAAGAATATTTTGTTTTAGTTGGGAATTCTTACAAAGATATAAGCGATCTTTGTACCATAAGGAAACATTTTTCCAACTAAATGTATTAGATGTACTAGGATCTTGCTGCAACTTTTGAATGAGTGTCCACACTTCTTCGTCCTTCTTCCATTCATCCCTTGCTTTGGTTATCCAATCTGGTTGGATAATAGAAATGGCACAAAGCAATGCTTCCACCTCTTCATTATTTCTTGAGAGTGCATCCGCAACAACATTTAGCTTCCCTTTTTTGTAGATTATTTCAAAGTCATAACCCAACATCTTTGTGACCCATTTTTGCTGCTCTTCTGAAGATAGTCTTTGTTCCAAAAGTGTTTAAGACTATCATGATCAGTTTTTACCTTGAAGTGTCTTCCCATTAGGTAAGTTCGCCATTTCTTTAGTGCATGTAGTATTGCTAACATTTCCTTCTCATAAATAGGTTTCTGTAAATACTTTCCTTTGATTGGACGACTTTCAAAAACAATGGGTCTTCCTTCCTGCATTAAAACTGCACCAATTCCATTTCCTGAGGCATCACTTTCCACAATAAAGGTTTTTGTGAAGTCTGGCGTAGCTAAGACCGGTGCTAGGCACATTGCCTCTTTAAGATGTTCAAAGGCCTTAGTTGCTTCAGGAGTCCATGAAAATGCATCTTTCTTCAATAATGTTGTTAGAGGTGTCGCTATTTTCCCATAATTCTTAACAAAATTACAATAATACCCTGTTAACCCAAGAAATCCTCGCAACTGCTTTATGGTTGTGGGGACTTTCCATTCCTTAATGGCTTTAATTTTGTTAGGGTCTACCTTAACACCTTCATGAGATACAATATGACCCAGATATTCCACCTCTTGTACTCCAAAGAAACATTTGGATGTTTTTGCATATAATTGTTTCTCCTGCAATAGTTTGAGCACCTTATCAACATGTTGAACATGATCCTTCCAAGACCTGTTGTAGATTAGTATATCATCAAACAATACTAGCACAAATTTTCTAAGGAAGGGTTTGAAAATGGAATTCATCAACCCTTGAAATGTAGAAGGTACATTGGTAAGGCCAAAATACATGACCAATAATTCATAATGACCCTCATGAGTTCGAAATGTTGCTTTCAGAATCTCTTCAGTCTTCATTCTAATTTGATGATATCCTAAACGAAGATCCAACTTGGTAAAATAAATTGCTCCATGCAATTCATCCAATAATTCATCAATCATAGGAATGGGAAATTTATCTTTAATAGTGAGCTTATTGAGCTCCCTGTAATCCGGACACATGTTCCATGATCCATCCTTATTGTGCACCAATACTATTGGAGCAGAGAAAGAACTTTGACTAGGTTGAATTATACCATCATACGTTCAATTTCTCTCTTTTGGAAATAAGGATATCTGTAAGGCCTGATGTTTGGAAGAACACTTCCTGGAATCAAATGAATAGCATGATCATGATCACGAATAGTTGGGAGTCCTTTGGGAGTTTCAAACACCTTGGAATGATTGTCCAAGACTTTTTGGAGATATGGAGAAATAGAAGATTTTGATGTTGGAACTTCTAGTGAGCATAATTGTGCAATTACGCCTCGTTATTCTTTCTTCAGAAGCTTTGTCATGACATTAGAGCTTATTATCTTTCCTGGCTTCCCTGTGATACCCTGTAATTCGATTTCGTTTCCTTCCAAAAAAAAATTCAAGAAAAGTTCTTGAAAACTAAAAGCTACCATCCCCAGAGATTGCAACCACTGTACTCCTAGTACAACATCAACACCTCCCTTTGGGATGGAAAGCATTTGACTATTCAATACATATTCCCCCATGGATAGTTTGATATTATGACATTTTCTAGAGCAATTTATAGTTCCTTCATTTGCAACCATCACTTGACATTCTAGTGTTGGGTATAGGAAACAATTCAATTCCTTGGCTACCTTACAATGAATAAAATTATGGGTACTACCTGAATCAATCAACACTATAAATTTTTTCTTCTTGATATGTCCTTCTATTTTGAGAGTTTGAGAAGTGGTAATTCCTGCCAATGCATTACATGACATGGTCGGACTCATTTCTTCTTCTTCTTCTAGGGTTGGTTCCAGGTGTATATCCTCTTCTTTTGAAATTTCTTGTTCATTTTCTTCCTCCTCTTCATAATCAATGTAAAATATTTTCTTCTCAGCACACTTATAACCTTTAGTGTATTTGCTATCACAACTATAGAAAAGCCCTTTTGCTCTTTTTTCTTCCAATTTTTGTGGTGTCAACCTTGTAGGTTGTGGAATTCTAGGAGAAGCAACACTTCCATCTTTATAGATGTGAGTGGTAGGCTTCCTTGCCGCCATAATTTTACATTCAATTTTTCTTGCCAACTTGAATGTCTTCTCCAATGAATTAGGTTCCCAAACGCGAACTTCATGTTGGATATTATCCTTTAAAGTCCCTATGAAGACATCAATCCTGTGTTCCTCTGTAATATTAGTTACCCTCATATTCAATTTTTGGAAGTCCTCAATGTGCTCCACCACTGAACCCTTTTGTTTGACATTTATCAATTGGCTAAAGAAGATGTTGCTCTTTGTATCCTCATGATGTGCTATCATTTCCTCCATAAAAATTGACCAAGTGACAATTTTTTTATGGGAGAAAAGGCATCGATACCATACAAATGTATTCTATTCTAAATGTGAAGTTGCAATGCGTACCTTTTGTGTGTTTTGCACATTATCGAGATCAAAATATTGCTCCATCTATAGTATCCATGTTACGGGATCCTTGCCATCAAACTTCCTCATATCCATGTTTGGAATATGGTGATTCTTCAATTCAACATCAGAGTTTATGAAATCATGATTAACATTGATTTTGTTCTCATCATGAGTTTCCTCTACTATCTTTTCGCCATTAGGAATCATTTCTTGTATCAACTTGGACAAACCTTCCTTCAAACCTTCCATGTATTCCTTGAAATATTCCATTTTTCCTTCCATACCATTCTTCAAACCATCTATTTTTTCTTCCACCCCATTCTTCAAACCATCTATCGTACCTTCCACATATTTACTCAAACCATCCATCTTAGCTTCCATGCACTTCTTGAAAACATCCATTTCATTTTTTGTTGCTCTTTGTGAGAACGAAATTTGGTGTACTTGCTCTTGTAATTTTGATATGTCATGTTGCATTTCTTCATCTTCATGAGCCATAGTAGAGCCTTCTAAAGGCTTAATGGGTGTTGAATTCTTTTTAGGAGGCATTTTAGAACCCACTACTGATATTTATTCTACAATATTCTTGATTTTGAGGAGCTCGATATAGAAATTGAATTATCTATGTGATTTCAATATTCAATATCTGAAATTCGGCCCTGTAGTAGCACTCTGAATCTTCTTTTGAATGCCACAGGTCTGACCTGATTTGGATTCTTCAATTCAAAGTTATGTTGAATCTCCCACAATGACCTAATTATGGATTGGTTCAGTAGAGATAAGTTTTATGACACACCACGTGTCACTGTTTCCTCCTTTAACTTTGAAATTGATATATAGGAAACTACAGTCTGTGTACTTGTGGCCACTTCTTATAGAATTCCAATCTGATGCTCAAGGAGAGAGTTATGACGATTTTTCCATGGTCACCTCTTTGAGATGAAATTCGAGAGCCTGAAAAAGCCCTAACTTCCATAGATCATATCTCTGAAAATGTTGCGAACCAAAGTCTCAAATTTGTACAGGAGGTTCCACAGGATTTCGACTTCGATCTGTAAAAAATTTAGCTTTCGAAACTTCGTAGAAACAAATTTATAACACAAATGCCACGATGACTTGTTTTAGGTGAAATTCGAGAGCCTAAAAAAAGCCTAACTTCCACATATCATATCTCCTAAAATATTGCGAACCAAGATCTGAAATTTTTACATGATGTTCCTTAGGATTTCGTCTCCTCTCTGCAAATATTTCAGCTTCTGAACCTTCGTAGAAATAAATTTAGAGCAAAAATTCCACGATGTCCTGTTTGGAGTAGCGAAACCCTAGAATCCAAAGCTCTGATACCAAATGTTATGAAACCAGCTCCAAAAATAGAATAAAAGAGAGATCAACGCCTTATAAATCAGCCACTTCGAGGGGGAAAGCTCCAATAAATTACATAAATGAACAATTCTTGGATGATACAAATGACAAAACCTTCTTTTTGTATATAGGAGTCCATGGGGCCACAATGTAATCCTAGCCGACCTAACAATAATAATGTAAGGGCACAATAATAAAAATATGGGGGTTACAGTGGTACAACAATAACAATAAGGGGGTTACACTAACAACAATAAGGGACTATACTAGTAATATAGGGACCTAACAAGGGAGCTCCACACTCTATGCTGGAATTCCAATCTGTGATTTATTTAGATTAAGTGTGTTGGAATTTGGCTAAGCAATTCTTACACACAATGAAAGCTAAGCTATTAGGAGAGGAAGAGGTAGTTTCTTACATTAAACCAATTAATCTCTTTACCACCATCATCAGAATTGAGTTTCTTTTTCATTGACTTTGAATTTCAACCTTAAATGTAAATGCATTCCTTACATTTTGCAGACCTCTGGATTTTCCAACATTAGTGGATTCATTTTATATTAATGAATTTCCTAGAAAATATGCGAAAAGAAAAATAGTAAAGTTAATAATTGTGTGAAATGCAAAATTTCTCAATGTGATGACTTGTGAGATCCCTCGTGCGAAATCCCAATACACGTGGAGGAGGAAAATAAGCAGAATCTTCAATGACAAACTTTTCATGAAGGACCTTTGCAAAATTACAATTGGTTCATTGTGCATGACACAATAGTTTTAGAATGATAGGTGTGGCCCTCCCCCTGGCCACACTACCATGCACATTGCGGTGTCCCCATAACTACCAAGCTTCTAGTTTATTGTAAGAGCATCGACACCGATTAACCCTCATAGTTGAAACCATAATTGACATCACATCGATATCAACATTCTAGAACACACCCAACATATTAATGTTCTAGGCATCAATACTTAATAATCACATCGATATATATATATATATATATATATATATATATATATATATATATATATATATATATATATATATATATATATATATATATATATATATATATATTCATTATTTTCCGTTTGTTACTTGATTCTGTCTTAACAGGGGAGGTCTGAGAATAAGTATGTTAAAGGCATGGTTTGATTCCATTGGCTTGGTCTCTACAAAAACATCCCTGTGTTACTCCATTTCGTCTTGACAGGATAGGTTTGAGAATAAATCTGTTAAAGGTGTGGTTTGATTCCTTCGGCTCGGTCTCTCTAAAAAAATATTTACACATTGTCCAGCTCGTGTCAGCTCGATAATTTAGCGTCGGACTTGTTCGAAGTCGTTGGGTACAAAATGGTGCTTTCTAATGATATCGACTTGCTTCATCTCCCAACTGAGTTGGAAAAGTGAAGGCATAAGCTGAAACGACTTGCGCAATCTTCAAACTCGTTTTTCATGGATGTAAAGTGTCAAGGATGCTTCAACGTCACTATTGCAATCACCTTCTGACTAGTGGATAGGACAGAGTTTTTCCTCCGCACAATGAAATCTATGCAAAAGGAAGCTCACCCCCTCACCGATGTAAATGACCTGCAACCGTGTGAAAGCTCTGCACAAGCATTTGTCCCTTCCCCCCCCCTCCTTCTCCAAGCCCTCGCCTACGTAAAGGACCTGCAACTTCATGAAATCTTTGCAAAATCATTTGTTCAACCCCCCTAGCCATTGCCTACGTAAAGGAACTGCAACTACATCAATTTTAACATCATCGGGCAGAACAGTAGCATAATAATGTCAATATCAGAGGTCTCACTAATGGAATGACCACTCACATTTTTTTTTTTTTAATATGAATTCTCAGGCACTAATAAATATAAAAAATAAAATGCCTTCCATGTGGGGAATTATGTCCATCGGACCTTGCTTAGCTAATTGAAAATTAGAAATAATAATTTTATAAAATTATAAAATTATTTTTGGATTTGCGGGAAAATGGAAATATTAAGCATTTTCCTGAAACTTTGGTTAAAATTTAAAAAACATGCAAAGTCAACGCATTTTGACCGAGAAGTTATTGTTATAGTCCCTGGCGAGGCAAGGACTAATAATAAGGAGAAGTGAATGGCATGATAAATTTTTCCAAGTATATAGAAAAAACAAAAGACGTTACATGTATATATTTGTTAATTATAGATATTATCTAAAGCTATTTGCTACCCAAATATCAAACCATAATTTGTTATGAAAATGAATGTGATACATCTTCCATCTTAAAACCAATTTCACAAACAACTTTGATATAGATGCCTCAAAGTCAATCCACATTTAGATGAAGTGGAAGGAAATGGTGTGCAAGACAAGATCTCTATGTGTATTATCAAATCCTAGCCCCCTAACAAAATAAGTATAGTGCACTTCTTGAGGGGTGGAATTGGTAAAATTACACGTCCGGGGATCTAACTCAAATCCTCCACATGGTGTTAACATTGAGTTGGAAAGTTGAATTGAGAAGTAATTTGGCAACAAACTAGTAAATGTCGATAGGTTCCACTAAGCATAGAATAAGGAGCAGTGTATCCATTTGGAGGTTGTTGTTGTGGTATCTTTGAATAGGGTACATTGTAAGCAACCAGTGGGAGGAGTTGTTGGTAGAATTAGTAGGTGATTACTTATGGTTTAAATATTTGGCTTATTAAAAGGGTTATAAACAAAATTTTCAAGCCTACTTGTGGTGACCTAGTTTATTATATGTAGCCTCTATAATCATTACTCTTTTCTTCAGAGCGTAATGGCTTGCAATAATCTCTAAACATTTTTTTCTTAAGTATTACTTTGCTCTATATAACTTTAGGGTAGTTACATGTCTTTTTGGATCATACATTCTCTTTGTGAAGGTGGTCAAATAACTATACAACAAATAAGCGAGAATGCGACATACTCATTGAATCATCTAAAGACTAATTAGCTCTTCTAAACATTCCAACCATCAACATGTAATGAATCCTAGCATGCACTATCTCTCACCTCCCTTGCGAATGAACCAGGTGTAACAACCCTATTTTGAACCCCAAGATTATTGTAATTAATTATGTCATTATCGCTTGTAGCAACATTTAAATGTCGTCATGGCGATGGACTAAGCTGAATGATTTCAAAATGACTCATTAGTAAATATTTCTTTGAAGATAAAAAAACGTTGAGTAGTTGACTAGGAATGTGAGCACGAGTATGGACTAGGATAACATGAGTGGTAAAATTTGAGGAGGTTGTGGGAACTTAACCATTCTTGTTGCTTCCAAGAAACCCCAATCAAAGATCTATGCCAAAATTTGAATTTGAAATTTTATTACCATGTTTTCTCAGTAGCCCACAATTCATTGGATGAAGCATTGGGTAATTGAAGCAACCACGTGCCACATTTATGGGGGTTGAGTGGTGGTTATAGAGTAATCTCATAATTCATTGGGTAGCATGGGAAAATATCCACCTTGAAATTCGAACGTTTACCCAAAAATGGTGTAGGAAAATGGCAGAAAACATGTGGATCAAACATCCATGAGTTCATTTAGAACACACCCAGAGAAATCAGAAGTACACTGGTGTTTATAACAGTGATTTTGTGAGCAAATATTTGCCATTTTTTAGTGGGAAATTTGTTGGATTATTCAGGGTGTTTATACAAAGTTTAGGTGTAAAAATATGCCCATAAAAGTGCCAATCGTAGATTGGAATGATGTTGTTGTGTTTTAGGCTCTCTAAAAATAAATAAATCTACATGTATATTACTCACCAAAGAGATTTGGAACTTACCTAAGCAATGAGGGTTATGAATTAATGCACGTTTGGCCAATATGATAAGCAATGGGAAAATAAAATCAATGAAGGAATGTAGAGCACTCAAGGGATTTCCATATTGTTGTGTTATCTAACTAAGAAGCATCCTATATTTGTTCAGACACCAAGCTCTGTAGGCAAAGGTGCTCTCTAATGAAGAATATTTTCCTTCACATACCTCAAATTAATGACTGTCAATAGTTTCCCCTTGTGGTATCGTAACCTAGCTAGGGGGTGGCTACCTGAAGAGAGCATTGGTGCAACTAAGCCTACAGTTGAGTGGAAAACGGCCTTGTGTTGAAGTAGTTGCTAGCTTGAAATTTCAAAAGTGTTGCCTTTGATTCTCATGATTATTGTTCATTTGCTTTTCAATTTTGTGTGTACAAAATAAAGATTAAAAATGCACACCTTTTCTTATCAGGAATTTCGAGGGTGGTGTTGTATCTTATTTTTACCATGTTATATATATATATATATATATATTCAACATAAAAGAAAATAAAATTCAAAAAGAAAGAAATAAAAAAAAATGAAAAATACAAAGAAAATAATAAAATGGGATTATAGATATATATATATGAAAATAGTAAATATGCAAAGTCCCTAATGTAGGCACATTAGTTGAAATGTTGCCATAGATATATTTAGATTAGTGTTTAAATCCTTTTTATATTAATTAATCAAGGATTTATTAAGCTGTCAATAAAGTGCATTTGATTTGACATTTTGTTGGCTTCCTATAAAGATCGAGCAAGAACCAATGGCAGAGATCATCCCTGCCCGGATCAACGGCGGGGGGTGAAGCTCAGACACCCCCCCCCTGTGCGTGCACTATTGAAGGTTAAAAAGGAGGGGAAGGGGGGTCCGAAAAGAAGTTTTGTTAGTACCGTTCGCTGGTACATGACGTCGCCTCAGTCATTTCAGACCCCCCCTCCCCTCTCGAGAACCTTAAACTACCTTACCCCCCCCCCCCCCCAAAAAAAAAAAAAATTCGTTTTCTCGTCTGCTCCACTCCTGCCACCGCTTTCAACATCCACTCACATCCTGCCATATGTCACTTCCTCATTCACCCATGTCATTAAAAATAAATAACCTTTTTCTCATCCGCTCCACTCCTTCCACCGCTTTCAACATCCACTCACATCCTGCGATCTGTCACTCCCTCATTCACCCATGTCATATATTCGTTATGTTAATAAAATCCTCCCACCAATCGCTAATTAATTGTTACCTCATTTAATATGTCCTACCAACGTCTAGTGAATTAAATAGACGTGCCTAAACACAGTTAATCCGTTTGAATACATTCAAAATATTTGTATGCCCTTCATACTCATTGTCTCCCATTATCTTGCAGTAGCATTGGTGCAATTTGGACTTTATCATAACTCATAATCATACGCTACACCAGTAATCAATAATTTCCTGGTAATTCGATACTCCTACCTATAAATTCCTAATTCATCATATCATCATCCAAAGGAAAGTCCAAGTTAGTTGTAAAAGCCCAATGTTTCCTCTTGTAGTTAATTTAGATGAACTTGTCCTGGTTGATAAACAATATAAAATCTATGAAACCTAGTGTGAGTTTGATATTTATGAACTCCACAACTGGGAAAATTAGAAGTTATTATATACTAGTAATGAATTGAATATATGGGACTCTTTCCTACACCAATGTTGAGATTCAACAAGATGATGAGCTTAGTGAAAAGAGGCGCCTTCACTAAGTGGGTCCGCAAGCTATTTTTTTCGCAAGTCTATTTTTAGACATGTCGATCATATTCTATGAGTTGCAGGATGCTATTTGTGGATGGTTGGTCAAGTTGAAAAAATAGATGGAATTATATTTTTTAGAATATTGGGTGAAGTCTATTTATATATCGTCGATCTAAAAATAGAAGTGTCGATTATTATTAGCCCTTAATAATAATCTGACTCTAAATATCAACTTATTCTCTTGGAGCATTTTATTTCAGTATACAGATCTGGAAAATCAGCGGGCTGAAGGAATTACGCAATTCCTAGTGTTTACTGGTGGTTCATGCATAGAGGATTCAGTTAGAACTAAAGTGGCAAAGTTATGACAGAGTTGGAAGAGTAGTTCATGGAGTTTATCTTGGGCTAATCCTGCCGAGATATTCGCTGAGCTAGTTGTATCTAGTCTAACCGAATGATACACTAGTGAGAGGAGTGAATTAATTAGTTAATTAATTCACAAATAATAACTCAATAATCAACCGAACAATACAACAGCTTAATTCAAAAGGTATGTCAAGCCCAAAAGAGACCCATGATGGACAGTGAAAGTAAAGATGGACTATTAGTTGTGATTATAGTGATGCATTTGACAGACCACACACACATTGGAGTTGCCAATGAGGATTGCTATCAAGGCAAGGGTAATTTGAATTCATCTAGAAAGCTATTCTTCAAATAGTGATTTCTACAAAGGGAGCAAGAAGAAGGTGAGGGCAAGAGAGATTGGTGCATGGATTTGCAGATTTCTTCTATGTTAGTGTCTGACGATTGATTGTACTGAGAGCTTGATGTACTAAGATTTGTACAAGATTGTTACATGATGTCCATGATACATAATATATGATAGTTGGGGTTTTCAGCTTCAGGCTTTCTCGTTAAACAACTGTGTTATGTGCGGTTGTTTTTATTTATGCTTCACATGTGTTCGCAATTAATTTTCCGCAAAAGATTAATAGTGGAATGATTATGTATTTTGCAAGAAGTTAAATATTGTGAGATCATGGGAATCTGGATGTATACATGCTTAGTGTATACTAATTTCTACACCCAATTCATCTTTTCCCTGACCCACTTCTTCCATGAATTTGTTACCTGGTGTCATTTTAGGTATATCCCTAGTCATAGGGTCGTAATTGCCCAAAATATTGAATTCTTATTCACCATTACTCCCGAGTTAATATGCCAAGCTCTCCAGATAAAACCTATAACCCCTCTGCACCCTTTGCTCCAGATTCACTCATGGAGATTTACCAAAAAAATACATTTCCTCAACGATCCAAAATATTTGAGTTACTTCTACCTGATAATTCCGAGTTACCAAGAACCAATCTGCCCTACTCTTCTACAATATTCCCAAAAATGTTTAGGCAAGTCATCTCTATGGTTGCTTGTCTGTTAGTTTACCCTAGTGATCAGTGGGATGATGAGGTAATATTAGCATTTTTATCATTATTTTCAACAAATGATAAACCATCATACATTTTCAGCTATAGTAAACTTTTGGAAGACAAAAATCATGAACAGTTGTTGAAGTTTTCTGTTGAAGGTGATTTTAAGCATTAATCAGTCCTTGTGTATTTGTTATTATTTCATCAAGCAGATAGATTCAAATTTCCATTATAGAAGTTAGATGCACAAGGGAATCCCCAGTTTGTTATTCATTGGAATTCCTTGGTAAGGAAGAATACATAGGAGTATTCTTCGAGTGATTATGTAAATAAGTTTTTACATATGGCTTTATGTCTTCTTAGCAGTGATGTTATACCTAGGATTTCACCTGAATTCAAAAGAATCCTTCACCTCAGTGAGCAAACTAATATTGGAGACTGGTACCTCTATCAAAATTATACATAAATCAAGATTTATGGATGTGAGCGTCCTCCCTATAGGTTGCCATAGTTTGTACCAATCAAAATTTTTTCACTGGAATACATCAGATAAATGATAAACACAAAGGGTCTACATTTTGTATCCAACAATAAGAAATATCAGTTTAAGTTAAAAGCACAAATTGGCCCTTTTATTGTCAACACCATAGCAACAGCAAAGGAGGCAGATCTTTTGTTAAAATAAATGAAGTTCAAATTGAGCTTCATCTAGTCCTATGATCCCTTGGGAATTATTTTGAAGCTGGGATTTGAATAGAAGACTACACCTTATGCACATACACCCAGGCCAGAAATACAGCAGTATGAAAATCAAGAGGAGTGGTAGGAGAACACATTGCAAGTGAAGGAGGAACAAACTGTTATCCAAACAACTTCACAAACTCTAGTTCCTCAAGAGAAAGAGACTAAGAGGCCAAGAGAAAATTTGTCTCCTAAAGTTTCAGAAATTCAAGAGACAGACTTCACAGTTTTTAAGAGAAGAAAGAAGACCAATACTCATGAAAACCATTACAAGAAGAAATTTCACATGAGAAGGAAACACTGGTATTGACATGTTTACACACTTCAACCTTTCCAAGGATTGAAGAGATCTCCACAGATTCTCCTACGTCATCTGTTACTCAGGGGGTAGCACAACAAAACATTTTTGATAGGTACAAAGAGATTAAAATAAAGAATGAAGCACTGAAGGCAACCACATATTCCATATTCTAGAAACAAAATTATACTACTCAACACATGCTTATTTTTGCACTTGATACTGAAAAGGGGCAATTTCAGTTAGCTTTCTTGGAACCCAAAGTTCCAGTCCCTAAAAGTGAAGAAGACTATAAGACATCAATTTTTGCTTTTGACACCAAACAAATTCATGCAATTGATCAGAATTACCTGCATAAGAAGGCTAGAGAAATGATCTATTCTACTTTGACCAGTTTAGCTATGGCAACCTCGAAACTGTAAGCTTCACTAAATAACATTCATTCACAATTAAAGATGGAGAAAATGTCATCCGTTGCCAAAGATACCAGAATTAAATCATTGGAATATCTTGTAATAAAATTAGGATATGATCCTAATGATGTTAAAGCAGCTGAAGAAATGATCAAGAACAAGAATGTTGATATTCAGTCATTAAGGAAGCAGTTGAAACTCCCAACTACAGAACATCCACAGGCTAAAGAAGTTGTTCAATTGGAGAAGGAAAAAGAGGATATGTTCAAACTAATAATTGAACAAAATGTTCAGATTAAAAAAATGGAAGCTCATATGGACACACTATTAAAGGAAAAATAACAACAACTTAGTGTTTCAGTTGCTATTCCTATAGCAAGACCATCTAATGCAGATACTTAAACAACAATGACATCTACAACAACAAATATCATAGTAGATACACAGTCCAATGATGCAGCAACAAATTTATCAAAGGCCATGGGATAGTTAACTTTAAAGGACCAATAAATTGAGAAACTCAACACACAATTGTAGAAGCTACAAGAGCAGAAACTGAAAACTGATAATGCTTAGTTAGCTGAAATTCAGAAGAATTTTAAGCTAAAATAACAATTACCAACTTATGAAAATGAATCTCCAACTTCTCAGACCATTACTCAGGCCAAAGAAAATGTTTTCCTTAATATTAATCAATCAATGATTGAATTGTGGACTTAACTTGAGATTATTTTTGAACGAGAAGAGTTGTTACAGAGATCAAAGGAAGCAGTGGTAGAAATAAAGAAAGACCCCGACCACAAACCAGGATAAGCCATAAGAATAATCAAAGTTTTGAATTCCAAAACAAAAGAAGAGCTTGAAGAGTATGGGATTGAAGATAGAACTAAAACTATCTTGGAGGTAAGAAGAGTTCTCACTAAAATAATTTTAACGTTGCAACTTGAAAACAAATGTCACAATTTAGAAGTTCAGATTAAAAAGTTTGACATGAAATTTAATACTTTTCGTCAAAAAGGACTTCCAAGACTGTAGGGTATAGGTGATCAATTAATTCCACTAGAAGAATATCAGCATAGATTGCATGCTATAACAATAGATAAAGCTAAATTTGCTAGAATGAAAGGAGCTATCACTAGGAAGATTTTCATGGAAGGTCTAAGTTATGATTTATTAATTCAGCTTGAGATCAAGCATTTGTTCATAACTAAGCCTACTTTTGAGAAATACACTAAATTGGATGAATCATACATAAAATTATTTAAATTTTCTATCCCTGATGAGAAAATTTGGGACAAATTGTGTGAACTCATCGCATGAGAGACAATAGGTTTTCAAAAACATAATACAAGTTTACTAGAGAGATGGAAAAAAACAGGAGCATTCCTTTCTTGGATGTCCTAGTTACCAGAAAGGAGGATGGAACATTAGGGCATCAGGTTTATAGGAAGAAAACCGACACTGATAGTTACCTTCACGCTAAGTCTTACCATCATCCTGCTTAGAAATTTTGCGTCCTAAACACTCTTGCTGTCAGAGCCCTGAGAATTTCCGATGAGGAGCACCTAGAAGAAGAGCTCTCTCACCTGACATCTATTTTCTCTGGTATAGGGTATAAGGAAAGAGGAATAAAAAAATCCATAAACAGAGCAAAATGTACTGTCATATCAAAGAGACGCCAAGAGCCTCAGGAGAACGGTGGAAGGGTTTTTCTACCATACATCAAAGGTGTGATAGATAAGATTGCCAGGGTTTTGGGTAAGAGTGACATTTTTGCTCAATTCTCAGCATCAAGAACCATTAGACAAAAAATGCGCTTAGTCAAAGATAGCATTAGTCAGGGGCAACTTAAAGGTGTTTACAAGATTGATTGCTCAGGTGGGAAAAGTTATATCGGTGAAACAGGGCGCTCTCTTCAAAAGCATTTGAAGGAGCATGGTGCCGATATTAAACATGAGCGAGCTCGAACCTCGGCCCTTGCTGATCACTCCTAAAAAACGAAACATCACTTGCGTCTTGAGGATGCTAAAATCATTGCAAGGGAGGAGCACTATCAGAGACGAAAGATTAGAGAAGCAGTGGAGATTATAAAACACCCACATAACATCAACAGGGATGGAGGATTCGAGATTAGTGACAGTTGGCGGCCTCTTATTAGACATATTTGCTCATTAGGTTCATCCGCTTCCTAGGTATAAGTTCGCAGGTTTGCTTCTTCTCCTTTTAGTAAGTAAGTAGTTTAGGGTCGTGTCGGTACAAAGCATTTTATTTCACTCACTTGCAATAATTATTTATGTTGATTAATTTTTATTCTATTTATAAAAAATAATCAATTAAATAATTATTATTATCAGCGAGGGGAAATTAAATTTCAGATATTTCGTTAGAAGTAAATTATTAATTATAATAACTTATTAGGATTCAAATAATTTATAGCAACTTATTAGGTTTTAATTAATTATATTAATATTCATTAATTATTATCATTTATTTATTAACTAAGTCTAACTTAAAAAAATTTAGGTTAGCAATTATAAACCTCAAAGGGTAATTAAAATATTTTTAGTAATAAGTTATACAGAGTTAAAATTAAATTAAAAATTTTAAGCATTAAATATATAAAATTTTAGACATCAAAATAAATAATTTTAGACATGAAATAAATAATTAAAATTTAAATAATATTAGACATGAATATAATTAATTAAAATATTAGACATTAGACATTAAATTAATTAGACCAAAAAATAAAAATAAAAATAAAAAAATTAGACATAAAAATTTAGACATTAAATTAATTAGATATTAGACATTAAAAAAATTTTAGACATTAAATTAATTAAAATTTAAATAATATGAGACATTAATATAATTTATTAAAAATTAAATTTAAATAATATTAGACAACAAGGAAAATTTTAGACATTGATATAATTAATTAAAATTTAAACGATTAAAATATTTATTAAAAAACTTTTAATTAATTTATTAAAAATTTAAATAATTTAAGTATTTAGGGTTTTTATAAAAAATTAAAAGTTAAAGCTTTAAATATTTATTAAAAATTTGGTTATTATTAAAATAAAATTTTTTAAATAAAATTATTATTGTTATTATTTTTTAATAAAAATAATTTATTTAGGATTGTTATCTATTGTGGGCTCCTCTCAAGCATCATATTCCTTCACTATTTATACCTTGACTTTATGCGACCTTTTTTCATTCTTCATTCTCGTCTTGATGATGGATCCCCGCTGGGATTTGAAACGTCGACCAATGTTTTATGAGATCGTGGATAATTCGGATTCTGCAACAATCAATGATAACCACGGAAGTTTAAAAACCATAACGTAATACAAATTTTTAGGAGCAAAAAACAAATTTCTAAGAACAAGAAACATAATAGCAGCTTTATAGCTCTAGTTACCAACAAAATTCCTCAAATTCTATACAAAATGCAAATCAGTTTAGATTTCCTTTTTTCTAGTTCTATTTTTGTAAAAATCCAAATCAGTTTGGAAGAGGTATTTTGTAATACATTTTGATTCAAAGTCCAAATATTTTGAATGAAACTCTATAAGTACTTTGTAATTTGAAAGACAAAAGGTTGAACCCTTGTGATAAACAATTAAACATGATTGTAATTCTTTGAATTGTTTATGAGATTAATAGAAGGATTTTGGACTCATTTTAAAGCAACTTGTGTTTTCTAGTGAGTTTTTCTAGTTACTTTTTATGTTTCCATCTTCATTTATTTCTACACATGTTTAAAGCTAATAGAAATTTGGGTAAGATAAGAGTGAATACCAATCTTTTTGAAATCCCCTGCAAATTTATAATCAATTAAAGAGATTATTTAACTGGAACTATATGTTTTAGTTAATTCCTTTACATAATTTAATTGTTGCTTTATATTATCTTTAAATATGCTCTATTTGGCTATAGAAGATTTCTACACGCATATGCTATATATAATAAATTAAATATTCTATCTCAATCTTTAAGGAATTATATATATTATTGAAATTCTACCTTTCAAAAACATTTTAAAGCTTAAATTATGTTAAAGGTGAAGAATCAACCCTTTTGTTATAATAGAAATACTTAGGATTTGCATCAGTTTAATAGTTTAAAGCATTGGTCATCCAAACCAAAATTAAACAACATTTTAGATGGTTTGACACAGCTTCGTAGCCTAGAACTATCTACAAAAGACAACATCAGATTGGCGTCATTGCTGGGGAAAGAAAATTTGAAGTATCTTTTCCCTGGGACAACGATAAACTTTCTTCTTAAAGGCGAATAAGAAGTTAGTTTGCTAAAATCATTCACCTGGAAACTCCATTGAGTAAACCTGGCTTCATACATGCATACTGGGTCCCATTATGACTCTGAACTTTATTCTCCATTAACAGATCTTCAAAGGTTAGTTAGAATTGTGTCTTCTAGACACAGATTAGAAGCCTCTTCTTCTACTCTTGTATCTTTCCCACTAGAAGTTGTATCACAACCTGATCCTTTTCAGCCAATCCCAATCCCTACAGAATTGTCAGATCTACCACCAAAAGTGTTAGAACTATTATCTAAATGAGTTGACCTTCAATCAAATTTATTGGTTCATTGTTTTGAATCAATTCACCTTCCCATTTCTACTTCAGAGGCAATTGATACAAAAGCTGAATTAGGACTTGAATTGCCCAATTTCAAACCAACTGATTACATTTCTTCTGTGATACATACTTACCCATCCAATTTTATCAAACCTGAGGAAGGTTTTACCATTTATACCAGTCATTTATCTTTTTAATAAGAAGACAAAACCATCCCAGATGTTCAGAAATTAGTTATCCTTTCTCAATTAATTCAACCTCCTTCCACCTCCTATCATTCACTCTCATCTCGAGTAATTTCTTCCCAACATCCTTCTTCTCCTTCTTCTACCTCCTCCTCATCTTCATCTTCACCTACATCACCACATTCAATGGTTGGTTTTCAACCAATTGTGGCAGCTCAGTATGCAACCTTAATTCTTCCACCTGCAACCCAAGTCCATGCTTTTCCTTATGTATATTTAAAACATTTACCTATATTTAATGGAGAAATTGTGCCATCTGCTGAAGATCATTTAGCTGCATTTCTTGATTTTGTTGACAACATGAATATTGAGCATGAAGATGTCTATACTAGAATTTTTGTCCAATCACTTGAATGAAATTTTAGAATATGGTTTAGACAACTTCAAGCTAATTCCATTAATTCATGGGTTGAACTAGTTAACATTTTAATAAATCAACGGGGAATAAAAAAAGGATGTTGTTTACTACTTAACTCAATTTGAAGACTTAAAAAGAAACCCTGGTGAAAATGTGGTTGATTTCATTAAAAGATTTAATAAAATTTACAATAAAATGCCTCCAGATTGTAAACAACTAGTAATTGTGATCCAGAATGGATCTTCTAAGTCAAGTCAAAATATTGCTATACATTGACGACCAAGATGGTCCTAGGTGGCAACATTTTTCTCGACTTGTGTAGAGTTTTATTGTCCTAATTGATTGCGAAACTAGCGCCAGGTCAAAGGGTTCGACGCGTTGTTTCTGGTGGTATCTCTAGATCCGCATTTGGACTCTGGACGAGGGAGAAAACATCCGTTGAAGTTTTTGTCGCAATTAAGGTATGCTAGGTATTTCTTCATGTGACATAGCTCGAACTCGACATGTTATCGTTAGTGCGAATCTCTAGGTGAACGCATCCAGTTCTAGTAAAAAACCTGCAGTACAAAGACATTAAAAAAAGGTGCAAACATTATACCAAGGTATGTTGTTAAAACCTTGGGTATGATGTTAATACTATGGTGCATTAATGTTTTATGGCACACATATATATATGTTGGTGCAAAAATGTGAGAAACCTAAGGTGGGCGCAAAAACCTTATGGTCTAAAATATTATAACTAAGGCACGTAGTTATAAACCATGGAGCATAATTATCAACCCATGCTACACGTTGGTGCGGAATGTTTATCAAAAGTCAAAAACATATGTAAAACATTGGAATGGATATAAACTTGTGGAGCACAAATGTCACATTTGGGTGCATTAATGCAAAGGGTTATGGTTTTAAAAACCATATAACTATGTTGTAAAGCATGTTATAGTTGCAGGTTCAAAACGTTATGTGATCCAACCTTGGAGCGGTCATATAATGTTAAACCATATATTAAACATATGGTAAAGTGGCAGAGTTTTGACAACGTCAATCCAGTCAAGTCTAAATGCGAAGGCACATGGGGAGATGCATCACGAAGGTCATGGAGATGGTTACGAAATGCATAAAGGTGCATTTAAACTCCAACACAATGCTATTGTTACGTGGCATGGAGTTCGAAGTTTCATGGCAAAGATGTGTCATGGTAATGCACTTAAAAACTCCAACAAAAAGCTTGTAACGTGGCTTCAAAGGAGTTCGAAAGACAACCTTCATTAGAGCTCCATCCACCAACGTAGGAGATGGTTGGTGGAGATGGTTACGAAAGTTATGGAGATGTGGTTACAACTCCAACGCAATGATATCATTACGTGGCTCCACCAACAAAGATTATGCCAGAGAGTTCGTAGTTCATGGAAATGCATGAAGGTTCATTAAAGACCACAATGAAAAGCTTGTACGTGGAGTTCGAAAGTCATGGTTATTATTAACCATTCGAAAACTTAGGAATAAGTTTGAAGTTAAGGTCCAATAATACAAATGCATATGGTTTGATAAAATAAATGTGCTATCTCACATGTATTCAAATAGCTAAAACTTGTTAAGTTGTTTTAACAACTCAAAACCAAAAATTACATTGTAAGAGGTGTAAAAGGAGGACTTTTATACCATTGTGTTTGAAATTCAGTGGTTTCACAATCTATCAAGAGGCAGAGTTAGAAGACAAATCCAAAGAAGAAAAAGAAAGTCAACAAATCCTTTTTTAGAGGAAGTCCATCAAGTTTGGGTGTTGCCGAAGTGTGGTTTGAAGTGCTAGGAGGGTAGAGTTCTCTACATCATCTGGATATGTGAAGTTGCTCGAGGTTTTGGCAAAGCTAGGATTGGGCTTTTCGGGAGCATCCTGAAGCCGATTTGAGCCGGATTCAATGTCAACCTTTGTTTGTTAGCAACAATAACAGATTATGCCGAAATTTGTACCTGAAGTGTGTCCCACTTTGTCAAGTGGCAATGAGGTAAAAATCATTGTATTGTTGAAAATTGAATACTCATTTTCAGTAGAGGTCAAAGTCAAAGTTATAAGACTATATAATTGTTGTAATTGACAAGTCAGTTGTAAGTTGTTAAATTATTTTGCAAGAGTTCTCTGCACGAGAACATTTCCAGTCTCAGGGAAATTGCCGCAATTGAAACAACTATATCTATGTACCTCTTTCTTTTCACTGAAATATGAACGACCTAGCCTATTAGAGCAGGGCCCAGAGACGTAGCCCAGGAGGGGTGAACTCCATCAACAACCCCGATGTCTTTCTTTTCGATGACACATGTTTATAGTTGCTGAATTATTTATGGTGAATTTTCTCAGCTAAAATTAAATTATAGTCAAACAAAAACCTATTTTAAAACTTGCCAAGTGTTAGGCGTCGATCTAATTCTGCAATTTCAGATAATTTGGTATCAGAGCAAGAACCTTACCAGGTGCAAGAATGGGTAAAAATTTAAGGCAACTTTGGTTGAAAGAACTTGAAGAGTTCAATCAACAGTTTCAACAGGAGAATGATGCATTGCAGCGAATGGTGTTACACTAAAATTTGTCACCATGACATTTAGCTGTCTATATGGGTTCATCATTACCTATTTATTGCTCCCTCAGAAGTCTAAAAACATAAAGTTCCCCAAATCAAGTCTTGGAACTGGAAGAAGCTCTTAAAAATCCTAAAAAGCTTACTTTCGCACTTTTCCTAGTCATTCCCTGTGGTACCGCGACTAATTGCTATAAAAACTGTGGTACATCTCGCACGTAAAGCTCATTAAAACTGCAGACCCCCGTAAAAGGTAAAATAAAGAGAAAAGTAAGTTCTAGAAGCCCAGCTGGGGCTTTCTAGAAGCGTTATTTGGTCGAACTTCGTCCCTTCCATTCATGAACCTTCATCCTTTCATTAATGGAGTTACCCTTGGTTTTTGGAGCTAAAATCCCATAATGAGAGGGCTTTATCCCTTCCTTTTGGGAGATGAAACTACCTCTCTTCAGCTATAAATTGAGACCAAGTTTCAGTCTCAAGGGTATTTTTTACTACTTAGTAGTTGATACTTACTTCTTAGCTTATAGAAGAGAATTGTTGAAGGAATTATACTCTCCACATTTGGCATCGTTGGCATGAGAGAGATTACATACTCATGGCCATAGTCTTATGCTGATCTAGAGAGTTGGAGTCTTGTTAAACTGAGGAAAACGACTGTTCGGGACCCCGGAAGAACCTGTACAAACATCAAGGCATTAAGGTTGTAAGGTTTCTTCTTTTATTCAAAGTTAATACAAATGGATTCTATTTTATCATTGAATTGTTCATCTATCTTGTGAATGATTTAATTCTTAGACTCCTTGATCACTAAGATAGATTATTGCTTTCGAATTATCATATTTTACAGATGCTTTTGATCTTGTTTTCCTGTCTTTGATTGCAGATCTTATATGCTGAATCGATAATTTCTAGAGTGATTGGATTGAAGACCAAATAAGCCTTGGACTTTAGGTAGGGGTATCTATCCGTAGTTAATGAGAAATTCTTAAGCAAAATAGTCTAGAGAAAATGGTCTACATTTGTCTATTTGTTTCTAGATATCCTTAGGATACTAGGGAGATTGCTCTTCTCCGCAAGAGGGATTCATCCGTGCAACAAAATGGCAACTCCGCTGGGGAAATTCTGAACTTAGTTTTCTTCCATTTTCAATTTGATTTTTGAAATTTCTTTGATTGAGATTAGCTCAAAACTTGATTGGGCAGAAAACTCAATAGGATCCCTGACTGTAAATCTGTATTTTTATTTTTTCTCTACTTTTCCTGCCTTTCGCACTTTTTCCTTTAAAACAGAGCGGTAGACTCCGCAATCTTGAGTAGAATAAAGTGCGGTACCGCACCTTGTTCTATTAAAAACTGCGGATCTTTGGAAAATTTTAGAAAAATTAGAAATTCTATTTTCTGGCATCCCATTACTTGATTTTTGTTCTTTACCCAATTTGTCTTGGCTGTCAAAGACTTATGCGAAAAGTTTCTTTCAGCAATTTCTGTGATTAAGTGATCTATTCAGTTAGTTTGCATATTATGAGTAAACAATTTGCCTATTCCTCCCATTGCTCTGAATCAGAAACTTTTGTATACCTCAGCTACTTGGTATCTCATTACTTTTCTGTTGAGCCATTGAACTTGATGCAATTTTTATTCTTATGAAAATTTGATTTTATTTTCATTTGCAAACTTATAAAACCTTTAGATTATTAAGGACTGAATTTCATTTTAAAACTACTTTTGGATGCTTTGATTTCTTGCTGGAATAAGCAGAAAATTCTTGGTTAGATTACAAACCAGGCTTAAACATCCTTCAACTTTTAGATAGAATTCAAGGTTACACATTTCTTTTAGTTTTGAATTTTATTATTTTAGTATTTATTTTAGTTTTCTTTTGGAAGAAGTTTGTTTTGTTTATGATCTAAACGATATAAGGAATTTCATTTTGAGCAAAAGATCTTTTTTGAAATTGGAATCTTTGAATTGTCTTCTTTTCAAAGTTTCTCATATAGGAAAGAAAGAATTGATAGTCTTTGAAAATCTCTCAGCTCTTTCCTCTAGTTAGAATTCATTGAAAAGAACTGAGTTATTTATCATATAGATGCATAGTAGCGAATTTGGAGTCGGGTCATTAAAAAATCATCAAGTTTCATTTCCATACCTATTTTCCTAAGAAATTGCCAATTAAAAGTAACGTTTAATTAAAACCAATCTAGAAAATTTAATTTTTCTAGGGCTCTTTTCACCAATATAGCTTAGGCTAGTGTCTTGGAATAGGTTTTAGTTAACTCTCCAAGATAGTAAAAACAAACAAGTAGTCGATCTTGCGGTAGAAAAATCCAATTGTAGCATGTATGCTCTGGGAAGCTCTTCCTAAAGGAGTCAAGCACGAGATCATATCCGAACTAGTGAGGTAATCATACCTATCTCATTGGGAACGATAGAAGGTGTGCACGCATTAAAAACGGTAAACCTCAGATTGACCATTGTCGAGGAGCCTGGGTCACTTGTCAGTAAACCTTGGATTATGTCAAGGAGCCTTCAATGGGATTGAGCTTGTTAGTCTACCCTTGCATGTATATTGGATCGTAGACTATTCCCCCAGGTATATGTGTTCTCGTTGGTGACCTTAGTGACCATAAACTTTAGGATTATTTCCCAAGGTGACGGTGGAGGGGAGATCCCACTGTACCTGGAGCAGACGTCGGCTAGACTCATTTGGACTCTCCGGAGGGTTATCTTCACTCAATATGGTTTAAGTGGAGAAACTTGCACCGATCTGTTTCATTAAGCAGGTTTTCGGGGTAACTGGTCCAACCGCCATTTCTGCATTATAATTCTACGATGTTGGATTTCATCAACAACTAGTGTTTTTAGTGCGGGAATCTACTGTTTGTGTGTGGATTGATCTCTTAGATTTTTATAGGGGTGTGATTCATTTTGATTGTTTCTTTAGCGACTTTAGGGTTTGTTTGAATTTTTCTTTGTTTTCATGTGTTAAAAGTTTTAATCGTGGCTGAATTACCGAGACGATCATGTAGAACTCAAGGGAAGCCCCCTGAGTACACACCAAGCCAACTAGAAGGACTTAAATCTCTAATACCAAATGTTATTGGTAGAACTGGATTAACAGAACAAGGAGAATCATCCATAATTATTCATCCCGATTCTGAAGTAAATCAACTGCAAATAACAAAACATACTCCACAGACAATTTCAATTTCTGAATTAACTGAAGTTGCTTCTACAACAAGTGAATTATCACCTGAAGAACCTGAAATTTTTGAACTGGAAACTGAACCTGCTACATCAGAACCTACTCTAGAATTCGCTACTCCAACTTCCAATTATCCTGATTCACCCAGAGTAAGAAATCGTATTGCAGAATATCTTCCTCTTGGTCTCATTAGTATTGAAGAAATCATTGATATAGAGGAAGAGGTTGTTCTTCCTTCAACTCAGGAAACTTTAGAACTTAGAGAACGTGAATCAATTTTTTACAGCCCTTTTAGACAAGACGCTTGGTATTCTTCATTAACAGATTTTCTACAAAACGTAGGTCTTCAGTACTCGCCACCCCGAATTCCCTTTTTCCCTACACCAATAGGTTATAGACCATAACTAAACATGTCTAGTTGTTATCTATGTTTACTGAATCGCCAAAAACATTTTTGTATGGTGGTCCGTCTGTTCCTGTAGGCTATCAGTCGCTCTCTAGTACATTCTCAGGAAAATCTCCTCTTCCTAACAAACCAATGTCATCATCTGGTCCAAATGAATCAACAATGAACAATGAGAAATTTTATATGATGTATGGAAATATCCCAAATACAGGTTCTCAAGGTAGTAATGTATCGCCTGGGGGGAAATCTCAAAATAGTCAAATACAGCCTGGGGGGCAACCTCAAGGACAATACATACCTCAGGGTCAGTATCAACCTCAAGGATAGTACATACCCCAAGGTCAGCCTCAAGGTCAATATCAGCCTCAGGGACAGTATATGCCTCAAGGTCAGTACGTGCCTCAAGGTCAATATCAACCTCAAGGGAAGTACCTAGCTCAAGGATTGCAGCCTCCTTTAGGACAACAGTTCTATCCAGAACAACAAATGTTACAAGGAGGTGGAAATAATCAAGTCAATTATCAACCATATGTTCAACCAAGTTACGGTTCGTCTTATGTACAACCTTCATTGGGACCTTCATATCCCGAAATGGTGTGGGATCCATCTCAAGTACAATAGAATTTACAACCAAATATGCAAGTACCTTATTATCAAGCTGGAAAACCAGTTGGTTATAATCAACCCCAACAACCTGTCCAACCTGTCATTCAAACACCTGCATCTGGTCCTATTCAGCAACCTGGTCCGAGTACACCTGTGACTCTGCCCCAAACTGCTGCTCAAACTTCTGTTCAACAAACCACACATATTCCTGGGGTGTCTACAACTCCTATCACATCCGCCCCTCAAACATCAATATAGATTCCTCAAGTTTCTATTCTGTAGTCTAGACCTACAATTTAGACTACTGTTCAGATGCCGATAGGACAACCTGGCACAAGTACAGTTATAACAAGTCAACCTCAGTTTACTTATCAACTGTATCAGGGGCCATATCAATTTGGACCTGTTCAAAATCCATTTTACCCGCAACAACCGTACCCTGGGTATACTTATCAGACACCTGTTCAACCCCAGTATGGTCCGATTATTCCTAGTTATCCAGGGGGCACTCCGATTCGAAATGCACAATCTATTCTAGGTTATCCTGGATATCCTCCTCCTAGGAATAGTTTAGCCTCACAAGGTTATCAACAAGACCCTACCCGTCGATTTCCATTCATAGCAACTTTAGATTTACTGGATTTATCTCGCCTTATTAATGATCCTATCTATTATCATCCGTACTGGCCGCCTATGCCGCATAAGTTGCCCAGTGATATCCCAAAGTTTGAAGGAAAATCATGAGAGGATATTTCTAACCATGTCATGACTTACCACCTTTGGTGTGCGTCCAACTCATTAATCAATGATTCCATTTGACTTAGACTTTTTCAGAGAACATTAATAGGCTTAGCTGCCAAATGGTACATTGAATTACCACGAGGCTCATTTACCAATTTCAACACTCTGGCAATTGCTTTCTTAACTCGTTTTCAGTTTCCAGTTAGATACAAAAATGGCACAGAATTATTAACTTCACTAAAACAATCGATGTCTACATACATATAAGATCATATTCATGAATGGAGACGTAGAAGACGTTTGGTAAAAGTTTTTATCCCGGATCAAATATTGGTAGAATGTTTTGTCAAATCATTGCTACCAAAGATTTCTGAAGATGTAGCCAAAGCAGGAGTTGTCACAGAAGAACAAGTTATTGCTCAAGCTCAGTATCTTGACTTGGTATATACCTAGTCTGAAACTTTGTACGAGAAAATTCCCGATTTACCCCATCCTGGTCAGATAACAACAACTCCTTCATGGTCTCATGTCTTTGATGGTGTAATCAGCTTAGTTAGTACAACTAAGAGTAAGAAGAAATCATCAAAGGTTACTTCTCCCATAATAACTTTACCTGATTCACCAAAAGGAGAATTTTCCTTGGAAACTTCTGCCGATATTCACATTGTAGATTCATCTACTGCAAAGTCAAAAGATGGCAAAAAAAAGAAAGGGAAGAAAAAGAATAAACATACTTCATCTCCCAAGGAAAAAAATGATAAAAATGAATCAGCTGATGATAAATGGAAACCTCGTTATCCTTGTCTTATCTGTGACGAGGATCATTTCACCAAGGAATGTCTGCATAGGGCTGAGGTATCTAAATTCATCAAAGGTTCATCTACCCCTGTTGTTTTGAAGAATCCTTTTCCTGTTCAAGATAGAAAAATGATTGGATCTTCCTCTAATACATCAACAAATATTTTGATGGTTGCGACTCGATCGCAAGATTATGGTAGTAAAAACCCTGTTGCTAGTAAAGAAGTAGAAAATTCTAGTTCTGCACCAGCTACATCTCTTTTGGTTTTTGATCCACTGCATATCGAGAAATTGAATCCTGATTTAGTAATCAAACCGAATCCTAATTTAGTAATCAAACTCTGATCAGCAATTAGAGCTGTATACCTTCAGGATTCAAATCTCATGGTCTTCGATTTAGAAAAATTTACACCTCGTCTCCCTCATCAAATGGCTTTTCAGATCCTAGTACTAGCAAAAAACAGACGTTGCTTTCGTACTGTTATTGATGAAGGAGCATCTACGTGTATCATGTTGTTAAACTGTTGGAAATCACTTGGTTCTACAACCCTTAACCAGTCACCAACAATCCTCAAAGCTTTTAACAGAAGATGATTCCATCCATTCAGAATTTTACAGGATCTACCTATAGAAGTCGAAGGGAAAACCGTTAATTTAGATGTGGAAGTAGTTGATGCCCCTCTAGATTACAACCTTCTTCTAGGGTCGAAGTTGGTATTATGCTATGACTGCTATCGTATCATTCGTCTTTCGGATAATTATGTTTCCTCATCAAGGAAAGATTGTGAAAGTTGACTAGCTCTCATATTATTCATCTGACCCAACTTCTACTGATAGTATTCAGCACGTCGGAAAAATGACTATCCCTTATGAGGATGTAGGAGTAGGTTTAATCAAAGATTCTTCTTTAATGAGAACTTTTTCTATGCCTCCACCTAACGTACTGCATAATATTGCAAATATCAATATGATTACATCAAGCACTATTCCATTTGTTGATCCTTGGATAGTGCCTTCAGAATCAGAACTGGATTCATTAAATGGAAGGATGCCTTTGAGTATTTTTGAGATAGCATATCAACCGATACAGTCATTTTCCGATTCTTTATCAATTGATAATGATCCAATGAATGTGATCAGCGAAGAATCGTTTTCAACGTCAAGCTCGACTACAACATCAATTCCTGATTCTTTTGAACAAGTGTTTCATACTGCTGAAAGCATTCGTGAATTATTGTCTGTAGGTGAGTTACCATGGGATGATCTCCATCATAGGTCATCATTTTTATCTGAGCTTGATAAAGTTGAAAATAAATTTTCCTCTATTTTTACAGCTGATTATGTCGAGGAACCTCAAAGTCCAATCTCAATCACAAATTTGGATTCTGATGTAAATTTGGGGAATATTTCTTCTACCATTACTATTGACATCTCAGTAAAACCCAGAACTATTGAAAACATTCATATAGGTGCGTCATGTACACCAGATGAAATTTCTACATATAAAGCCCTATTTCAAGAATTCCGTGACATATTTGCCTGGTCTTATGAAGAAATACCAAGAATCGATCCCAACATTGTCATTCATGAAATAAAGACTTACTCGGATGCTAAACCTGTCAGACAGTGATTACGTCCGATACATCCACGAAAATTTGCTGCCATTAAAGCCAAAGTTGAGAAATTACTAACAAAAGGTTTTATTTATCTGAACCCGTTAACAGATTGGGTATCTAATATCATTCTTGTTACGAAAAAAAAGGAACAATACGAGTATGTGTTGACTATAGGGATATTAACAAAGCTTGTCCTAAAGACAATTATGCAACACCATATATCAACCAAATTATTGATGATTGTGCTGGAAATGAAATGTATTCATTCATGGACAGATTTTCTGGATACAATCAAATAAACATACTCCCTGCCGATCAACCAAAAACAACGTTCATTTGTCCTTAGGGAACATTTGCATACTGTAAATTACCTTTCAGATTAAAGAATGCTGGGGAAAATTTTCAAAGGGAAATGTCCTATGCTTTTCATGACATTAAACACATTGTGAAACCTTATCTCGATGATTTTCTTTCTCATTCATTACACAGGGAAGTTCATCCTACTCACTTACGATAAATTTTTATGAGATGTAGGTATTATAAGATTTGCTTGAATCCACACAAGTATGTTTTATGTGTACAATATGGTAGGTTACTGGGATTTGTCGTTTCAAAAAAAGGCATCCGTGTCGACCCTTCAAAGGTTGAGGCCATTATGAATTTACCTCCTCCTTCCTCACTCCACCAACTCCAAAGTTTGCAAGGGAAAGCAAACTTTCTGCGTAGATTCATCTAGAACTATGCTGAGTTAACCAAAGGTTTTACCAGGCTTTTGAAACAGAATATTCCTTTCATTTGGGATGAGATCGCTAATCAATCTTTTGATGCTTTAAAACACGTGTTGATCCACGCACCATTACTACATCCACCAAATTATAGCTAGGATTACTTTTTATACTTAGTAGCCTCTGATTCCACTATTGGAATGGTCCTAGTTTAGGAAGATGAATTCCACAACGAACATGTGATTTACTATCTTAGTCGAAATCCCAATCCTACAGAGATTAAATACTCACATGTGGAGAAATTGGCCTTGGTAGCAGTTCACGCTGTCCAACGTTTTCGTCATTACATTTTGTTACGAAAAACCACTGTGATTTATAATTGTAACATGATGATGTACATTTTGACTAAAAAATCACTCGGGGGAAAATACTCGAAATGGATAGTTATCCTTCAAGAGTTTGATTTAGAATTTGAAAAATCCAAATCAAGGAAATCACTAGTGCTCGCGGAACTAATGTGCGACTTCCCAAATACTGAAACGGAAACTGTGGTAGAGCATCTGATCGTTGATGAATCTCTGTTTCTTATTAGTACGTTACATATTTGGTATGGAGATATCATCATTTATCTCCAAACCCAAACTTTTCGGCCTGAACTTTCACATTCACATCAACGAAAGATCCATTACCAATCCCAGCAATACAATATTGTTGAAGACACGCTTTATCGTCGTGGTGCGAATTCTGTATTTTGACGTTGTTTAGCTCATGAAGAGGCTGAACGAGTTTTGAATGACTGTCATTCTAGATCATGTGGCGGTCATATGTCTAGGTATGCCACAACCCAAAAGATATTGCACGCTAGTTATTTTTGGCCTTCGTTATTTAAAGATTGTATTCTTGTAGTTTGAAAATGCCACAATTGTCAAATTTTTGATCAGAAGATGCATGCACCACCCACTCCTCTTCACCCCATAATTGCTGTCGGTCCTTTTTCAAAATGGGGCATTGATTTCATTACATGTAACCCTCACTTGGACGGGGGGAATGGGTATATTATTCTAGCAGTAGATTATTTTACCAAATGGGCCGAGGCGATGCCTACATTTGCGGCAGATGGAAAAACTGCAGCTACTTTTGTATTCAATCACGTGATTACTCAATTCAGTGTACCCCAAGCTATCATTATCGATTATGGGAGCCATTTTCGAAACACTGTGATGACCGAACTTTCTAACCAACTTGGCCTGTGCCACGATAGTTCTACTCCATATTACCCGCAGTCTAACGATCAGGTTGAAGCTGTCAATAAAGTTTTAACCAAACGGATAATCGAAATTCATAAATCTTATTGGCATACTATGCTTTTCTAAGCACTTTGGGCATACCGAACCTCAACAAAAACCGTAATAGGTTTCACTCCTTTTCAACTAGTCTATGGTTTAGAAGCCGTGTTACCGATTGAATGTGAAATAACGTCACTCCAATTAGCCATAGAGTTACTACCAGCCACCTCTGAGGAGGAAAAATGATTTTGTACCTAGCACAATTAGATGACACTCGACGCACCATTGCATTGGCAGCAGAAACTCATAAAAAACGCGTTAAAGCTCAGTACGATAAAAGTGTTACAACTCATATTTTTTCAGAAGGTGACCTAGTATTGGTATATATATGACCAAGCTAACGATAAACTAGGAGCTGGAAAATTTGAACCTATGTGGCATGGTCCTTATTTTGTCAAGCGAGTGCTTGCAAAAGGGGCTTACAGATTAATTGATTATAATGGGGTCTCTTTAGGTAAACCCAGAAATGGAATTTATCTAAAGAGATATTATGCTTGATTTTTTGTGAAGATCTTACATGTAGATTAGTTATTTTTTCTAGATTAGATGCTTTAGATTAGATGAGTGTGTCTAGTTAAAAGTTTGTGTTGACTACTATTCCTGCTTATCTTGACTACCCTTGATATTGCAGATGTCGACGTCCCTTCAAGCCTACATTGGTTTTCCTGATGGTGCCTGTTGTAGTACACAGAATATTTCTTCCAGGGCTTGGGTCATCTATTCACCCACCGATGAGTTAGTTTCTATGCATGGGGTAAGCCTCGGTCAAACAACGAATAATGTTGCAGAATATAGCGCAGTGATTAAGTTATTATCAGATGCCTTTTCATTTGGAATTCGGCGTTTGAGCATTAGGTTAGATTCTGAACTCATTATATTACATTTAAACATAGTATACGCAATTAAAAATCCAGTGTTACTGAGATTATTCTTGAAGGTTCGTCTCTTGGAAAGACAGTTTGATTACATTGAATATCAACACATTCTGAGAAATTTAAATAAGTTGGCTGATGTGTTAGCTAATAATGTTATAAATAGACATTTGTGACATTAAAACAATAAGTTAAAACAACATTCGATAAGTGTTGAATAAGATAGCCGTAAAAAATAGTCATATCATAGATAGAGTTTGTGTTTCAAAAAATATTACATCATCTAGGACCATAGGTTTAAAACACCTTATGATTCGAAAGGTAGTGATACAAAAAAACAAAAATACAATGATCAACGATGATCATCCACTATCCGTGGTGATGATCATGATAATACACTATCGCTCGTGCCACTCTACGCATATATCTCCGAAACTGGCCAGGAAAACTAGCAACATGCCTCTGGAAGCGTAAAGGAATATCATCCATAGTAGTCTCTGGGATGTCTCTGGTTAACCTCTCCAGGTTTTGCTCTAAATCAGTGAGAATCTCTACTACTTGATTCTCTGGTGGTGCAATAGCGTCTGTTCGCTTCCTCTCGAAGCAGCGGAGATTGGCTAGTCTTCGTGGACCAACATCTGCATTTAAATTTTTGACATCAGTACTAAGACGATTGAAAAAAAATAAAAAAAAATTAGAATTAAAAATACATCAAAATGATTGATTTACCTGACTTGTCCCACTGTGTTCCTGGAGGAAGAGGCATTTCAGGGTCGCCACGGAAATCTATCTCTGCATATGAAAAATCTTCAATGGCGAAGATTTGGTTCTGTAGCCAATGAAAGTATGCAGGTGTAAATAAAACTATGTCAAAACCCTCTCCATGATGGGCCATGACTTGTACCCAGCGGGCCATCCGAGGCACTCTGACTCCACCAGCATCAACCGAGATAAGCTGGGGGGCAAGAGATGGAATCCTCCCCAGGGAAAAATAAACTACAATAGCTCCATATCCAATTTTTTTCAACTTGCGTTCTTAGCTCTGGTCAATTGGCCTTTTACATTAGCCAATACTCCTTCACACTAGTTGAAGATGGTGCCTCTATAACATTCAACCGCTATCTGCATGTGGGCTTTAGTAGGCACGTGTGGAGCTTCACTCCCACACAATCTAGCCACTGTGAACACAACCACTTTGAGTTCGAGATGGATAATGGTTTTTATATCAATGCGGTTGTCTTTTGGATCAGCCTCTTCACTACAAAATTCTTGTTGGTAGCTAGCTATAGACTGGCCACCTTGCCTAGCCCCAAACAAGGAAATATGTTCTCCTCTTTTGGACAAACCTGTAAGAAAGTATAGATCCTCCAGCTCAATTTCGAGTCGGTGATCACCGATAATGAAACACTGTTCTTGAACATCCCACCTATTCACCAACCATGTCAAGAGCTCTACTTGAGCCCTCATGCCCCGCATTGCCCAATATTTGTACAATCCACAATTTTTCAAAACAGGGATTATGGGTAAACTTCCCATAGCTGCCTCATCTACTGCCTCATGTTCACGTTCTCTCCATTCAAGCATTGTGGGTACTCTGTAATAGACATTTTGAAATATTAGATCCAATTAGAATGAAAAAAAATTGGCTTAATTTGAGAGAAAATATATTTTTATTTTATTCACGATGCCTTCGCACTTTTTGCATGAAGACATTGTGAGCTACCGCACGCGTTATACACGAAAAGTGCGAGACCTTGACAATTTTCCTTTGGAAAATTATCGGGGTTCGCAGGTACTGTGTGTTTTACCTGCGGTACTCCGAGAGTGATTTTTTGAACCTATTTTTCTCCTTAAAAATGATTCTAAAGCCTAAAAAGAGAATGTAAACAGACAAAAGAAGAGAAACAAATTGTGGATTACCTGGAGTCAACAGTTTTGGATTTGGACGGTTGGTTCTTCTGATATCTCCTTCGGAACTTTTTCTACCAAAAGCTCTCAACTTTAACTCTGGGTACAAATGGTAAAAATGAATTGGTTAGACTACTTTTTATAAAGATTTTTTGAATAAATAAAATAATATTTTATTTATTTTCTACTTTGAAAGGTTGTTTTTCAAATAATTTTTACTTAACACGTATGTTTAATTTTTTGGGTTTTTATGCAGAATACAGGATTTTCAGGTAAAATAATCATTTTGGCAAATGAGTATGTTTTTTGTCACTTTTTCGAACTCATTAAAATAATGAGTATGTTTTTTGTCACTTTTTCGAACTCATTAAAATTTACAGAAAAAGAGACATTATATGAGTACATTTTTATTACTTTTTCAAACTCGTTAAAACTTACAGAAAAAACAAAACCATGGAGT
>CM076583.1:532496859-532749803 GCA_034641835.2 Pinus albicaulis
TCCTCTTTTAAGCCCTTTTCAGACTCTCTAAACATGAAAAGATTGCCGAGTACTTGACTATTCGAACTCGTTAAAAGAAATGGACAGTCGTCCCTTTAGTATAAGTTTACCCCTTTTCTAGACTGAAATGGACTATTTACGAAAAAGGTAAATGTTGACTAATCATGGTCAATAGAGTTCTCTCCTGCATTATTTTATCCTTTTTTGGGCTTGAGAGACTAAATTTACAAAAAATTCCACCCACAGAGTTTTCTTAAGTTTTTCTTCTGACTCCCTAAAATTGAAAAACACCAACTTTCACCTATACTGGACTCGTTAAAACTTAATAGTAAAGGAACTGTAAATTATAAACAGGAACGAACCACTCCTTCTTAGGGTTCGATTTTAATACTAAGTTGGACTCATTCGAAGGATGAGCTTATATAACAAGCAAATATTATCCTCCTAAATCTTGTAAAAAATAAAGTTGTACTTTCCAGAAATGGTGGGGGAAAAAGAGAGAAAATGAATCCAATTGTCACACTTTGTTTTAAAAAGTTGTATACCACTCTTGAACATGACACTTTTGTCACATTCATGTCTGGGATGGGAAAATACTTTGACCAAATAGTTAATCAAACCACATTGAAAGACTTCAGCGAGTTTTGGGTATTAGCTTTAGGTCAATCTTCACCATCTACAGTGTCGTTATGTGTTCAAAAGATCAGTTTGATAAACCATTCATTGCAAACATTTGTCTCCATTCGCGTTGACCATCCTTGAGTCAGTCCTTGCTAAAAATTTCTTCAAAACTTGACCTAATGGTTTCATGTCATGGGCTTTCCTACGATGGATCACTTTCTATCGACAACAACTCATCATCTAGAAAGTTGATCTAGAATCCTAACAGTACCTTGGAATCTGCATGCCCTAATGGCAGGTTTCTCACCTTTGATGACAGGTTGCTACTTTGAATTTTGATTGAATGATTCTGTGAAATGTTCAAATTCAGATAAAAAATTCACATTTCATGGATTGTACTGAGTACTTTGAGAACCATTATCATTACTGGTGGTTTCTCTCCACTTGTTAACAATTTACATCATTGACTGGTAATCAAGTGGTTTCTACCATGTTCAACTTTGACAAAATCAATCGCATGGATATAATCGTACTAGTTCGAGAAGCAGTAATCAAGACCCTGGATCTAGTTTCCACCATCCAGGCTGGGAGGAATTTTATTATTCATCATACAGTAGACTACTTCTAACAGATGGTTGTGTCCATACTATGTCTACTCTTCATGTAATTCTAAAATCATTTCTGTATCAGAACATGTAGTTAGTTTTGATCTGAGTATGGGAATGCCTACCTCAGCGATGATATATATATATGCTTGCATTGAATTTTTTTTCAGGGATTCAATCGGTGTGCCTGCAACCCGATCCTCAGAATGATAAAGCACTTCACTCTTCAAAATTCTTCAGAACTCCTCAGACTTCGCACTTTAGGGGGAAATCTGTTACACTAAAATTTGTCACCATGACATTTAGTTGTATATATGGGTTCATCATTACCTATTTATTTCTCCCTCAGAAGTCTAAAAACATAAAGTTCCCCAAATCAAGTCTTGGAACTAGAAGAAGCTCTTAAAAATCCTAAAAAGCTTACTCTCGTACTTTTCCTAGTCATTCCCTGTGGTACCGCGGCTAATTGCTATCAAAACTATGGTACATCCCGCACGCAAAGCTCATTAAAAATGCAAACCCCCGTAAAAGTTAAAATAAAGAGAAAAGTAAGTTCTAGAAGCCCAGTTGGTCGAATATTCTCCCAGTTGGGGCCTTCTAGAAGTTTTATTTGGTCGAACTTCATCCCTTCCATTCATGAACCTTCATCCCTTCATAAATGGAGTTACCCTTGGTTTTTGGAGCTAAAATCCCATAATGAGAGGGATTTATCCCTTCCTTTTTGGAGTTGAAACTACCTCTCTTCAGCTATAAATTGAGACCAAGTTTCAGTCTCAAGGGTACTTTTTAATACTTAGTAGTTGATACTTACTTCTTAGGTTATAGAAGAGAATTGCTGAAGGAATTATACTCTCCACATTTGGCATCGTTGGCATGAGGGAGATTACATACTCATGGCCATAGTCTTATGCTGATCTAGAGAGTTGGAGTCTTGTCAAACTGAGGAAAATGGTTGTTTGGGACCCCGGAAGGACCTGTACAAACATCAAGGCGTTAAGGTTGTAATGTTTCTTCTTTTATTCAAAGTTAATACAAATGGATTCTATTTTCTTATTGAATTTTTCATCTATATTTTGAATGATTTAATTCTTAGACTCCTTGATCACTAAGATAGATTATTGCTTTCGAATTATCATATTTTACAGATGCTTTTGATCTTGTTTTCCTGTCTTTGATTGCAAATCTTATATGTTGGATCGATAATTCTGGAGCGATTGGATTGAAGACCAAATAAGCATTGGACTTCAAGTAGGAGTATATATTTGTTTTTAATGAGAATCTTTTAAGAAAAATAGTCTAGAGAAAATGGTCTACATCTGTCTGTTTGTTTCTAGATATCCTTAGGATACTAGGGAGATCGCTCTTGTCTGTAAGAGGGATTCATCCGTGCAACAAATGGTACAAGCTTTGTAGGAGGATAAGCAAAGACTCCAGACAAAGATTTAAGCTTTGCAAAGAGTCAAAGGATAAACAGTTCATCAGTTCATAGTTCATCCATTAAAAGGAAAAATGAAGTCTCACCTCTTCATCTGGATGATGAAGACAGTTCATCATTATCCACGACTCCAAAATCCCAGTTGGTAGAAGAAGCTATCAGAAGATTTTCCTCACCTTCTAAGGAAACTCCTTATGCACCATCCTCACCAAGAAAAGACTTGGAGAATAACGAGTCTTCCAGTGATTAAGAGATCAGATCATTTTAAATACATACCAGAGGAATGGATCTGAAGCTAATGCACAATATGGGCTACCAGGAAGGACAAGGTCTTGGCAAGCAAGGACGGGGCAGATTCCAGCTGATCTCAGTACAGGAGAGGCCGAAATATGAAGGCATAGGCTTTGACTAATCGATATGTGACTACTGCGGGAAGAGCGGTCACATTGCAGATCGATGTTGGTCCCTACACCCCGAACTGATGCCGAAGAAGCTTCAAGACCGCAAAGGTAAAAAGACAAATCAATCAGACAATGATTCAAAAGGTAAGTCCTCATACCAAAATTTTATGTTGAAATTCATTAAAAGGATTTATCCATGTCCCTTTTCCAGCAGTAACACGCACTGTGTAGAAGAATGTTGGAAGCAGAAGGCATTTAGCAAAAAGGTGGGTGCTATAAAGAATAAGCCACATAAAGAATATGTCACTTTACAGGTGAAGAAATGACCAGGAAAGGCTTCATTTTTGTCTAAAGAAGATTCAACATCGTACATTCAAAGTTCAGACAGATCCAGCAAGAGGTCGATCAACACAAAATTCAGAGAATGAGTTTGTCGACAATGCAATCTAAAAGGGCATTCAAAGAACAAATTTTTGATGTTACCCCGTGAGGCAACACCACCACCATTAGAACCAAAGGCAACAAAAGAACCCGGAGCAGAGAAACGTAAGTCTCTAGAACTATCTTGGAATGGGGTAGACTTTATGCCATATGTATGATTGTATGTTGTAACTTGTTGTCGCATCAGTAGGCCTTAGTTGAGTCTGTAACTAGGGTCAAGTTGGTTTTTATAATGATGCATGTTGTCATAAAAATCATCTTTGTAATAAAAATTTTGGAGTTCCAAAAGTTCTTTCTGTTGGGAGGTGTGATCCAGAATGGATCTTGTAAGTCAAGTCAGAATATTGCTATACGTTGGCGACCAAGATGGTCCTAAGTGGAAAAGTTGTTCTCGACTTGTGCAGAGTTTAATTGTCCCAATTGATTGCGAAACTAGCACCAAGTTGAAGGGTTCAACGTGTTGTTTCCGGTGGTATCTTTGGATTCGCATTTGGACTCCGGACGAGGGATAAAACATCCGTTGAAGTTTTTCTCGCAATCAAGGTACACCAGGTATTTCATCATGTGACATAGCTCCAGCTCGACATGTTATCATCATTGTGAATCTCTAGGTGGGCGCATCTAGTTCTAGTCGAAAACCTACAGTACAAAGACATTCAAAAAGGGTGCAAACATTATACCAAGGTACGGTGTTAAAACCTTAGGTATGATGTTAATACTATGGTGCATTAATGTTTTATGACACACACACACACATACTCTGATATCACATTTACTAAAAACACACAGCAAAATATTGGCTTTGATACCACATTTACTAAAAACACACAACAAAATATTGAGCACAATAACTAAGAACATAGCACAATGGACAACACAATGGATATTGTTTTCATAAAAGTTTCACAAATACAATTCTCTCTCAAAAACCCGATCCCCTCTACCAAGAGCAGCTCTCCTTATATAGAAGCTAATAGATGAGAACAAATATTATCATAATCTAATCGAAATGACTAAAAGTATTTACACAGTAGATATTCCAGATAGGGAATCTACGGAAGCTGTACTATGACATCATTAAAGTTAATACACAATAGATGTTCCAGACAGGGAATCTACAGAAGCTGTATTATGACACCATTAAAGTTAATACATAGTAGATATTCCAGACAGGGAATCTAAGAAAGCTGCTAAACTTAAAGTAACTTTGCATAAAGAAAGTGGAGAATATGTACAATAAATCATATATGATCTTAATATGAACCTTTGGGGCTTCTGTCAGAGTCATATCCACTTGGTGGAGAATGACTTTCATCATTAGAGGAATTCTGTTGGTTTGTGATTTGAACTCCTAGAATGATTTGATCAAGCCATTGTGGAGAATATTGACCAAAGCATGCATAGAAAGGACTAAATCTGAAATGATGATCCAGTTCAATTTCATCCACACATATGTCTCCGATAAAATCTACTGTTAAATAAAACTCATGCTGTGTGGTGACTGTTACTATTGTGGCTTGAAAAGATAGACTGAAGGCAAATATGTCATAGGCCAGTGCTCCTTTTTGAAGTTCGATTCTGAGAAGATGAATGGTATCTCTTGCCCTTACATTAAACAACTCTGAGCTTCTAGGAGTGAACATAAAGAATAAAATTTTCATCCATGAACTCCAGTATCTGTAAATACTCATGATATCCTCACAATACATATAAAATAAAAATATTTTTGTGATACCTGGAAAATTGGAGGATTCCATAATATTCATACCAGGAGATAGAGGGATCAAAAATATAAAAAATCCACATATCCCTAGGAGTTTTGGCATGGCCAAAGTAAAGATGAATATTATTGAGCATATTCCAGTTGATATTATAAGTTGATCTTCCTTCTTGAGAGTTGTACCATTTGCAAAGGATCAACTGTTGAACTCCTATAGGAAGTGATTTAATCTTATGAGAGAAAAATTCCCAACAATACTTGTGTAAACACTTAGAACACAATTCAATTTGAAAATTTGTTCTCACTGATTTTGAGCTTTCACCTTTTTCAAAAACTTTAATATCTCTAATCTTGCCTTCCCTAGTAAGCATATCTGCAAGATAATTTTCCTTACCAGATTTGTAGATTATATCAAAATCAAAACCGTTGAACCATAATGTCCATCTTAATATCCCGAAGTTCCCTTATTCTAACAATCTTTTTTTAGAAAGCATCCCTTTCATATGTTTAAGATCTGTTTTGACTATAAAACGAACACTCTTAAGGAAAAGATGAAATCTTTTAATAACCTCTTTTGACGGCTAAGATTTCTTTATGAGAAGAAGGATATTTGTATTTTGTTTCTGAAAAAATGCCCGAAGTAAAGGCACATAATTCTTCTCTTTTCTGATGTTTTTTTAGGAGAATTGCAGTCCATACATCATTAGAAGCATCTGTCTCCAAAATGAAAGGATAATTTGGATGAGAAAAAGAAAGAGGAGGCAGGTATTGTATCTTTTGTTTGATTGCTTTGATTGATGTTTTCATTTGATCTGTCTATGTAGCTCCTTATTTGAGCCTTTGTTGAATGACTTTAGTATCTACTGCTTGTTTTTCATAAAAAAATTCTGATATAATTGAGACATCCTAAAAATCTTTGAGTCATCTTAATGTCTGCAAATTGATCAGGAAAGTTAAGCAAGCTCTTCAAAACATGTTCCTGTAAAAGAATTCTCCCTTGAGAAATGGTGAGGCCAAGATAATTTATCTTAGTCTGTGCAATGAAAAACTTGTTAGTTCCTGAAGACAAAACTAAGCCATGGCTATATACAAGATGATAGAATGCTTCAAGATGTTTCTTATGTTCATGAAGGTCTCTACTGAAAACTAATAAATCATCTATATACACTATGACAAAATCAAGATGTCGAAAGATATCTTCCATTCTTTTCTGAAACTCAGAAGGGGCGTTTTTCAGTCCAAAAGGGAGGACTGTCCATTGGTACTGGCCACCTGGAACTACAAAAGTAGTCTTATACCTGTCAGAAGGCTCAATTCCTATTTGCCAAAATCCACTGTTGAGGTCAAATTTCCTGAAAACATTGGCTTTAGATATATTTGATAACAAAAATTCTTTGTTATGAAGAGGATATCTGATAGGACTCAGAGCATTATTTATTGCATTGTAGTTTATCACTAACCTTTTCTTTCCCCTTTTTTTCTAGGAATGCTTACTCACATAGAAAGCTGGACATGCCCATGAAATCTTCGATGGTTCAATCAAGCCTCTGCTGAGTAAATCTTGGATTTATTGCTTGCAATATTCTTGTTCTGATGGGCTCATATGATTAGCATATGCTTTCTGAGGGGTCTGCTTCGCATTCTCTTTATATGGAAAAGTGATGAAATATTTTTCTCTGAACCAAAATGCGTCAGGATGTTCTGACATGCAGTTTGTTTGGATCTTTTGAACAATTTATTTCAAAACTTGGGGAGCATGAAGATCTGAATTTTTAACAATCTTTTGGATTTTTGTTAGATCTTTGAGTGTAGCTTCTAGATTTTCTGACTGCTGATCTGGATCAATATTGATATTGTAATTGCTTTTGACTGGAATTTTTACCTGTGCTAACTGGACTATAAAAGTGATAGCATCTTTATAAAAAATTAATGACATATACTTCTGTACAAAATCTTGTCCTAAAAGGATGTCAGCACCCGTATCATAATTATACAATGTAACATATACAATGTAATCTTTTAACAAGATTGGAAAATATGGAGCAACATGGGAAATATTCATAAGTTGATGATTTACAGCCTTGAATTGGATCTATTTAGGATGCCAAAAGTAGGAAGGAATAGCTTTATATTTGAGACAACTACTCATTACTCTTGTATCAATCTGGGCATCTAGATGATAAAATTTATAACCAGAGATATTTATGCCAATGGAGATAACCATTTGATCTCCAATTCCACTTGTATCTCTTATATCTGGCTCTTTACATTCAATAAGTTCAATTGAACTTTGGAATGGAGTATCTGTTGTTTCATAACACATGGATTCAAACTTAGAGTTCAATTCATCCAATAATTGAACATCCTTCTGAATGTCTTCAACAATTTTTGCCACAATTTTCTATTTTTTCTGATCCTCTCTTCTGTCTGACTGATCTGTTTTTCTAGAGTTCCTCTGATTGAAATATAACCTTTTGGTAGATCCTCTCTTTTATCTTCTGGGAGTAAGCTTTTTACTGGCAGAGTATTCTTCGTTAATTCATCAATTTTTCTTTGTAATATGTTTCTAGGGATCAACAGGTTTGGAGGAAACTTTTCTAACTCTTGTTGCAAATGCTGGATTTCATGAGAAACATTAAATGATGAGAACACCTTGACATCTGAGATATATGTAGAATCATCACTATCAGAATCTATGTAATCAAGTGATAATTTCTGAAAATGCTTTATACTACCACCACTTTCAGAATTTGAACTATATACAAACATGCATTTTGTAGAAGAATCATAATATGAAACTAAATCCCATTCTGCAGGATTATGTGCGGAATTAAACAAATAAAAAATCTTTACCTGGGTCTTTTGCTTCTTATTTGGAGATCTATTGGCAAAGTGTCCATGTTGTCCACAAATGAAACACTCATTTCTATCCATAGAGATAGGTTTTATTCTTCTCTTAAAGATGTATTTGGATCTTCCTTCTTTACCTTTGCAAAAATTATCCTTTAAGGATTTCTTATGACCTTTCCATTTTGATTTGGAACAATGGCAGGCTGTAGTTTTATCTTGTCTCTTCTTTTTTGGTGTTTTATAACATCTAAATATATGTGTTTCATTAAATATATCACAAAGTTGTGGACTGAAAGACAATTGCTTCTTGAGATTCTTCTTATTCTTATAAGCAACGCATTGATCCCTTAAGATGGTAAGAATATGTTGATGTAGAGCTGCTAAAGAAAGATAATCAATAGAGATTTTCTAAGTAGCTAATTCCTGAGTGACCATTTCAGGAATTCTACTTGGCATAGAAGCAATGTAATGTCTGAGATATGTTGTGTTATCAAGATCAGTAATCTTATAATAGAGCCCCTGCATGGCACAATAATACTCAGGTAGTAGGTCTAGATCACAGAGTCTTTGACCCATGAACATCTGAGCATAATGTGTTGTATCTGATGGTATGATTCCTAATAATTCATGTGAAAGTGCTAGCAGCAGAACTTCTAATGGATCTATTTTTTCAAGGAATTCTGTCTGTTGTGTTCTTCCTAAATGTTCCCACCACAAACGAACATTTCCTGTAAATGCCCATGATATCTGCAGAACTACTTCTCTCCACGACTGTTTAGACTCAAATTTTTTCTATTTAGCCCATGTGTCAATTCTTTACAGAAGAATCATTGTTTAGTCTCTGTCTAAACAATCAAAGTTTATAAACAGAGTGTTTCCAATGCTATGAAAAGAGGCCGATTCTTCTCTTATTTCAGTGCTGGCTAAGTTTTGAGCCCATCGATTGAAAGGACTGGAATGAGGTGGAGATGATACATCTCCTTCCGAAGTCTTGGTAGTTTGACTGGAAAAATGAGAAGCATCTCCTCTTTTTGTTTTAGAAGAACTTTCTCCTAACTCCTCAAAGACAATATCATTTCCCTTGATATCCAAAACTAATTGAGAAAATTTATTGTTAACCAAGGCTAATTTTTCTTGGGATAATTTAGGACCTTGGTGGATTTTCTCAAGAGTAGTTTCATCTGGAGACTTAATCATCTTTAAGAATAAATTATGATCATATTTTACCTGATGGTAAGTAAACTTCAGACCTTCTCTTTCAACTTCTTCAAAATTCGGAGGAGAAGGGGGTCTTGGTATTGCATATTGAAAATTTGAGACTATTCTACTGATTGTATCTAGCTGATTTGTAATTTCAGCTAACTTTTCCTTATGATCTTTTAGCAAATCATCATTTTCTTGGTGCAGTGTTTTTATATGAGCTTTCAAATCTAAGACATTTGTTGCTATATCATCCAGATTTTGTGAAATACAAACTGACTGGTAGTTTGAATAATTTAACATCTTAATTTGTTCTGAAGGTTCTGGATCAGATTGACCTCTGAGATGAAGAAACTGTAAATCTCCTTATAGAGTACCATTCTTGAATTTCTGGGTACAATTTCCTGGGTCAAGATGTCTTTCTAAAAGAAGAGGCAAAGTATCTTGCTTGCTTTTGGGAGTACTGTGCATTTTCATATCTTTAGTTGGAATAAATATTTGTATATAGTCTTTACAGTCAGGATGTTTCCCTTTATGATCCGAGGATGATGACAATGATGGATAATCAAGTATTTTCTATCTTGGTTCTTTTCGGGTTTTTTCCTGGAAATATTCACAATTATTTGAAGAAACAAAACTATGCTTCTGTACATATTTCTGAAATGGAGTAGAAGGTATTCTCATATTGGAGGAACGAGAGAACTAATAAATGGGTTCCTTTGGTAAAACCATAGCAGGACTTATAGTTATATGGGGGTTTTTTTTATCTCTGACTTAGTTTTAACAAACTTAAGTTTGCTAGAACCATCTGAGTTTTTTACCATTTGCAACTGATTTGAACCTGTCGACAACTGAGGATATTTTTGGGCTATGGGAGTGTATGAACTATCCCATTCTGAAGGTAAAGAAACTTCGGAGAATCCAAGTCGAAGGAGTGTAGTGTTGCTTGGTCGAACTATAACACCTTCTTTTAGAGCTCTCTTATTGAGTTTGGGATTTATGGGAGGCATGGTAGTAGTTACAAATCTAAGACATATAGAAGTATATAACTGTGCAATATGCGTATCAGGTGCAACATCAAATCCTGAAAAATGGGTATAAGCTTGAAGAAAATGATTGATGTAGGCATCTGTCAAAGAGACTTGGTATCTTGGGACAAGGGAAGACCATACTGGACCATTATTTAATGGACCTTGAAAGCCGCCTAATAGTGCATCATTGAAATTATTGAATCTGGAGTCTAACACACAATTTAGGTAGGATGTATTTAACCATGGTCTAACCAATGGATTAATACCAAACTGTATCATGCCAATATGCACATACTTAAATCCATTCTCTAATACCCATGAAATATCTTCCTGATTTATTAACGGGATCTGATATACTGGTTTACCAACTGAAATAGGAATATTCAAATAAGTAAATTTGAACTCTCTTGCAGCCCTGAACTTAAACACATGTAACTCATATATTTTTTCAACATCAACCTTAGGAAGTGTCCAATTGGGTTGAGGGTCGAATTCCTGAGAGAATATACGAGAATTATAGATTGGGTATTGTTCTTTCTTATTAAGTAATTTTAAGAAAGACCATCTTTTTTCATGTGCTTCTTTTCTAGAGCTAACACCAGATTCAGAGAAATCATATGAGTGACCATCCATTGTAAAGTAAAAGAAAATATTGTGCACCTGTAAACAAAGATCGTAAGAACCTTGAATGCAGATAGCCTACACTTGCTCCGAACATAACGACTTACACCCTTTGTGCCAATCAAGAGGCCTCTCCATCAGCAATCCAACACACACCAGATCTTAATGAGTTGAAATATAGATACACAATATAACTCTACCTCACAAAAGATGAAAAATCTAGCTCTGATACCACATTTACTAAAAACACACAGCAAAGTATTGAGCACAATAACTGAGTTATATATATATATATATGTTGGTGCAAAAATGTGAAAAACCTAAGGTGGGCACAAAAACCTTATTGTCTAAAATCTTATAACTAAGGCACATAGTTATAAACGATGGTGCATAAGTATCAACCCATTCTACGAAATGTTATTGCAGAATGTTTATCAAAAGTCAAAAAACATCTGTAATACATTGGAATGGATATAAACTTGTGGAGAAGAAATGTCACAGGTGGGCACATTATCGCAAAGGGTTATGCTTTTAAAAACCATATAACTATGGTGTAAAACATGTTATATTTGCAGGTTCAAAACATTATGCGATCCAACCTTGGAGCGGTTATATAATGTTAAGCCATATATTAAACATATGGTCAAGTGGCAGAGTTTTGACAACATCAATCTAGTCAAGCCTAAATGCGAAGGCATGTGGGGAGATGTGTCACGAAGGTCACGGAGATGGTTACGAAATGCATGAAGGTGCATTTAAAATCCAAAACAATGCTATTGTTACGTGGCATGGAGTTCGAAGTTTCATGGAAAAGATGTGTCATGGTAATGCATTTAAAAACTCCAACAAAAAGCTTTTAACGTGGCTTCAAAGGAGTTCGAAAGTCAACGTTCATTAAATCTCCATCCACCAATGTAGGAGAAAAGTTATGGAGATGTGGTTACAACTCCAACGCAATGATATCATTACGTGGCTCCACCAAAAAAAAGTTATGGCATAAATTTCATAGTTTCATGGAAATGCATGAAGGCGCATTAAAGACCACAATGAAAATATTGTATGTGGAGTTCGAAAGTCATGGTTATTATTAACCATTCAAAAACTTAGGAATAAGTTTGAAGCTAAGGTCCAATAATACAAATGCATATGGTTTGATAAAATAAATGTGTTATCTCAAATGTATTCGAATAGCTAAAACTTGTTAAGTTTTTTTAACAATTCAAAACCAAAAATAACATTGTAAGATGTATAAAAGGAGGAATTTTACACCATTCAAACACAATGGAATTCAAAGGTTTCACAAACCATCAAGAGGTAGAGTTAGAAGACAAATCCAAAGAAGCAAAAGAAAGCCAACAAAGCCTTCTTCGGAGGAAGTCCATAAAGTCTAAGTATTGTCGAATTGCAGTTTGAAGTGCTAGGAGGGTAGAGTTCTCTGCATCATCTGGATATGTGAAGTTGCTTGGGGTTTTGGAAAAGCTAGGATTGGGCTTTCCGGGAGCATCTTGAGGCCGATTTGAGCACATGAAGAGCCAAAACAGGGGTTTTGGCACATTTTAGATTCAACAAAAACCTCTATTCATCAGCAATAATAACATATTTTGTCAAAATTTGTACCTGAAGTGTGTTCCACTTTGTCAAGTGGCGACGAAGTAAAAATCATTGTATTGTTGAAAATTGAATACTTGTTTTCAGTAGAGGTCGGAGTCAAAGTTATAATACTCTATAATTGCTGTAAGTGACAAGTCAATTGTAATTTGTAAAATCATTTTGCGAGAGTTATCTGCACGAGAACATTTACAGTCTTAGGGAAATAGCTGCAATTGAAACAACTATATCTATGTACCTCTTTCTTTTCACTGAAATACAATCAGCCTAACCTATTAGAGTAGGGCCCAAAGATGTAGCCCAGGAGGGGTGAACTTCGTCAACAACCCCGATGTCTTTCTTTTCGACGATGCATGTTTATAGTTGCTGAATTATTTATGGTTAATTTTCTCAGCTAAAATTAAATTACTGTGAAACAAAAACCCATTTTAAAACTTGCCAAGTGTTAGGTGTCGTTCTAATTCCGATATTTCAGATCAAATTTCTACTAAAGTTAGGTTTTCCAAAGCTTTTGAATATGATTTTGTTGTAATGATTAGGGAAAGAAAATATGAAACCTTAGTTCACATGCAAACTAATGCAACAGAATTTGAAGCTAATAGATCAACTTCTGCTAAATTAAAATCTAAGGCTGAAAAGGCTGAAAAAAGAATGAAATCTAAAGAAGAAAGCACCTCATCATCAAAAACTAAAGATGAAGAACATTAAATTGATGAAATCACCTCTCTTCTTAGAAATTTTTCTAATAGCATCTCAAGAGTGGAAACTCAACCTAGAGTAGTCCAACAAGTTGCAAACATACCTCATTTCCAGTGTAGAAGGCCTTTTCAACCTCAAATCTTACAAAGGCAAAAAATTGATCAATAAATTCAACCTCCATTAATGATTGATGATAAAAATCCTGAAGAATCTATTCCTGTTGTCACAAATGATATCAATTGTTTTTGATACCCTTCATCTCTGAATGCCATTTTCTCGGTTAATCAAGATCAATCAATATCTCATAATCAAGAAACCTCTCAAGTTTCTAAATATCAAGTTTTTTTTTTGGTTTCTCATTGTTAAGTTAAACATAAGATATGAATTGAGACCAAGACCAGAGCTCGGTAGACCAACAAAAAATATTACCTTTGATGAACCTCAAGTTAAAACCTCTGAAACACAAACATCATCAAGTGAAACACATAATCAGTTACAAGAACAACTGAATATTTAAAAATCTATTCCATCAGTTTTCAATGTTGAATAAATTAGAAAGAGTTAAGATTCCGATACCTTTATCTGAACTCTCTAATAATCCAGGGTACAAACAACAGGTTTCTAAATGGATTCAATCCTCCAACATAGATGCAAAGGAGATTTTATAATTTTACAGGATGAAAAACCTTCAGTTGTTTTTGGTCGTAGTTCTGATATGATTGATGAAAGTGTTCTCCCTTTTTATGTCACATTGAAATTTCGTAATTATCTCTTATACAATAATATGTTAGATTTTGGGGCTTCCTATAATTTAATGCCTAAAGTAATCATGGATCTATAGAAATTATACAAACAATATGTATACCAATGGATTCAATCTGATCATGCGATATGCTAAAACAAGATACTGAATCCTTCTAAAAATCAATTGCGGAAAATAAACACTATCACCAATCACAAGAAGTAAAAGAAAGAAGAAAATCAATCCAAAACACATATATTTTTCCACGGGGAAGCTTGCTGCTCAAAATACCTCTATCTTGTATTGTATATTCACCAAGGAATCATGAAACAATTACGATGCACTCTTCTCACAAGAGTCTGCTACACTCTCGCAATTGTCTCACACTGATCCAGACAAAATTGACCAAAACTTAGCCAATTTCCTGCCTCTGCTCAACCTGCCTTTATTGTGCAATTCATGTGGAATACAATCCCTATTCTTTAGGAATTTCGACCTTCCAAAACTGTGCAATGTTCATGGGAAATCCTATGGGTGTATTACTGCATGCAGGCAGTTTGATAATAATACAACTGATAGTTAACATCCCTTTAACCTCTGTCTCAACTGGGTCTTCATCAGAACTAGCATGCATGTAGCTATTAATAGTAAATCATCAGTCACTTGACAGATCACTGCACGTGAATTAAATCTAATTTAATTCACTTGACCTCTCACTAGTGCAACAATCAGTTACAACTAGTTAAACTGATTTTAACTCAATTAATTGAGTTAACTAATTTCTCATGCATTAAACTAATGCACTAACTACAACTTGGACTAAAAAAAAAACAGAATCACTCTACGTGCCTCACCAACCACCCTCAATTCGAAATTCATGAGCTAACCGAGTTTATCACACTTAGTTAACTATTATAAGTGATTATGAGATAAGATTACAATTTATTGTCCAATTTAATTAAGGGAAAATTAAATTAGACACACATTTCATGTTGAATTTTCAACACTCCCTCTCAACAAGAAAGGGATTATCAGCTACCTCAATCCTATCTCTATGGTATTCAAATTTTCTCTTGGTGAGTGCCTTCGTCAGAATATCTGCATTCTGATTTTCCGTGGCAATGTACTGAAGTAAAATAATGTGTCTCTGAACACAATCTCCGAGATGGTGCTACGAGATGTCTATATGCTTGGACCTGTCATGGAATACTAGATTAACCAAGAGTTTTATGCAACTTTGGTTATCACAATGTATCACCATCTGATCCATCATACGACCAAACAAACCCACAAGAATCTTCCTCATCCATATGGCCTCACATGCAACCTGACTGACTTTCATGTACTCTACCTCGGCTGAACTAAGTGCAACTGATCTCTGCTTCCTGCTGTACCAAGAAATTGCTGTTGATCCTATGCTGAAGATCCCTCTTGATGTGCTCTTTGTGACTGATGGACTACTCGCCCAATATGCATCGGTGAAGCCTTGAAGCTTCACTCCCTCTGTCCGTCTGTACCATAATCCATACTCTGTAGTGCCCCTGAGATATCTCAAGACATGTTTCCCTGCATTCCAAAAGAGCTTGGTCAGCTTAGCCATAACTTGACTCAGTTGGTTAAATGCATAGAAAATGTCTGGTTGTGTGTTCACCAAGTACATTAGTGAGCCCACAAGCTGCCTATAAATAGTAGCGTCCACTACCTCACCTGAAGTAGTATCCTCCTTCCTCCAGTTTCCTGCAAGAGGAGTCTCCATGGGTTTGCAACTCTCCATGTGGAAATTTCTCAGAATCTCTTTGGCATACTTTCCTTGAGAAAAAAATATCTCCCCATCTCGTTTCCATATTTCCAAACCAAGGAAATATTGAAGGAGTCCCATGTCCTTCATCTCAAACTCTCTTGCAAGATCCTCTTTGCAAGAAGTTATGAGCTGTTCATCACATGTCAAAATAAGATCATCAACATAAAGTACGATCATCAAAAGCTTACCATCAACCACAATCTGGTACATGTTCGCATCCGCTTCAATCTTTGTGAAGCCCAACCCAGTGAAATAGCTGCCAATCCCGGTGTACCAAGCACGACGTGCTTGCTTGAGCCCATATAGTGTTCTCTTGAGTCTGCACACATGCAACTCACTGTCAAAGGTCTCAAAACCTTTGTGCTTCTCAATGTACACTTCTTCCTTAATAACTCCATTGAGAAATGTAGTCTTCACATCAATTTGATGTATCTTCCACCCCATCTGCGTTGAGAGTGCAAGGATAGATCTAATCGACGAGTACCTCTCAACCGGTGCAAAAGTCTCCTCATAGTCAATCTCCTCAACTTGTGAGAATCCCCGGGCTACAAATATAGCCTTGTACTTCTCCACCTTATAGATCCATCTAGGTCCAACCATTGATTTCCCGACTGGTCTTGGGAAAAATTACCATGCATTTTTCCTGACGATGGAGTCATACTCCTCGACCATGGTGTCAACCCAAGTTGGTTGCTGCACTGCTTCCTCAAAAGAGGATGGTTCTGTCACAATAAACTTTCTCATAAGAACCATGTATCCAGTAAACCCGTATGGAGACAATTTCTGTCTGCGCAATGATGTAGGTGCCCCTACATGTTCTGTCGCATCAAGTCTCAATATGTCAACTTTGGTGGTGCGCCTTCTACCATGTCTGGTGGATGGCTCTGGATGAGTGGTTTCTGCCACTCCATGATCCTCTGCATGTGTTTACTCCACATCTTTAGGTTCATCCTTTGGAACCAAGAGTTCCTCATCTACATGCAAATCAAGCTCCCTCTCAAGGGACAATCACATGGCTTTCTCCTCATCAAATTTTATATCCCATCTCGCAACAGTCATCCTGTTGTTTGGAAAATACACCCGATAGTTGTGGGGAGTATCAGTGTACCCCAAAAATATCCCAATCTCAGTTTTTGGTTCTAGCTTCTTTCTAGAATCTTTGGTCACATGGAAATAGACAGATGAGCCAAAAATTTTAAAATATGAAACATCAGGTTTATTACCAGAAAAAGCCTCCTCTGGTGTACTCATGCCAATCATCCGATGAGGACTACAGATCTGCAAAAATACTGATGTGTTGCATGCCTCTACCCATAGATGCAATAGTAGGCCCTGATCATGCAACATCGCTCATGCTGCACCCATAATTGTTCTGTTATTTCTTTTTGCAACCCCATTCTTTTGTGGGTTATGAGGTGCAATTAACTCTCTCCGAATTCCTTCTTTGCTGTAGAATTTCTTGAATTCATTGGAGATGTACTCACCACCATTTCCGCTCCTTAGAGCCTTCACATGCTTCCCCGTATCTTTCTCAACTAGTGCTTTGAACTCACAAAATTTTGAGAACGTCTAATCTTTATTCTGCATGAAGTAGATCCAACAATTTCTAGAAATATCATTAAAAAAAATCACATAATACCTATGCTTTGTTGTCGAAGCTATAGAGATTGGTCCACACACATCTGAGTGAACTTTCTCAAGGATTTCTGTTGCTCGGTTCTCCTTCTCGTGAAGGGTGGCCTTTGCATACTTCCCCATGGTACATCCCTTCAATGTGTCTATCTGCACAAGAGTACCCTTTTGAAGCCCCGTAGAAATATGTTGCATGACCTTCAAAGCACCTTGGTGTAGATGGCCCAATATCCCGTGCCATAACTCACCCTCATCCCGACTCACCACTTTGTCTACTTTACCCATCAATGCTGCACAACTATCTACATCAAGTTTGTAGAGATTCTTCACATGAATCCCAATCTTCTTGACTTTTCCTATGGATTTGTAATGAGGGAATGGTTTCCCTTCACTGAAAACCACATCATATCCTCTATCCTCTAACATAGCAATTGAAACTAAATTATTTTTCGAGCCTGGTACATGCATGACATATTTTAATAAGAAGGGTTTACCTGATTGTCTTTGGAAAGTAACTGTACCAATCCTAGTAGCGCTATACCTCTCGTCATCACCCATTTCGATGTGCATTTGGATATCCTTCTCCTCCAAGCTACTAAAAGGCTCTTTGTCTCCCGTGATGTGGAAATATGCACCACTATCCAAGTACCACACTGATCCCATCGCACTAGAAACCATGCATGTGATGAGTGAGAAGTCCAACTCAAATTGCGAGGCCAAAGCCTCACCCGATGCAGATCCTGAAGCCTTCTTGTTGTTCTTCTTCTTTTGTGGAAAATTAATGGCATAATGTCCATGCTCATGACAGTGAAAACATTTCACTCTGGACATGTCATAATTCTTGCCTTCTTTGTTGGTCTCAGATTTGGAATAGGATTTCTTTCCCTTCCCCTTCTTTCTTTTACTAGCCAAGGCACAATTTTCCTCATCATCTGTCTTGGATGAGGATCCATTCCTAGTATTCTGCTTGAATTCTTCATGTACCAAATTCGACCAAAGTCGCTCCCAATCTGGTAGCTTGTCCCTCCCATTGACAGAGTCTTGATAACTATGCCAACTCTTGGGAAGGTCTAGAAGAGCTAGGCTCACCAAGTCATCATCTGCTATAGTAATCCTGACACTTCCAAGCTCATCTTGACATTGGATGAACTTGGTTAAATATTTCAGAATAGTGTCGCCTTTCTCCATTTTGATTTTCCTGAGCTTGTCCTTTAGTGCCAATTTTCTGTGGTCACTGCTACTTTCAAACAAATATGTCAAAGCCTTCCACATTACATATGGAGTCGCTTTTCCATGGAGACTCGAGACAATGTGGTCTCAAACTCCCTCTAATAAGATCCTCCTCGCCTTTGCAACCTTATTTTTCCAAGCATCAAGAAGAGTGACATCTGCTGCTGCGGGCTTGGGAATGTCATTATCAATGAATTATTTCAACCCGTTGTCCTCCAGAACTACCTCCATTCTGTCTTTCCATGCAATATAATTAGAACTGTCCTCGAGTGCATATTCCAATATCAAGCCATTGAAAGCCATCTTGATCCGCCTGTCGCACCAAAGAATATTTTGAAAATTCGAATGCTATTCAACACAAAATAAATTTCTTCTCCACTATAGTGATTTCCTGCGCTCTGATACCATGTAGAAATTATACAAACAATATGTATACCAATGGATTCAATCCGATCATGCGATATGCTAAAGCAAGATACCGAATCCTTCTGCAAATCAATTGTGGAAAATAACACAATCGCCAATCACAACAAGTAAAAGAAAGAAGCAAATCAATCCATAACACAGATATTTTTCTAGGGGAAATATTGCTGCTCAAAACCCCTCTATATTCTATTGTATATTCACCAAGGAATTATGAAACAATTACAATGAACTCTTCTCACAGGAGTCAGATGCACTCTCGCAAATGTATCACACTGATTCAGACAAAATCAACCAACACTTAACCAATTTTCTGCCACTGCTCAGCCTACCTTGCTTGCGTAATTGATGTGGAATGAAATCCCTATTCTTTAGGAATTTCAGCCTTCAAAAACTGTGCAATTCTCATGGGAAATACTATGGGTGTATTACTTCATGCGGGCAATTTGATAATAATACAACTGATAGTTAATAACCCTTTAACCTCTGTCTCAACTGGGTCTTCATCAGAACTGGCATGCATGAAACTATTAATAGTAAATCATCAATCACTTGACACATCACTGCATGTGAATTAAATTTTATTTAATTCACTTGACCTCTTACTAGTGCAACAATCAGTTACAACTAGTTAAACTGATTTTAACTCAATTAATTGAGTTAACTGATTTCACATGCATTAAACTAATGCACTAACTGCAACTTGGATTCAAAAACAAATAGAATCACTCTGCATGCCTCACCAACCACCCTCAACTCGAAATTCATGAGCTAACTGAGTTTATCACACTCAGTTAACTATTATAAGTGATTATGAGATAAGATTACAATTTATTGTCCAATTTAATTAAGGGAAAATTAAATTAGACACACATTTCTTGTTGACTTTTCAACGGGATCAACTTCAACTACAAATTACCAGAAAATATCATGATTTGTACACTTTTGATTCCAAGAAAGTACCTTGCCTCAAATTAATAAAGGATTTAGTTGTAACATTTGCCCAATTCCTTGTCAAAAGTATAGTCTTGGATATAGTGGTCACATATATTCCACCTAAATTTGGAATGTTATTGTCTAGATCTTGTTGTGCAAATTTGGGAGGGAGTTTACAAATGGACATGTATTTTTATACGATCCCAGTGTATGGAGGTGAGCATTTAAGGTTATATAGAGAAGTCATATTTATTAACACAATTTGTAAAGAAAATCAAGCCTTGAATCATCCATTTCTATTGATCAAGATTTGGATGCTTTACTTTAGCTGCTAATGATTTTTCAAATCCTCAGATCAACATTCAAGAAGTTGTTAATACCCATCCAATTTTAAAAACTGATATTTTGAAAATGTACTTTGATGGAGCATTTTCCAAAGATGGAGCTAGAGCTGGAATTGTACTCATCTCTTATGATAAGAAAAACATAACTCAATCCTTTAAATTAGACTTTGATGTTACAAAAAATGTAACAGAATATGAAGCCCTTCTTTTAGGATTGGAGTTAGCTAAATGTCTAAAGGTTCAAAAATTAACTGTATTTGGTGATTCAGAATTGATTGTAAAAAGAATAAAAAACCTTTATCAAACCAAGTAACCTAGGCTTAGATATTATGAAAATGAAGTTTGGGATTGTGTAGAAAATTATTTTCTAGCCTTTAATATCACATCAATTCCAAGAGAAGAAAACATTCATGCTGATGCTTTGACCATTTCTGTCAGTTCATTTAAAATTCCTGATCCTATGCAATTGCATTATCAGATTCAAGTGAAATACATGCCTTTCATTCCTGATAACTTTAAACATTGGCAGGTAATCGAAGATGATGAACAGTTAAAAAACTTCTTCGAATTAATAGATGAATTCTTGGCTTTACATATTGAAGAAGAACAAATTGATGAAAGTAAATAAAATGAAGACAATCAGAACTCACAATTAGACCAAAAAATAATACAACACAATATCATTCAATTATCTAATAATTACATTCCAAAAGGATTAGTTTCGCTTGAAAAACTTTTTGATCATAATGATGTCTCAAAAACCTAATTATGAAATTCAAAACAAGAGGATATTCAGGATTAATATTGGAACTTATGAAGAAATAAAAAATGTTCAAATTTTAGCATCATTACCTTAGGAAATTAAAGACAAACATGTCAATCTTTTCAAACATTATAAAAATGTATTTGCATTGTTATATGAAAAATTGAAAACCTATGACACACTATTATTGAACATAAAATTCATCTCAAACCATGATCTAAACCCTTTCAACAAAAGTTAAGGAGAATAAATCCAGACTTGCTTCCAATTATTGAAAAAGAAATTATAATTTTTTTGGATGCAAAAATAATTGCTCCCTTAAGATATTCTGAATGGATAACTAACCTAGTACCTGTCAGGAAGAAAAATGGTGAAATAAGACTCTGTGTCGACTTTAGAAATTTAAACAAATTGTCTTTAAAGGATAATTATCCATTACCAAAGATGGATCAATTACTTTAGAAAGTCTGAGGTTCAAATAGAATTTCAATGTTAAATGGTTTTTTTGGATACAATCAAATTTTGGTTAGTCCAGAAGATAGAGAAAAGACAAAATTTATAACTCCTTGGGGTACACTTATGTATGCTATAATGCCATTTGGTCTAACCAATGTTGAGGCAACATTTCAAAGAGAAATAGATCTTGCATTTGTTGGTAAGATAAATAAATTCATTGTTATTTCTCTTGATGATTTAAATATAGTTTCTAATTCTTATGAGAAACATTTGAAGCACTTGAGAAAAGTCTTTGAAAGATGTAGAAAATATGGGATTTCACTTAATCCCAAAAATTCATTGTTTGCAATGAAATAAGGAAAGCTACTGGGACACATAATTTCAAAGGAAGGAGTTTTTATTGATCCAAAAAGAGTCTCAACAATTGGGGTAATTAGTTTACCTAGAAATAAAAATGAAATTCAAGTATTTCTAGGAAAAATAAATTTCTTAAGAAGACTATACCAAATTATGCTGAGATAGTCAAATATATTACTGATATGCTTAAAAAAGATCATGAAGTCAAATGGATAGTACATGCTAGATATTTTTTTTCACAGATCAAGAATGCCATTTTTGAAGCCCTAGTACTAGCTAGTCCTCATTACTCCAAACCTTTTAGTATCTTCTCTTTTGCCTCTGACACTACTCTAACTATTGTCTTACTACAAAGAAATGATGATAGACACAAGCAACCAATTTCGTTTTTCAGTAATGTTATGAGGTATGCTGAATTAAGATATGACATCATAGAAAAACAAGCTTATGCCTTGGTACAAGCTTGGAAAGAATTCATGATTTATGTCTTACATTCCCCTATTATTACCTACGTTCCAAAAAATGCAGTAAAAATAGTCTTAACACAACCTGATACAGATGGAAAGAGGGGAAGATGGATTGCAAAGATACTTCCCAAAAAATTGGTAAAAGGACTAGGTTTAGCTAAAATTTTGCCTGAATCAAACTGTAAGGTTCTTGGTATTAATACCATTTTACAGAATTCAAATGAGAAGAATCCACAAGAACCTTCTCAAAGTTCAAATGATGAGAATCCACGAGAACCTTATTCTAGTTCAGAGCATGTTCCTCTTCCTGTACACATTGATGATAAATTTCTACTTTCAGATTGGTATAAAGACATTGTGAATTTTCTTCAAGATCTAAAATATCCTCAGTTTACAAGGAATCAATCTAGATATCTTCGACTTAAAGTTATGAAATATTATATCATAAATTCCAATTTGTATTGGAAGGATACTCTGAATATCCTTTTATTATGTCTAACTAAAAGTGAAAGAGGAGTTATTGAACAATTTCATGAAGGCATTTGTGGAGGACATTATGCTTGGAAGGCAACTGCATACAAGATTTTAAGAGCAGGCTTCTATTGGCCTAAATTATTTGCACAAGTTGGAGCTAAAGTGAGAAGTTGTATTCCATGTCAGATATTTGTTGGAAAGAAAAGATTACCAACACTAACCCTTGTTCTAGTGTTAATTGAAGCACCCTTTTTGCATTGGGGATTATATTTGATAAGTGAAATAATTCTAGCTTCAAGCAACCAACACAGATGGATTCTAATTCCTACATACTACTTCACCAAGTGGGCAGAAGCAATTCCTTTCAAGAATGCAATAGACACCATAGTCATCAAATTCATTAAAGAGAACATATTGTCTAGATTTGGATGTCCACAAAAAATAGTTACAGATAATGCACAAGATTTCAACAATATTAAAATGATAAAGTTTTTTCAGAAATACCAAATTTCATTACATCATTTTACACCGTATTACCCTCAAGGAAATGGGTTAGCAGAATGATCAAATAAGAGTCTGGTTAAGGTTATTAATAAAGTATTGGCAGATCATAAGAGGAGTTGGGATAGTCATCTTAAATATGTAGTTTGGGCAAATAGAGTATCACCTAAAATATCTACTGGCAAGTCCCCATTCCAACGTGATTATGGAACTGAATAAATTTTCCCCACACAACTAGCATTTCGAGGCATGAAATTTTTGCAGGAATCATATGAGGAAGCTGGTTTTTTTTCAAGGAGAATCAATAAGATCATTGAGTTGAACCAATACATAGATGAAGTTCAATTCAAACTTTGTCAATATCAAAATAGAATGAAAAGTTTATTTTACAGAAAGGCCAGAGAGAGAGAGACTTCAGACAAGGTGGTCTAGTTTTAAGATGGGATACTAGAAGAGAGGAAAGAGGCAAGCATGACAAATTTGACAATGTGTGGTTAGGGCTATTCAACATTGCAGAAGTAAAGGGTAACAATAATTTTATTTTGCAAAACCTGGAAGAACAATATTCCTCATTTCTAGTTAATGGGAAACACCTCAAACATTACATTCAGTATTAAATGCTTGCAACCATGCTTCATTGTAAATTTCCAGTTTTCTTTAAGTTTTACTGTCAAGTGTGATTTTCATAGCAAGGACTCCATTGACCGAGGAGAAGGCACATGGATCTGCAAGTTCTCTGCATCCCACAAGGGGAAGCAGTCTCCAGATGGAGCCAATGTTGTAACTTATTTTTACCATGTTATATTTTCCATTTTCCTTTTATGTTGAAAAAAGAAGAAAAAGAAGAAATAAATATAGAAAAGAAAAGAAAATACAAAAAGAAAGAAATTAAAAAAAAATGAAAAATATAAATAAAATAAAATGGGATTAAAAATATGTATATATATATATATATATATATATATATATATATATATATATATATATATATGAAAAAAATAAATATGCAAAGTCCCTAATGTAGGCGCGCTAGTCTAAATGTCACCATAGTTATATTTAGATTAATGCTTAAATCCTTTTTATATTAATTAATCAAGGATTAATAAGTTGTAAATAAAGTGCATTTTATTTGACCTTTTGTCGGCTTTTGATAAATATCGAGTAGGAACCAATGGCGGAGATCATCCCTGCCCGGATCAACGGCAGGGGATGAAGTTCGGGGACGGCTCCCCCCCGCGCTATCAAAGTTTAACAAGGGGGGGGCGGGGTGGGGTTCAAAAAGAAATTTTCTTAATACCACCTGTGGATACGTGGCGCCCCCTCAGTCACTTTGAACAACCCCTCTTGAAAACCATGAACTACCTACCCCCCACCCCCCCCCACCGCCCCCCGCCCCCCCCCCAAAAAAAAAAAACCATTTTCTCTTTTGCTCCACTCTCGCTGCCGCTTTCAACATCCACTCACATCTTGCCATTTGTCACTCCCTCATTCACCCATGTCATATATTCGTTATGTTAATAAATTCATCTCGTCAAAAACTAATTAACCGTTAGCTCATTACATCCTTCATGCCAACATCTAGTGAATTAACTAGACGCGCCTAAAAACAATTAATTCGTTCAAATCCCTTTAAAACATTCTACTACCCTTCATACTTCTTTTCTCCCATCCTTTTGTAACAACGCAGGTACTATTCGAATTTCACCAACTCACAGTCATTCGCTACACCAATCATCAACAATTTTATGGTAATTCGATACTCCTGCCTGTAAATTCCTAATCATCATGTCGTCATCCAAAGGAAAGTCGAAGTTAGTTATAGAAAGCCCAATGTTGCCTCCTATAGTTAATTTAGTTGAATTTTCCTTGGTTGATAAAAAATATAAAATATTTGAAACCCAGTGTGAGTTTGATCTTTATGAACTCCACAACTACGCAAATTAGAAGTTCTAAGATGCCAACGATGAATTGAATATATGAGATTCTTTCCTACCCCAATTCATCTTTTCGAAGACCCATTTGTTCCCTAAATTTGTTACCTGGTGTCATTTTAGGTATCTCCCTAGTTAGATGGTCGTAATTGCCCAAAATAATGAAGTCTTATTCACTATTACTCCTCAGTCGATATACTAAGCTCTCCAGATAAAACCTATATCCACTCTGCACCCTTTTTATACAGATTTACTCATGGATATTTACCAAAAAATTACATTTCCTCAGGGATCCAAAATATTTGAGTTATTTATACCTGAGTATTTCGATTTACCATGAACTAATCTACCCTACTCTTCTATAATATTCCTAGAAATATCAAGGCAAGTCATCTCTATGATTTCTTTTATGTTAGGTTACCCTAGTGATCAGTGGGCTGATGAGGTAATATTAGCATTTTTATCAGTATTTTCAACAAATGATAAACCACCATACATTTTCAACTATAGTCAGTTTTTGGCATCAAAATTCTATGTTTCAAGCTTACCACCTTAATTTTCGGAGATTTGTTGTTGGCCTTAAATTTCTTGTTCTTCTCATACCATACACCATGGTGTAACATGATTTTGTCATTTTTAGTTTTATGAATTAAATTTTGCAACTTCAGTGTTTCATGTTCCTTCTTTAATGTTCTATTGAGTACCTCCAACTCATAGATTTCTTCTTTAAGAGTGTTTACAATTTGAGATATCTATGGAGGATCAACATGAGTAATTTCCACTTGGTTTGAGGATGATTCCACTATTTTCCCTGTAGCTATTTTCTCCAAAGACTCTATATAATCATATATCTCTTGTTGCACAAGACCTATTTCAGGAGTTCTTTTGGTTGGAATATAAACTGGTGATAGAATTGTTGGTGATGGGACTCTCAGTTCCTCATCTTCTTCTAAGTTGATAAATCCTGAAGTTTGTTGAGACTGCCCACGCATTTTTTGTTGAGCCTTCCATATCTTCTTATATTAGATAATGTCTTAGATGGTGATTTTGATTTAGTAGTAAGGGGATATTTTTTTTATCCTTTTCATGCTTTGTTTTCTTCTTGGATGAAATTTCACCTTTACCATTAGCTTTATTTCTTCTAACTTTTATCTTTTTAAGGTTTTCCATCATATCTGGAAGAGGAGTCTCATCCTCTGACTGTTTCTCCTGCTGTGTAGGTAAGTTATATTAAGGGTGTATAGGAAACTTCCTTCTACTTTTCCTTGTCTTACCAATAGGTTCTTCTTACTCTGGTTCCTTAAAATGATTCCTAAGCAAGAAATATTCCCAATTGTCTCATATATTTCTCAAATGGTTCTCAATCAGAATTTTCACTAGACCATGATGGTATAGGGCATTGTCTATGAATTGTATCTTTCTCTATATATTTCTAGACATCTTTCTTAAACTATGAAGTTGAAAATATGGTAAATTGATTTCATTTCCTTCCAAAAAATTCATCATCAATCGTGCATGGTAGAAAAACATGTTACCAAATAGCCCTTCACATGTTATAAACTTTTGAATTATTAATAAAAAATTCCTCCACTTATTTTTCAAAGCTGTGACTGGGTCCCCTTTTTAAACACAGAATTATCCATACCTGGATTTTTGAGGAAAAATTTTCCACTCTTTCTCTTCAATGTTTTTTTTCCTTGAACCAACTTTCATCGATTCAAGGAAGTCTGGTAGCCTTTGCTATAAATTAATTAGTCAAAATTGGCTTTACTTCCCCAATTTCTGCTTCAATGCCATCATATGCTCATGCAAAAGAATTTGTTACCTCCTTTTCATGCCCATCAAATTTCTCCATAAATTCCATCCACTATGGATGCTGCAATAATTTTTTGACGTGTGAATAACCCTCACGGAACTTCACTCCATTCAACTCTGAGCTTACAATGACCCCAACCTTACAATGACCCCCATTTTAGAGAATTCTTGCCTGTAATTGATCTTTCAACAAGGTTGAGGAATGAAAGGATTCAAGTATGAGTGAATTAGAGAACAAAGCTTAGGTGAAGGGGGAATTGGCAATGAAACAGGTCTAAGTGAAAATGGAATGTGCTGCGCATGAAGTGAAATGATAAATGGAGAGGAGAGGGTGAAATTCAAATTATGAAAAGGTTCATGCAAGGTTCATTGTTGATATTCAACAAGATGATGATCCTAGTGAAAATTAAGCACCTACACTAGGTGGGGCCCGCAGGCAATTTTTAGGTGTATGTCTATTTTTAGAATGGTGAGCAAATTCTATTTATAGTAGGAGTCTATTTTTAGAATGGTGAGAAAATTCTATTTATAGATGAGTTTCAATTTTTAGATGCATGTACGAAGTATATTTATAGATCGCATGTCTAAATATAGAATGCATGTCGATTATTATTATTTCTTAATAATAATTGGACAATAAATATTAATCTATTCTCTTGAACCACTTGATTTTAGTTAAATGAAGTGGCAAATCAGTTAGCTAAAGGAATTTCGAGTTCTAAGGTTGGTTGGCGGGACTTGCAAGTGGAATTAGTTGCAATTGAGTGATTCGAAGTTGTAACAGAGTTGGATGTGTAGTTATGTGAGTTGTAAAGTAGTTTAACTCAGTTAAGTGAGTTAAACTCAGTTGTGCTAGTTGTAACTAAATATACACTAGTGATCGATTAGTGAATTAAATATTAATTAATTCACAAGGAGTGATCTCACATGCAACTGAAGATTTACTACTGTTAACTACATGCATGTCAGATCCAGTGGAGACCCAGTGGAGAGATAGGTGAAAGGGACAGTTTGACTATCAGTTGTGACATTAGTGGGTGCACTCATGCAACCACACACACATTGGAGATGCCAATGAGGATTGTGCAGTCAAGGCAAGGTAGTATCTCATTCATTCAAGGATTGTGATCAACAGGGATTGCGCAGTGGAGGCAGTAAATTGGTGCATGTATATGCCAATTTTTGTATGACAGTGTGAGACGATTGTATATTGTACGGAGAGCTCTTGGATTAGAGTTTTGTATGAGATTGTTTCATGATCCATGATATATACATAATATATGATAGTGGGGTTTTTAGCTTTATGCTTTCCCAATAAAAACATCTGTGTTATGTGTGATTGATCTTTCTTCATGTGTTTGTAATTGGCGATCATGTTTTAAATTCCACAAGCTTTTTGTAGAAGCGATTATATATTTAACAGTGGCATATAATTGTTAGATCAGGAGAATCCAGACAATACATAATTGTATTAAAATTTCTACATGGTATCAGAGCAAAGAATATTGCAATTTTGAAGCAGTAGTTGAGTTTGTTTGTGGAAAGAATTCGAATTTGCTGCAATAATTTATTGGTGTGACAGTTGAGTAAACATCGAAATGGCTTTCAATGGTTTGCGGCTAGAGTATTCACTTGAGGGAAGCTCGAACTACATTGTATGGAAGGATAGGATGGAGGCAGTGCTTGAAGATAATGGCTTGAAGGAATTCATCGATAATGATTTTCCTAAGCCCAGTTCAACGGATGCTACATTACTTGACGCCTGGCAAAAGAAAGTAGCAAAGACAAGAAGGATTCTGTTGGAAGGTGTACGAGACCACATTGTCTCAAGCCTTCATCGGAAATCCACTCCATATGCTATGTGGAAGGCTTTGACGGATCTTTTACAAAGCAACAACGACCATAGGAAATTGGCGCTCAAGGATAAACTCATAAAGATCAAGATGGAGAAGGGCGAAAATATTCCTAAGTATCTCACAAAGTTTGTCCAATGTCAAGATCAACTGGGGAGTGTGGGAATCATGGTTGCTGATGATGATTTGGTGATCTTGGCTCTCTTGGGACTTTCTAAGAGTTGGCACAGTTATCAAGACTCTGTCAATGAACAAGAAAAATTGCTAGATTGGGAATGACTATGGTTAGATCTAGTGCAGGAGGAGTTCAGGCGGAACACCAGAGATGGTTATTCATCAAAGAACGATGATGAATAGGATTGTGATTTGGCTGCCAAGGAAAGGAAAGGGAAGGGGAAGAAATTGCACTCAAAATCCAAGCCTAAAGGCAAGAAGCTGGATTTGTCCAAGGTGAAATGTTTTCATTGTCACGAACATCAGCATCTCGCCACTAACTGCCCACAGAAAAAGAAGAACAAGAAGGATGCTAGAGCTGCAGCTGGTGAGGCCCTTGCCTTGAAATTTGAACTTGATTTCTCTTTGATCGCATGCTTGGTATCAAGCACAATGGGATCAGTGTGGTATCTTGATAGTGGTGCTTCCTTCCACATGACAGGAGATAAGGAGCTTTCAGTGACTTTGAGGAGAAATATCTCCAGATGCATATAGAGATGGGTGACAATGGATGATACAGTGCGACCGAAATTGGTACCATTACCTTTGAGAGGGAGTCAGCTAAACCATTTCAATTGAAAGATGTTATGCATGTTCCAGGTCTGAAGAAAAACTTGGTCTCAGTCGCGATGTTGGAGGACAAAGGCTCTGACGTTGTTTTCAGTGATGGAAAGGCTTTCCTGTGACATAAAACAATGGGTCAAGCCAAGAGGATAGGGATTCCAGTCAATAATCTCTACAAGCTGGAGGTAGAAGGCTGCGCTGCCATGATGGGCAAGGCAAAAAAAGTGGTGAGCCGGGATGAGGGTGAATTATGGCATAGGCGATTGGGCCATCTTCATCATGGAGCCTTGAAATTCATGCAAAAAATATCTACTAGACTTCCAATGGGAACACTTGCTCATTTAGATCAGTGCAAGGGTTGCACCATGGGGAAGTATGTAAAGTCCACCTTTCATTAAAAGGAGAGCCATGCTTCGGTGATCCTGGAGAGAGTTCACACAAATGTGTGTGGACCATTCTCTGTTGCTTCAACAACAAAACATAGGTATTATGTTATTTTTGTTGATGAATTTTCTCATAAATGCTGGATCTTCTTCATGTAGAAGAAGGATCAAACATTATCAAAGTTATGTGAGTTTAAGGAATTGGTTAAGAAAGAGTCGGGGAAGTAAGTGAAGGCTCTGCGGAGTGATAATGGTGGAGAATACATCTTGAACGAATTCAAAGACTTCTGTAGAAAATAAGGAATTCGAGGAGAACTCATGGCGCCTCATAACCCACAACAAAATGGGGTCGCGGAGAGGAAGAAAAAAACGATCGTGGGTGCTGCACGAGCGATGCTGCATGATCAGGGCCTAACAATGCACTTGTGGGCAGAAGCATGCAATACTGCGTTTTATGTGAAAAACTGTTGTGCTGATAGAGTACTTGGCATGAGTACACCTAAAGAAGCTTTTACTGGTAAGAAACCAAATGTTTCTCACTTTAAGATTTTTGGCTCATATGTTTATGTGCATGTGACCAAGAACGCCAGGAAGAAGCTGGAGCTGACTGCTGAAGTTGGGATATTTGTGGGGTACACAGAAACACCCCATAATTATTGTGTGTATTTTCCTAACAGTAAGATGATTGTTATGCGACGGGATATAAAATTCGATGAGGGGAAATCCATGCGGTTGTCGCTTGAGAGGGAACTGGACTTGCATGCAAAGGAGGAACTGTTGGTTCCAAAAGATGAGTCTCTAGATTTGGATCAACTACAGGAGGAGGTTCATAGAGTGGAGGAGTCTACTCACGTAGAGCCAAACATCAGAAATGGCAGAAGGCATACCACAAAAGCTGAGAGGTTGAAGCTTGATACGACACAGAATGTAGGAGTCCCTACTTCACATCGCAGACAAATACAACCTCCTAGTTGATTCATTGGATACATGGCTCTCACGAGAAAATGTATTGTGACTGAGCCATCTTCCTTTCAGGAAGCAGTGCAGGAGCCCACATGGATAGATGAAATGGTGGAGGAGTATGACTCCATTGTCAGAAACAGTGCTTGGGAAATTGTTCCAAGGCCGGTTGATAAATCAGTGGTAGGTTCAAGATGGATCTACAAGTTAAAGCAAGCTGTTGATGGGAGTGTTGAGAAATACAAGGCTAGATTTGTGGCCCGGGGCATCTCACAGATCGAGGGGATTGATTATGAAGAAACCTTTGTACCTGTCACACGATATTCTTCCATAAGGACCATCCTGGATCTCTCAGTACAGATGGGTTGGCACATTCATCAAATGGATGTGAAGATTACGTTCCTTAATGGGATCTTTGAGGAAGAAGTGTACATTGAGCAGCCTGAAGGATTTGAGATCTTCAACAGCAAGTCACATGTGTGCAGACTCAAAAGAGCATTATATGGGCTGAAGCAAGCATCCCATGCTTGGTACACTCGGATCGACAACTATTTCACTGGACTTGGCTTCACCAAGCATGAGGCAGATGCAAACCTATACCAAATTGTGGTGGAGGGTAAGCTTTTAATCATTTTTCTTTATGTTGATGATTTAATACTGACTGATGATGAGCAACTGATACACTCATGCAAGGAGTACCTTGCAAAGGAGTTTGAGATGAAAGACATGGGCCTCCTTCATTATTTCCTTGGATTGGAAATATGGCAGCGAGAAGGTGAAATTTTTGTGTCTCAAGGCAAGTATGCAAGGGAGATACTGGGTAAGTTTCACATGGAGGGCTGAAAACCCATGGATACTCCTCTTCCAGGAAACTGGAGGAAAGAGGATGCTACAACTGGAGAGGTAGTGGATGCTACTGTCTATCGACAATTAGTGGGTTCGATAATGTATTTAGTAAATACAAGACCATACATATGCTCTGCGGTGAACCAACTTAGTCAAGCGATGGTTAAGCCTACCAAGCTCTTTTGGAAGGCGGGAAAGCATGTCATGAGATATCTCAGGGGCACATCTGAGTATGGCTTATGGTACAAGCAGATGGATGAGGTGAAGTTGCATGGATTCACGGATGCAGATTGGGCGGGCAACCCAATGGACAGAAAGAGCACATCATGAGGGGTCTTCATTATCAGATCTACAATTGTTTCTTGGTACAGTAGGAAACAGAGATCTGTGGCACTCAGTTCAGCGGAAGCAGAATACATGGCAGCAAGTCAAGCTACATGTGAGGCTATATGGACGAGAAATATCCTGGTCGGTTTGTTTGTTTCTCATTTAGATCCTACAATGATTCATTGTGATAATTAGAGTTGCATTAAAATCTCGATTAATCCTGTGTTTCATGATAGATCTATGCATATAGATATCCAGTATCATCATATCAGAGATTGTGCATAGCGGAAGATCATGTTGCTTCAATACATTCCTATGGAAGATCAGGATGTAGATATTTTGACAAAGGCACTCACGAGGAGAAAATTCGAATACCATAGAGATAGGATCGGGGTGAAGGATAATACCTTTCTTGTTGAGAGGGAGTGTTGAGATTCAATAAGATGATGATCCTAGTGAAAATTAATAACCCACACTAGGTGGGGCCCGTAGGCTATTTTTAGGTGTATGTCTATTTTTAGAATGGTGAGAAAATTCTATTTATAGCGCGAGTCTATTTTTAGAATGGTGAGAAAATTATATTTATAGATGAGGTTATATTTTTAGATGCATGTGAGAAGTCTATTTATAGTTCACATGTCAAAATATAGAATGCATGTCGATTATTATTATCTCTTAATAATAATTTGACAATAAATTATTAATCTATTCTCTTGAAGCACTTGATTTCAGTTAACTGAAGTGGCAAACCAGTTAGCTGAAGGAATTTCGAGTTCTAAGGTTGGTTGGTGGGACATGCAAGTGGACTTAGTTGTAACTGAGTGATTCGAAGTTGTAACAAAGTTGGATGTGTAGTTATGTGAGTTGTAAAGTAGTTTAGCTCGTTTAAGTGAGTTAAACTCAGTTGTGCTAGTTGTAACTAAATATAAACTAGTGAGAGATTAGTGAATTAAATATTAATTAATTCACATGGAGTGATCTCACATGCAAATAAAGATTTAATACTGTTAACTACATGCATGTCAGATCCAGTGGAGACCCAATTGAGAGATAGGTGAAAGGGACAATTTGACTATCAGTTGGGACATTAGTGGGTGCACTCATGCAACCACACACACATTGGAGATGCCAATGAGGATTGCATAGTCAAGGTAAGGTAGTATCTCATTCATTCAGGGATTGTGATCAGCAGGGATTGCGTAGTGGAGACAAGCTGTCAGGAGGCAGTAAATTGGTGCATGTATATGCCAATTTTTGTATGACAGCGTGAGACGATTGTATATTGTACTGAGAGCTCTTGGATTAGAGTTTTGTATGAGATTGTTTCATGATCCATGATATATACATAATATATGGTAGTGGGGTTTTTAGCTTTATGCTTTCCCGGTAAAAACACATGTGTTATGTGTGATTGATCTTTCTTCATGTGTTTGCAATTGGTGATTGTGTTTTAAATTCCACAAGATTTTTGTAGAAGAGATTCTGTATTTAATGGTGGCATATAATTGTTAGATCAGGAGAATCTAGGAAATACATAATTGTATTAAAATTTCCACATTCATGACTGACTTGGTTGTCAAGACATTGATATTTTTCGTTAAGACCAAAGTCAAGTGGGAGTAATGACGGTAATCATTACTCAGAGTAGTGGTAGCAACGATTAGTTATCATTTAGTCCATAATTAAAATGTTTTACCTTTATTATTCAACTTAATACTTACATACCTTATATTCTTGTCTTACTGATTTTTGGCTTGTCTTTTGTAGGTTGTCGCGAGGTTGCAATCTTCATTGATTTTTTTTCTTTCTAGTGCCATGATATTCATTTGCTCTGGTCGCAATATGCCAAGTGAGCTACAAAATTCTATTAGAGCTGCAGATCGTTGACAATTTCGTAGCTGCTTTATTTTCAAAAAGTGAAAAGAGAGGTCAAAAGAAAATGGGACTAGAATACCGAATCAGAAAGAAAATCTATACTCCCAAGAATTCTTGGTTTTCAACGTATATTTTCAGTATAAACATGTCAAAAAAGTTGGTTTTCATGTTTATATAATTTTTTTTTCTTTTCTGTTTAAAATTATATATATATATATATATATATATATATATATATATAATTTTTATTTTTTTATTTATTTGAAAAATAAATTAGAAGACTAAGTTGGTGAGGAAGAAGTATCTTCCTTGACTAACTTCAAATTCATATTTTTTTGCAGATTTTTGATACATTCTTCTCTTGACAATGGCTTGTGATATAATCGTAGTATATGACCATTTGCAAGGAAGGTCACTTTCTCTTCATCGATAGTTCTAATTCTGAGTGCTCCATTACCAAAGAGTGTTCCAATCTCATAAGGCCCAAGCCAATAAGTTTGAAATTTTCCTTGAAAATCTTTAAACTTTGAATAAAAAAGCAATGCCCAATAACCAGACTGGAATTTTCTTTCTTTGATGAACTTGTCACGCGACCTGGATCTTTGTTGCTGAACTATATTGGTCTTATGGATATCATTTTGTCTTATCTCATTGATTTCATTCAATTTCTCCGTTTTTTGTCTTTGTGCTTTTGATAGATCAAGACCCAATTTGATTGTTGTATTAAAGGTCTTTATCTGGAACTCAATACGAAATAGGGCATGCTTCCCATAAGCAAGTTCATAGGTAGTGTGTCTTATTTAATTTCTCCATGTGGTATGGTATGCCCATAAAGCTTTTGGAAGCTTTTCAACCCAATCTCTTCTATGCAGGATGCACAGTCTTGGTGAGAATTTCTTCAATTACTTTATTAGTAGATTGAACTTGTCCATTTGCTCGTGGATGATATGGAGTAGAATTTCGATGCTTAATTTTGTATTCCTCCATTACCTTCTATACCAATTTGGATGTAAATTGAGTCCCTTGATGTGTCACAATTTCCCTTGGGACAACAAAACGAGTGAAAATATCCTCAAAAAGAAATTAAACTATAACATTTTCAGTAGAAAAAGGTAGTGCTTTAGCTTCTACCCATTTTGTGACATAATATGTACAGACAAGAATGTAACTTTTTTTGTCTTGATGGTGTATTGCTTGGAACAAGAAAATCCAGAGCCCATTTTTCAAAAGGTTCAATAAGTACCCGAGGTTGTAAAGGCATTTCATCTGAAGGAACACGCTTTTCCATTCTTTAACAACTATCACATCTCTTAACAGATTCTTTTCCATACTTAAAAAGAGAAGGCCAATAATACCCTAAGAGAAGGACTTTATAGGTAGTTATTTATCATAAAAATGTCCTCCGCATGGTTCATCATGAAAATATTTTAATATGTCTGGTACTCAGGTGCATTATATAACCCAAAAAGAAGTACTCGATAAGAATAAGTTCCCCATGGAGAGGTAGATGTTGTTTTATCTTGATCTTCTGGAGCTACTTGGATCTGGTTGTATCCACTAAAACCATCCAAGAATGAAAATTACCTTTTTCCTGCCAATGTGTCAAGAACATGATCTATAAAGGAAGGGGAAAATGATATTTTAAAGTGGTTTTGTTCATTTCCCTATACTCAATACATACTCTCCATTTTATATTCTTTTTTGGAACAATTACCAATGGTGAAACCCACTGAATATCTGATATGGGATAAATGAAATTCACTTTTAAAAATGTTTGTAGTTCCTCTTTAACAATTTCCCTCAAGTTTGGATTCATCCTCCTCTGGGGTAGTCATATTGGTCTGGAATTTTCTTCAATATAGATGTGATGCATACAAGTGTTTGGATCAATTCCTTTCATATCAATGTTGAGATTCAACAAGATGATGAGCTTAGTGAAAAGAGTCCCCTTCACTAAGTGGGTCCGTAGGCTATTTTTGGCGCAAGTCTATTTTTAGACATGATGATCATATTTCAGAAGTTGCAAGATGCTATTTGTGGATGGTTGATCAAGTTGGAAAAATAGATGGAATTCTATTTTTAGAATATTGGGCGAAGTCTATTTATAGATCGTCAATCTAAAAATAGATGCATGTCGATTATTATTAGCTCTTAATAATAATCAGACTCTAAATAGAAACTTATTCTCTTGGAGCACTTGATTCGATTACCTAGAGATGTGGCCGCGACAAGCCTCTTGAAGGAATTACACTATTCGAGGGTTTCTTCGGAGCTATCATGGAGGACTTCGGTTATAACTCAAGTGGCGAGTTGGAAGTAGTTATGGAGTTGCATTGAGTTTAACTTTCGGTTAGACTGGAGTTGAGCTAGTTGTATCTAGTCTAAGCAGTTGATACACTAGTGAGAGTGGAGTGAATTAATTAGTTAATTAATTCACAAATAATAACTCATTAATCAACTGAACAATACAACAGTTAACTATAGTGCATGGCAGTTTCAGTGGATACCAGTGGAGAGATAGGTGAAAGGGCAAGATAGACTATCTGTTGTGACTATTAGTGATGCATTAATTGCATCAAACACACAGTGGAGATTCCAATGAGGATTGCAAAATCAATTCAAGAGTAATTTGAATTCATTCAGAGCTATTCTTCAACAGAGATTGCGCAGTGGAGGCAGGCTAGCAGGTGGCAAAGATCGGTGCATGGATTTGCAAGATTAGGTCTGTATAGTGTATGGCGATTATACTGTACTGAGGGCTTGTGATAAGATTTGTATGTTTGTATGAGATTGTCATATGATCTCCATGTTACATTACATAATATATAGTTGGGTTTTTCAGCTTCAGGCTTTCCCAGTTAAAAACTGTGTTATGTGCGATCGATAATTTTTGTTTATGCTTCACATGTGTGTGCAATTAATTTTTTCCGCAAAAGATTAACAAGTGGAATAGATTCAGTATCTTGCATAAAGTTAAATAGTGTGAGATCAGGTGGATCTTGGACATATGAATGCTTAGTGCATATAATTTCTACATGGTATAAGAGCATTGTTGATTGAAGATTGCAATTATGAAGTGAGTTTGTGCTGGTGGACAATTTGAATTTGCTACATAAGATTCTTGGTGCAGAAATCGAGTATACATTGAAATGTCTTTTAACGGGTTAAGATTGGAGTATGCCCTTGATGAGAGCTCAAATTACATAGCCTGGAAGGACAGGATGGAGGCGGTGCTAGAGGATAATGGGCTGAAGGAGTTCATCGATAGCAATGTTCCTAAGTCGGGATCTAGCGATGTTGCATTACTTGATGCATGGCAAAAGAAGACTACAAAGATGAGGAGGATTATGTTGGAAGGTGTGAAGGACCACATTGTGTCCAGCCTTCACGAGAAAGCCACTCCATTCTTAATGTGGAAGGTTTTGAAAGACTTGTTCCAAAGCAGAAGTGACCAGAGGAAGTTGGCGCTTAAAGACAAGCTCAGAAAAATAAAAATGGAGAAAGGCGACAATATTCCAAAATACCTCACGAAGTTTGTCCAATGCAAGGATGAGCTGGGAAGTGTGGGGGTTACTGTTGATGAAGAAGAATTAGTGAGCTTGGCTCTCCTTAGGCTTCCGTAGAGTTGGCATAGCTACGAAGACTCTGTTAATGGACGGTAGAAACTGTCGGGATGGGAACGACTTTGGTCGGATCTTGTGTAGGAGGAGATAAGGCGGGGTACCAGGGATGGATCTTCATCTAAGAATGAAGATGAAGAGAATTGTGCTTTGGCTGCCAAAGCAAGGAAAGGGAAGGGAAAGAAAAATCCTTCAAAATCCGGTGCTAAAGGCAAGAAGCAAGATTTGTCCAAAGTGAAGTGTTTTCACTGTCACGAGCATGGACATTTCGCCACTAACTGTCCACAGAAGAAGAAGAATAAGCAGGCTGCTGGATCTGCAGCTGGAGAGGCCTTAGCCTCGCAATTTGAGCTGGATTTTTCCTTGATCGCATGATTGGTTTCAAGCTGCATGGGATCGGTGTGGTATCTTGAAAATGGTGCGTCTTTCCATATGACGGGAGACAAAGAGTTGTTTAGTGACTTGGAGGAGAAGGACCTCCAAATGCATATAGAGATGGGTGATGATGGTCGGTATAGTGCGATTGGCATTGAGACCATTACCTTTGAGAGGGAGTCCAGTAATCCATTATTGTTGAAGAATGTCATGCATGTTACAGGTCTGAAGAAGAACTTGGTCTCAGTTGCAATGTTGGAAGACAGGGGTTATGATGTTGTTTTCAGTGAGGGAAAAGCTTTCCTTCGACATAAAAAAATGGGTCAAACCAAGAAGATAGGGGTTTGAATTAAGAATCTCTACAAGCTAGAGGTAGATGGCTGCGCTGAAATGGTAGGCAAAGAAGAAGAAGTGGTGAGCCGGGATGAGGGCGAATTATGGCACAGGGGATTAGGCCATCTTCACCATGGCGCTTTGAAAATTTTGCAGCAAATTTCTACTGAAATTCCCAAGGGTACTCTTGTGTATTCATATCAGTGCAAAGGATGTACAATGGTTAAGTTTGTGAAGACCACCTTTGATGAGAAGGAGAACCGTGCTTCGGTGATCCTGGAGAGAATTCACACAGACGTGTGTGGACCATTATCGGTTGCTTCAACAACAAAACATAGGTATTATGTGATATTTGTTGATGAATTTTATCGTAGATGCTAGATCTTATTCAAGCAGAAGAAGAGTGAAACGTTCTCAAATTTATGTGAGTTAAAGGCATTGGTGGAGAAGGAGTCGGAGAAGCAGGTGAAAGTTGTAAGGAGCGATAATGGTGGTGAATACATCTCTGGCGAATTCAAAGACTTCTGTAGCAAAGAAGGAATTCAAAGAGAACACATAACGCCTCATAACCCACAACAGAATGGGGTCGCGGAGAGAAAGAACAGAACGATCGTGGGTGTTGCATGAGCGATGCTGCATGATCAAGGCCTACCGATGCACTTGTGGGCATAAGCATGCAACACTGCGGTTTATGTGCAAAACCGTTGTCCTCATAGAGTACTTGGCATGAGTACACTCGAGGAAGCTTTTACTGGTAAGAAGCCTGATATTTCTCATTTGAAGATTTTTGGCTCACTTGTTTACATTCATGTGACGAAGGATGCCAGGAAGAAGTTTTAGCCGACTGCAGAAGTTGGGATATTTGTGGGGTACATAGAAACACCCCATAACTATCGTGTGTATTTGCTAAATAGTCGGATGCCCGTTATGTGATGAGATATAAAATTCTATGAGGTGAATGCCATGAAGTTGTCGCTTGAAAGGGAGCTACACTTGCATGCAGAGGAGGAACTTCTTGTTCCCAAAGATGAGCCTCTAGATGTGGATCAGCAATAGGAGGAGATTCATGGAGTGGAAGAGTCCACTCATGTAGAACCAAACATCAGACAAGGCAGGAAGCGTACCACAGAAGCTGAGAGACTGAAGGTGGATACGACACAGAATGTAGGAGTTCCTACATCACAGCGCAGACAGAGACAATCACCTAACCGATATACTGGATACATGGCTCTTATGAGCAAGTTTATTGTGACAGATCCATCTTCTTTTGAAGAAGCAGCGCAGGAGCCCACATGGGTAGATGCCATGGTGGAGGAGTATGACTCCATTGTCAGAAACAATGCTTGGGAGATTGTTCCAAGGCCGGTGGGAAAATCAGTTGTAGGATCAAGATGGATCTACAAGGTAAAGCAAGCTGCTGATGGGAGCGTCGAGAAGTATAAGGCAAGATTTGTTGCCTCGGGCTTCTCACAGATTGAGGGGATTGACTATGAAGAAACCTTTGCACCTGTCACACGATATTCTTCCATACGAACCATCCTTTCTCTCTCAACGCAGATGGGTTGGAACATTCATCAGATGGATGTGAACACTGTGTTCCTTAATGGGATCATTGATGAAGAGGTGTACATTGAGCATCCTGAAGGATTTGAGATCTTCAGTAGCGAGTCACATGTGTGCAGGCTCAAAAGAGTGCTGTATGGGCTGAAACAAGCACCCCATGCTTGGTACACTCGGATCGACAGTTATTTCACTGGACTTGGCTTCACCAAGAGTGAGGCGGATGAAAAATTGTACCAGATTGTGGTTGAGGGTAAGATTTTGATCATTGTACTTTATGTTGATGATTTGATACTAACAGGTGATGAGCAGTTGATACACTCATGTAAGGCAGATCTTGCAAAGGATTTTTATATGAAGGATTTGGGCCTCCTTTATTATTTCCTTGGATTGGAAATATGGCAGTGGGAAGGTGAACTGTTTGTGTCTCAAGGAAAGTATGCCTGGGAGATACTGGAGAAGTTTCACATGCAAGGCTGCAAGCCTATCGACACTCCTCTTCCAGGAAATTGGAAGAAAGAGGATGCTACATCGACAGAGGTAGTGGATGCCACTGTTTATCGACAGTTGGTGGGTTCGCTCATGTATTTAGTCAATACAAGATCGGACATATGCTATGCAGTGAACCGGCTTTCACAAGCGATGGTTAACCCTACCAAGCTCTTTTGGAAGGCGGGCAAGCATGTCCTGAGATATCTCAGGGGCACATCTGAGTATGGTTTATGGTACAGACAGACGGATGAGGTGAAGTTGCATGGCTTCACGGATGCAGATTGGGCAGGAAGCCCAACAGACATAAAGAGCACATCAGGAGGGATTTTCAGTATCGGATCTATGACATTTTCTTGGTACAACAGGAAACAAAGATCTGTGGCACTCAATTCAGTGGAAGCAGAATACATGGCAACAAGTTTAGTTGCATGTGAGGCTATCTGGATGAGGAAGATTCTGGTTGGTTTGTTCAGTTCACATTTAGATCCCATGGTGATTCATTGTGATAATCAGAGTTGCATTAAACTCTTGGTTAATCCTGTGTTTCATGATAGATCTAAACATATTGATATCCGGTATCATCATATCAGAGATTCTGTGCAGCGGAAGATCATGTTGCTTCAGTACATTCCTACGGAGGATCAAGATGCAGATATTCTAACGAAGGCGCTCACCAGGAGCAAATTCAAATACCATAGAGGTAGGATTGGGGTGAAGGATAATCCCTATCTTGTTAAGAGGGAGTGTTGAGATTCAACAAGATGATGACCTTTGTGAAAAGAGTCGCCTTCACTAAGTGGGCCTATAGGCTATTTTTGGGGTAAGTCTATTTTTAGACTATGTCTATTTTTAGACATGATGATCATATTTCAGAAGTTGTAGGATGCTATTTGTGGATGGTTGATCAAGTTGGAAAAATAGATGAAATTCTGTTTTTAGAATATTGGGCGAAGTCTATTTATAGATTGTCAATCTAAAAATAGATGCATGTCTATTATTATTAGCTCTTAATAATAATCAGACTCTAAACAACAACTTATTCTCTTAGAGCACTTTAGTTCAATGCACAGATGTGGCACAACAACTGACAGAAGGAATTACGCTATTCCTGAGGGTTTACTTGAGCTATTGCATGGAGGACTTAGTTAGAACTCAAGTGGCAGAGTTATGAGACAGTTGGAAGAAGTAGTTATGGAGTTGTATTCAGTTTAACTCAGTTAGACTCAGTTGAGATTTGTATCTAGTCTAACTGATTGATACACTAGTGAGAGTGGAGTGAATTAATTAGTTAATTAATTCACAAATAATAACTCATTAATCAACTGAACAATACAACAATTAACTACAGTGCATGGCAGTTTCAGTGGAGACCAGTGGAGAGATAGGTGAAAGGGCAAGATAGACTATCTATTGTGACTATTAGTGATGCATTGATTGCATCAAACACACAGTGGAGATGCCAATGAGGATTGCACAGTCAATCCAAGAGTAATTAAAATTCATTTAGATCTATTCTTCAATAGATATTGTGCAGTGGAGGCAGGCTAGCAGGTGGCAAAGATCAGTGCATGGATTTGCAAGATTAGGCCTGTATAGTGTATGACGATTGTACTGTACTGAGGGCTTGTGATAAGCTTTGTATGTTTGTATGAGATTGTCATATGATCTCCATGTTACATAATATATAGTTGGGGTTTTCAGCTTCAGGCTTTCCCGGTTAAAAACCATGTTATATGCGATCGATAATTTTTGTTTATGCTTCACATGTGTGTGCAATTAGTTTTTTCCACAAAAGATTAACAAGTGGAATAGATCCAATATCTTGCATAAAGTTAAATAGTGTGAGATCATGTGGATCTTGGACATATGCATGCTTAGTACATATAATTTCTACAATCAATGTATTCCCATGCATAAGTAGATGGATGTTTGTGTAGCATCTTCACTAATTCCTTATTTTTAGATTCTTCTAGATTATTATTGATATTCAAAGTTTTTCTTATAAAAAATTCTATTAAATAATTGCCAAATTTCTCCATAGAATGTAAAGCCATTTGTTGAGATGATAATTATTCAATATTACATTGTTCTTGAAAAATTTGATTTTGTTCACAATACGAGGAAGATTCTTTATTTTCCATTAGATTCAAAATATGATCTTCTTCATATATTTGTGAAATAGAAAAGATTGGTAATAAATCAAAGTTTTCAGTATCATCATCTATCCATTCTTAATTTTCTACTTCTATTGTTGTTTTTTCTGGAGGATATAATGTGAATTTATTTGTCCAACTTCCATCAGAAATAAACGTATCACCAGATCTACAACTAATAAAAGCATCAGTTGTAGCTAACCATGGTCTACCTAGGATCAATGCATGTCCTCCTAGATTATTATTGGGTGTTAAGATCATAAATTCAACAAGACATTCCCAAGAATCTAAGGATACAAACACATCTTCTAACACACTGTTAGGTTTGATAACATATATGTCTGCTTGTTGCAACAATTTGCATGTATATTGAAGATTAGGGAGTTTCGATTGATCCATAGTTTGTTTACTCATGATATTGATAGCTACCCCTAAATAAATCAATGTGTTCGGAACTTCAACATCATTAATGTGTGTTTTCACAATGGGATTACCTGGATCCAAATATTTCCGAATTGTTGTCTTTCCCATCATGATATCTGCAATTTTTTCAACAAAATGAATTCTTTTAAATTCTTTTCTTCTTCCTGGTTTCTTAATACTTAACCCCTTGATTGTCTTTGCAAATATGGGCATTTCCTTGATAGCTTGTAACAAAATAATATTTATACAAACATTTTTCAGTTCATCTATCATATCATAATCAGGCAACACAATCTAGTTTTATACCCTTTTGTCAATTTTCAATCTTTCAGGAAAAGGTGGTTCTTGAACAGAAACCGAAGGTTGTTCTATAATGGGAATTGAGTTTATTGGATTATCATCAGAATGTATAGGGGTGCTATTTTTTTTAGTATCTTCCTCTTGATGAAGAGATGTATCCTTCTCAGAGAGGTCATCCTTCTCAGATTCCTGTATAACAACAGATGGTGACTTTGTTTTCCAGCACTCTACCAGATCTATGTTGAAAATTGTTTAGATCTAATGGGGTTATCATGTAAGTTCAGAAATTCTGCCCTTCTATGTTGTAAACAATTTTTGAGATTTTATTATTTGGATTTGGAAGTGGCTGGACAGGCATTTGATTTGGATTTTGTGGAATTGGTAATGAAAGTTGTGGGTTTGAATTTTGAGGTTGAGAGGGTTGGAAAAGCTGAGGGAAATATTGTGGTGGAAAAACAGGGTAAGGTTGTGGATATTGAGGATATTTTTCACAAGGATTTTTCCATCCTTGTGCCCAAGGTTGAGCCTAAGGCTTCCAAGGCATGGGTGAAGTCAATTTACCTCGTGGTGGTTGTGCATATGTTTGAGTATTAAAACCTTGAGTCATATTTGTTTATGGATTTTTCCATGGCCTTTTAGCAATAAAACAAAGAGGATCTACTTGACTTGGTTTTATTCCTCTTTATAAACAACTTTAAGACATGGAATTTAAGGACATTCCTTTGTATCATGATTTTATGCACATATAACATAGGTTTCTACACTTTTTAATTCAAGAAAGCATTATCTCAAGGCATGCTTCTTTTTACATTTTGGACAAAAAATAGATAATGCAACATTTTTAGCTTTTTGGTTGTTATGTACTTTAATGGTATCTATTTGTTCACTAAGGCTCCCTAAAAATATCTATTTTTAAATTGTCAAGTAAATTTCCTATTTCATCCCTACTTATTGTCCCAATTGCAAATTTATTAATCCTAGACATAACAAGATCTATTGGGTGTTTTCTAGTTCTTGCCTTTCCTCTTGAAATGTGTATGCATAATTCACAAATATCTCCAAATGATAACTAAGAAATATCTCCTTTACCCATCAAATTGAGAAGGTCTATCCACTCATCTCTGATAGATTTCAACAAGAGAGCTTTCCAAGTTTCTTCATCTAGATTATTCGTCTTAGCTCTTTTAATACTGTAAACAAATATTTCAATGAAATCCTCAAGATTTTCATCCTCTTTTTGCATCATTTTAAAGACCTCATCTTTAAGGTTATGGGGCATACAATAATCTTTGTATTTGTATAAGAACTCATTTTTCATTTCTTCCCATGTTCTTATGGTATGTGTTCCTAGTCCAATAAAACATTTTAATGCTGCATCTTTAAGGGTGGCTGGAAACAATTTCAACTTTTGAGTGTCAAGCAAGTAGTCATATGATCTACACAAAACTTCAAACTCAAAGAGAAATGTTTCAGGATCCTCACTCGTTAATCCATGGAAATTAGGAAGGATAGAAGGTGAGATATTTTTCATTGTGGCTATGGTATTTGTTTAGCCAATTTAATGTCTTAAATTGTTCAACATAAATTATCAACTGAGGTTTGTAATCTGATGAAGTGTGGTGCACTATATGTGCTTATTTAACCTATTTCTTACTTCATTGTATGTATTTTTATGTTGTTTTGGGGATTTTGTTCTTTATGTCTAAATGTTAATTTTAAGAAATGAAAACTATGAAATGAATCAGGTGATTTGAGTGAAATTTAAATGTGTAAAACTCACTTTCAAAGAAGGAAGAAAATGAAGTGTTCTTGAACTATTCTAATTTGCATAAAAATGAATCAAACTTTTAAATGGTTAGAATCTGATCTAAAAACAGAGTGCCTATTCTAATGACGTTGAAAATTAAAGTTAATCCTACTCCATGGATTGAAATATGAATCTTATGACTGAAAATTGAAATTGCAATGCTATTTTAGATGAAAGCAGACTCAAAGGAAAAGAAACTAATGTATGATCAATTACCCCAACATTCAATATGGAAGTATGACATAGTCACCCTCTTGACATGATGTACCGATTACATTTTAGTTTTGAAAATTTAATCTAAGAAAGAATTTAAATAACATGTAAGGAAAAACACAATTATTACATAGGTTAAACACTCAAGCATCAAATTTGGAAGGATAAAAAGTTACCTTCTTGGTATGATTTACAAGCATTCAATTATACATTTAACTGAGGATCTTAATCTAGGAAAGCAGTTTAAAAGCATGTAAAGGAAAACTCAATTATTGCATATGTTAAACACCCGGGCACCCGATTTAGAAGTATGACAAGTCACCTTCTTGGCCTAATATTTAGGAGCATCAAATTAGACAATTAACTAAGGATATGATCTAAGAAAGTAGTGTAAGAACATGAAAGGAAACTAAATAACCATGAGCTCTATTGCCTCAAACATAATCCAATTAGAAAATAGATGAATCTACCTTCTTGAGATGTTCTTGGAAAGCAAATATTACACAATCATTCTAACATTGATGCTAAGAAAACATTCATAATTTGAATCTATGATATTGATCTGAAAGCTGCAACACAATATTAATCTACTTGTGAATTGACAAAACAAAGCAAATAATTAAACTAAAATAACTAATGAAAAATCTCCTCCTGTGGAGGGGCCCTCTATGACAGAATAGGTCGAGATCATACTTGACTATATGTGAATTAAGCATAAACTGGAACCACGAACAAAATATTTGTATTACAGAAAATAACACAGTTTAAAGCATACACAACGTTTTCAAAAATTAAGATTGTCTTTGGTCTTTGCACAACCGGTATTTAAACAAAATAAAATGTAACTGTGAGCAGCTAATTACACCTATAGATGACGATTATAACCGAAACATAGAATTAAATTATAACTGGTCAACTCTTGATTTTCTACGTCAAAGCAAATTAAGAGTTCTTTGCTCTCGTCTTATGTGCTTTGAATGGACTTTGACCATGATCACAGGCACCCTTTTCTGTCGATTTCGACCAAGTGGATAGGGCGAAATCCATATGGGGATCATTCTAGAGATGCCCATGTGGCTCGTTCCTTTATTTTCTCCTCTGAACCTATCAAATGTTAGCTGTGGAAACAACAATTAGTTGTAGAATAGGCTGTGTTCTGTAGCTGAGTTACAAAAATCCATTCAAATAACAAGAACATCATAATATAACATAGAAATCATTCAAATGCATTCCCTGGGATAAAAAATGACATTTATCATTGATTGGAGTGTATGGACTTATGAAAAGGTAAGGAGAAGTGATGAGAAAGGATGTTAGAAAAAAGAAAATTATGAGGTTCAACATACCTCCAGTAAGAAGTCATTGCATGTCCTCATGCAATTTACCAAAAATGTGAACTTCCTTCTCCTATTGAATTTGTTCAGACACTTCTACTAATACATCTAGTTTTCTCCTTTTTTTTTTCTTTGAAGTGACTTCCATCCTGGGCTTCCTCAAAAGTGTTGGGCCGTGAATACGACCACTTTTGAACAAATATTTTATCCATTTCTACTCTTATTTATCATGTAATTTATCATAATTTATCATATAAATCCATTTTGTAATTATTTATGTTCTTATGGATAAATATTATTTCTTCTCCTTTATTTTTAATAAATTGATAATTATTATGCATAATTTTATCAATGATGGTTCATTAATATATTTTGTAATAGCACTCACCATTTTAGCCTCCAAGATGTTTGCTAGATTGCAGATTTGATCTCCAGCACATTATTCAATACTCCAACTCAGAAATTCGTTGGAATAAGAAGTGACAATTTTGTGGTTGATATTCTGGGAAAATGGAGAAGAATCTGGAAAATCTAGAACATGGGTTTTGTCAAGAACAGACCAAATTAACTATAAAGAGAAAAGCTTGCCCAAATTTGGCTTGTATTGAGATAAACGAAAGGTTCTTTGAGCACAATTTTCTCAGATTTACTGTTGCGGCCGTCTTCCAAATTATCTCAGCTGAAAATCCAAATTCGACTTGTTCATGTTGAAAGATTGATGGAAATATCTTTTTTTGCTGATTAAGCTATTGGGGACAATCCAATATTTTTATGAGGGATCATATTTACTATTTAATTTCTCCTCTTCCTAATTATAAAAGGAGAGCATGTATTATGTATTGGGGGAACAATGGACAATGATTTGATGATAAAACTCTCTTTTTGTAACTCTGTAATTTATTAACTCTCGTGATCAGAGAGCGACTGCTGTAAACATGATTTATGCCTGATTAATACAAGAGTTTGTTGCCATTTAATTTCTTAGCTCTGGAGTAAATCCCAGTGGCGTCTCACCGGTGGTTGAGGGCCTGGCCTTGGTGGATCGATCCGCTGTTTGTATCTCTATTTTTTCATTATTGTTGTGAGATAGTTCATATTTTCTTTTATTACAGTTTGCAAGTTAATCAGTTTGCTGTTTAATTGCTTATGGATATTGGCGTGTTACATTGATGAATCGCATCGTTGTTACATTCTAACAAGAATCCTTATGCCTGTATCATTTATCTTGTTACGCTTTAACAGAGCTTTGCTGTTCAGCATTTGATTCCATTTGTTGTTCCGTTCTGATTGCTGTTCAATTCTCTTAATTACAGATTGCTATTCAATGGGATTCTTTGTTCCATAGACTTTGCTATTCGATTCATTAGTTAGTATTTGCTGTTCAATTTCTTTAATTACAATTTGCTGTCCATTTACATTGCTATTCATTTCAAATTAATTAGTTTACAGATTGCAAGAGTTTGGTTTTAAAGAGTTTTCCTAGTTTACTTTCAATAGCAGCTTTAGTTCAATTTCTATTTCCTTTTAATTGCTTTAAAGCAAGACTGTCAATTGTAGATAACACTGGTTATTGCTTCCTCGTTCCCAGATTGTTTGTCTTGTTCCAGTTTGATTTCAATTGCATCAATTTCTAGAGGAATGAGTTATTGCTACTGTATCCTCGATTGATGTTTGCTGAGTGAATAGTTCGATTTCAGAGCATTTTATTTTATGTTGTTGTAGTTAGATTTATTTTTCAAGCATCCGTTTACTTTTGTATTTGAAACACTGTACTACATCTTGCAAGACATTACTCTTGGATAAATTGCCGCCTCAGACTGAGTACACTCTTGCAATAAAAAGTCGTTCCCGGATTGATAATTAATGTAGAATAAATAGGCATTAAAAAGACACCTTTTATACCTCAACATTTTGGCGCCATTGCCGGGGAGAGTGTATGCCATTTAGAAAGAGTGATGCACATTTGACCTTTTTTTTTGCTTGGGAAGAATTGGGTATTAAAGACGGAAGGTAAGAACCTGCGCACCGAGCAAGGAACATACTTGCTCACAGCCCGCTTCACAACAGAATTGGGTAAATTTCTTTCTTTAGGCAGGAATGAAGGCTTGCTTTTTTTGAATAAATAGAAAAGCTAAACAAGACAAAATTCCTCCCAAACCTGAAAAACCTAAGGGACCGGTGACCCTTGGGAGAACGACCTTTATTGACGAAATTCTTAAGAAAACTGAATCTCAGCCATTAATAGGATCTAGGAAAGTTATTTCTAGACAATCTACTAGTTCCCTTCAGGCGACAGAATCACCATCTGTAGCCTTTGCTAAGGTACATAGCCAAACAGAAGTGACTAAGCAAGATTCCCAAGATATTGAGAATTCTCGCCCAATTTTTTTTTACAAGAAGGGAAGTTGGCTTCTCATACCCTACTATTTATCAACATGCATTTTTAAAATTTGGGGTATGTACATACTAGAGGCCTTATTTCGGAAATGTCTCCACTGGAAATACTCTTATACATAAGCATATTCGATTTTCAAAGAAGAGTAGGTTAGTGGAGAAAATAAAATAAGTAAGGAAATGAAATAAACACATCTTTTAATTTTATTTTTGTAAAAATAGTTGTTTTTTGCAATACGCTGTGGAAATCAACATCGGTGATAAATATTTTAATTTATCTATGTATATAGATGCATTATATTGAAAATAACAATTCTACAAACACTTATCACCAATATGGAAAAATTGCTTGAATATCATATTTTTTTGGCTTGTGGACTTGATGAAATTTCTGAAAACACAGTTGGAACAGTCATGTTTTGGGGGACCAAAAATGAATATTTTTAAAACTTATTTCTATCATAAGTGGATTTTGATGTCTAATTTCCAACCCAATTTGAATCACTCCATTTGGATTTGAAGCGAAAAAGTTAGAACCAAAACATTGACAGGGTGTCTAGTAGGCAGCTCAACAACAGAGTTGGGACAGTCAGTTTTTGGAGGCTTAAATGAATATATTTTTAAAAACTGTTTCTACGGTAGATTTCTTTATGAATCTAGTTTACAACGCAATTCGAATCACTCAATTTCGATATCGTATGAGGAATTTATGACCAAAATACTGACTGCCTACCATAAATCAGCGCTCTTGAAACTTTGTTTTCTCGGCTGTTCACTAGCATATTTGACCCATCAATTCTTCTTGTCTTCAAAACCTGTTTCTATTGGAGATAAACCTTTGAATTAGCTCTCATTTGGCTTTTGAATCACTCAAATCAGACAAAAAACAAAGAAGGTATGATTAAAACACTACTGGTTAGTATAGTCGACCACTGCTCTCCCGCAGGTGAAAAATAAAATTTGTTTTATTTTTCCGTGGATTTGTTCTATAGAGTAACTACTTGTTAGTTTTTTGCATAATTCTTGGATTAAGGGAGCCCGTACACCTCTCTTTCTCCATGATTTAATGTTTTATTGCAGGGAAACACTCATTTTTTTGCAGGTCTTAGGAGAACAAAGAAGATCAATTTATGGACGAGCGATTCTTGAAAGAAATTTTAGTGAAACAAGGGCATTTCATCATGTTCATTACCTAACAGATTCATAACAGAAGAAATTAAGAATCGGTTTCCATTTGAAGATTCATGTCACTGCTGCCAAAACATTTTTCAAAAAGATCATTTTTTTCCATTAACAGATTGATATTCGCTTAGGAAATAACATCATAGCTGTTGTAACTTAATAAAGTGTTGTTTCTTGTCTGATTTCTTTTATGTTTTTTTTTTTTTTTTTGTTTCAGGTGTTGATCCCTTCAAATTGTAGTTTCCGCTCCAATGGAAATTGAACAATAAGGACCCCTCATGCAACTTTTAATTGCAGAAGGCAATTTTTCGGTAGCATCATTTCTGTAAAAAATTACTTTTTCTTGAAACTTGTACATAAATTTTCTTTTCTATTTGATCGAATTTGCTTGACAATGGATTGCACATTAGCTTTGTTCTTTCCTCTATTTTTTTTCCTTTGTTGTTCCTTACAACAATTTCTGCGTGCATTTTCTTTGCTGTTCCCTATAGGTAACAACACTTTTTTTGTGCCATTATTTTAGATGTTATTTCTCTTAAGGAACAATAGCCGTTCCTCTTAAGAATCAGTGTGTTTGTATGTTTATTCTTATTGTTCCTTTCAAAAGGGACAACATTTCTGTTGATTTTTTTTGCTATTTTTTTCAAAAGGAACAACAGTTTTGCTGTTCTTTTCAGAAGGAACAACAGTTTTGCTGCATGTTTTTAATGTTCCTTTCAAAAGGAACAACAATTTTGCTGTTCCTTTCAAAAGGAACAACATTTTTGCCGCGTGTTTTTGCTGTTCCTTTTTGAAGGAACAACAATTTGTGCCGCTTGTTTTGCTGTTTCTTTCAAAAGGAACAACACTTTTGCCGCCTGTTTTTGCTGTTCCTTTCCAAATGAACAACATTTTTCCCGCTTGTTGAAAAGAACAACATGTTTTTTCCAACTGCTCTTGCTATTCCTTTGCAAAGGAACAAAATTTCTGCTGATTGTTTTTGCTGTTCCTTTCGAAAGGAACAACATTTTCACAGATTATTTTTGCTGTTTCTTTCCAAATGAACAACACTTTTTGAGTGCATTTTTATTGTTTTTTAAACAAAATTTCTAGGACTTTTCTGAATTCTTCATGACTCTTTGAATGACAAACATACAATTTATGCAAGGATACACAAATTAGAGGTTACTAGAATCAACTAATCAAGAGAAATTGTCATTTTAAGAAATAGTTTTGTAGTGATAAGAAAAAGGAAAGGACACAACTATCTATATCACTTTGCTGTCTTTATTTTCACTAAAATTAATATGATCGGTTATCTTTATCATGTTGGTTCTTCCCTAAATCTTCATAACTTTCTTTGATTTTTATTTATTGAATAAGAATAAGGGCATACTTTCTCTATTGAGATGTTTAGACTTCTTTCACCATCCCTACTCTTAAGGAGTGTTGAACCATCCTCTATATATAAGTAGGGAAGTGCTATATGAAAAAAAGAAAAGAAAAGAAAAATCCCTATATAATTACTAATAATTCTATGATATGGTAGGTGGAGGATAGGGGGTCTCATCAAGAGCCAGCCTACCATGATCATAAGGGAGCAGTGAAGTGGCATTATCATTATGGCCACCACACCAGGGATATGATCCAATGGACAACTCAGAAAAATGAAAAGTCCTTGGAACAAGAGGTCTCATCACGAGCCGACATGCCCACCTTTCACTCCTTCCTGGTGAATGGAATTGTGATTCACCTGGTTCCGAAGCCAGCACAGTGGTCTCCATCATGATATCACACAACACTTCCCTAGGCATAAATAAAGGATAATGGTTCCAAGGGTGAGAAAGTAACTTTGTCAAGGTTATAGACACCTGTGGGCAACAGAGCTCTGCTGATGGTATTAGAGTCATATTTTTCACAAATCAATAGTAATGATAAACCCTTTTTCTTTATCTAATGTCAAATGAGAGTATGCTCCTAAACCCTTTGTTCAGAACCTCTTATGCATGAAATTTATTTATAAATCGATCATAATGGTTTATGTGGATAATGACCGCATAAGTATTTTTTTCATATCAACTGTTCTTTTCCCTTATTTTCAAATCATTACATAAACATTTCCATATCTATTCATGATTTCAAAATATGCATTGATTTCAGTAATGCGATAATTTGTTGATCATATCATAAGTATGTATGTCTTTCCATGCTGTACAATTGCTGTGCAGTACGCTTCTCTTCTATTTGCCATAATATTTGTACTACATTTCTACAAAAGTTTTTCTGCTTAAAATTTTTGCATGCATCTTATCTGTTGCCATTCAAAACTAAAATTGTGGATTCAAGAAAATTGCATGCATAATCATGATTTGTTTACAGGAGAACAAGAAGTATGGGGGGGAAATTCTATTCGCAGCACGACCACACTATTGCAACTAACAGCAAAATCTCATGCAAGTCGCGAACGCGCACAATTATTTAGACATGATGTGCTTGCATGGCTTCCACCTTTTGCATCACTTTCACTATCCGCTCAGCCTACATCAGCTTCAACAAAGGCCAGTGCCTACATGTCATTCTACATTTTTTTAGAGGTAACACTTGAGGTAAAATAACATAATTTTCTGATTTATTATGAATTTAGGAGACTTTCATGAAAATCCATTGAGCATTATTTATCATCATTCATTCCACATCTTTACCACTTTTCATTTTTTTTAGAGACATCTCATCTTTCAGTTTGGGGGAGTGTTGATTTCCTTTATTTCTTTCTTTTGACCATGTCAGTAATATTCTTTATCATCCATTGATATTCTTATTCATTCTCAACACCTCTCTTATTCCATGTTGTTTTACACCAAGCATAAATTTCAACAGATTGTAGCAACCACCTCTCTTTGTCTTCTGGCATTGCATGAGGACATGCTAATACTTTAGTTTGGGGGAGGAATTGCTACACATGATGGATGTTTTCCACTTTATTTCTCATTTAAGGCATACAATTTCATTTTTATATAGTGCAGAAATTGATTTGCATATATCTTTAAAACTATGAACTGAATTCTTGTGATTTTTGGATAACAAAGAGGTATCATTAAAATACACAAACCCAGATAATTTCACGCTAAATTAGTTCATAAAATTTTGAAAATTATGCACTATCACCTACAACCATTTTGTTTATATCTCATGATCCGTGCATCAAAACGATCTGGTTTTGAGAAAATGGTTAATGAAGTTTGCTGTTACTTCTGTCACATTTTTCTGCAACTTCATAGACATATGGTTGAACGTCAACTGTAAAAATTGTTACGCCTTCATCAATATTGCTAAAATTGAATATTCATTATTTGAGGAAAAATTCATTTGTTCCATTCATTTCATGAGTTGGGATGAACAATTTTTTTACTTGGTTAACACATGGGTTTTTTGTCTTTGGGTTGCATGAGGACATGCAATATATTCAGTTCTGGGTTGCATGAGGACATGCAATATATTCAGTTTGGGGGTATGTTGGGCTGCGAATACGACCACTTTTTAACACTTATTTCATCCATTTATACTCTTCTTTATCATGTAATTTATCATAATTTATCATATAAATCCATTTTGTAATTATTTATGCTCTTATGGATAAATATTATTTCTTCTCCTTTATTTTTAATAAATTGATGATTATTATGTATAATTTTATCAATGATGGTATATTAATATATTTTGTAATAGCACTCACCATTTTAGCCTCCAAGATATGTTCTAGATTGCAGATTTGATCTCTAGCACATCATTCAGTACTCCAACTCAGAAATTCGATGGAATAAGAAGTGACAGTTTTGCGGTTGATATTCTGGGCAAATGGAGAAGAATCTGGAAAATCCGGAACATAGGTTTTGTCTAGAACGGAACGAATTAACTTTAATATAGAACGTTTTGCCCAAATTTGGCCTGTATTGAGAGAAACAGAAGGTTCTTTGAGCATGATTTTCTCAGATTTACTGTTGCAGCCGTCTTCCAAATTATCTCAGCTGCAAATCCAAATTCGACTTGTTCCTGTTGAAATATTGATGGAAATATCTTTTCTTGCTGATCAAGCTATTGGGGACAATCCAATATTTTTATGAGAGATCATATTTACTATTTAATTTCTCCTCTTTCTGATTATAAAAGGAGAGCATGTATTATGTATTGGGGGAACAATGGACAATGATTTGATGATAAAACTCTCTTTTTGTAACTCTGTAATTTATTAACTCTCGTGATCAGAGAGTGACTGCTATAAACATGATTTATGCCTGATTAATACAAGAGTTCGTTGCCGTTTAATTTCTTAGCTCTGGAGTAAATTCCAGCAGCGTCTCATCGGTGGTTGAGGGCCCGGCCCTGGTGGATCGATCCCCTGTTTGTATCTCTATCTTTTCATTATTGTTGTGAGATAGTTCATATTTGCTTTTACTACAGTTTGCAAGTTAATCAATTTGCTGTTTAATTGCTTATGGATATTGGCATGTTACATTGATGAATCACATTGTTGTTCCATTCTAACAAGAACCCTTATACCTGTATCATTTATCTTGTTACACTTTAACAGAGCTTTTCTGTTCAGCATTTGATTCCATTTGTTGTTCCGTTCTAATTACTATTCAATTCTCTTAATTACAGATTGCTGTTCAATGGGATTCGTTGTTCCATAGAATTTGCTATTCGATTCATTAGTTAGTATTTGCTGTTCAATTCCTTTAATGACAGTTTGCTGTCCATTTAAATTGCTGTTCATTTCAGATTAATTAGTTTACAGAATGCAAGAGTTTGGTTTTAAAGAGTTTTCCTAGTTTACTTTCAATAGCAGCTTTAGTTCAATTTATATTTCCTTTTAATTGCTTTAAAGCAGGACTATCAACTGTAGAGAACACTGGTTATTGCTTCCTCATTCCCAAATTGATTGTCTTGTTCCAGTTTGATTTCAATTGCATCAGTTTCTAGAGGAATGAGTTATTGCTACTGTATCCTCGATTGATGTTTGCTGAGTGAATAGTTGGATTTCAGAGCATTTGATTTTATGTTGTTGTAGTTAGATTTATTTTTCAAGCATCTGTTTACTTTTGTATTTGAAACACTGTACTACATCTTGCAAGGCATTACTCTTGGATAAATTTCCACCTCAGACTGAGTACACTCTTGAAATAAAAATTCGTTCCCGGATTGATAATTAATGTAGGATAAATAGGCATTAAAAAGACACCTTTTATACCTCAACAAAAAGGAGTTTGTATTTGAGATTGATGACTACCTTGTTTAGTGATTTGTTCTTTCTTTTTAACTTCATGTTATTTTTGTACCATAGTCCCAAGTGCAGGATGGTATTATCACTAATGAATTTATCCAATTGGTTTTGCTGCTTTAAAGCTTCATTCTCCTGTTTAATATGCCTATTCAATATCTCTAGCTCATAGATTTCTTGTTTAAGGGTACCAAATAGAGGTTCTTGTGGATTGATAGGTGGTTATGGATTCACTGCTGCATTTCTCTTCTCTAATGACTCTATGTAGTCATATATCTCTTGCTGTACTGGGTCTATTCCTGGAGATCTTCTGCTGGGATTGCCTTCAAAATTATGTATAGGAGAATATTCAGGGCCATGTGGAGGAGATATATTGATGGGAGATGGTACTGGAGTTTCTTCCTCTAAATTTATAAACTCTGTCTCTTGTGGTAGTGTTTTCTTCATTGAACCTCGGAGTCTAGAGCCCCTTCTCAGCTGTAGAGGGCTTAAGTTTTCTTCACTTGTAACCTTGCTCTTCTTTTCTGTTTTACTTCCTGCCTTAACTTCACTCTGCTTCTTGTTCCTCATCAATTTTGCAATGGTGAGTTCCTCATCACTTTGCTGTAGTGGAGATGCAGGCCTGTCTTCAATGCTTGTGTCAATATTCTTTCTTATAATTTTCCTAGTCTTGTCTTCCTTAGGCTGCTTTGGCTCATCTTAGAAATAGTTTCTGATCAAAAAATTCTCCCAAGAATCTCCTATACTTTTCAAATGAAATTCAAGAAGTATTTTTACCAACCCCTAATGGTGCATAGTGTTATCTATAAACTAAATTCTCTTATGCAAATTTGTAGAAATTCTTTTTAAGCTATTCAGTAAAAAGAAAGGAAGATTTATTTCACGATCCTCTAAGAAGTCATCAACAATCGAATATGATACACATACATGCAGCCAAATTTTCCTTCACAAGTGATAAAAATATGCGGAATTAAAAGCATGTTCCTCCATTTGTTCTTGAGTGCTAAGCTACGAATACCCTTTCTGAAAACATAAGTATCCATACTTGGATTTTTGAGGAAAATTTTCCATGATTAACTGTGAAATTATTTGTTTTTGAACAACCTTTCTCCAACTCTTGGGAGCTCTGTGGCTTCAGCTATGAATGCCTCTGTTACTGAGAACTTGATGTCTCCTATTTAGACTTATGTTCCATCAAAATACCTCGCAAAATACTTAGTGATATATTTTGTGGAAACCATCAAATTTTTCTATAAACTTGAGCCACTTAGCCTTCTGCAACATCTCCTTAATCTGGGGATATCCCTCCATATATTTAGCTCCCACCGGCTCAGTCCTGACTATCAAACCCATGTCTTCTGTTGTGAAGAGTCTAGCCTTCGAAATTATCCTTCTCTGTATGAAGTGAATTGAGTTGTGGATCTGATGAAGGACGTCGAGGGTTTGTAGGAATGAATGAGATGGATAATGATGGGGGTTTTATGAAATGTAAATGGATAGGTTACGACAACAGGTCATGACCGTTAATCATAAATGGGGGAGTCCGTTGTGGACCGTTATGAAAACATGATGTGGATGATGTGGCCGATCTATGACATGATAGGAGTCCAAATCAAATCAAATGATGACATGTTGAGGTAGCATGTGATCATCTATGTTATGCATGCTAATGTTTTTAACCTTGTTATTTAAATAAATTTATGTAACTTACCTTTTGTTGTTATTTCTTTGGTGTTGATTCTTTAGGTATCATTTAGCATGATGTTATTCAAATGGAGTTATTTAATTTCCTATGCTTACTATTCTTGCTTCAGTAGGCTGTACAAATGTGACAGAGCTATAGAATGTGAAATCAACTGTAGAATGGAATGTAGCTGCAGAATGGAAGTAGTTCTGTACTACTTTTTATTGCTTTTCAAAAAAAGAAAGGGAACAAAATAATTTTTTGGGATTTTTAGAAATGGAAAGGAAAATATAAGATGTTAGAACTTTTGATTTTCATCCTATATTTTCTGTATAAGGATGCCAATCATTGATTGGTTTTCAAACTTATACAATTATTATTATTATTTTGAATAATATATATATTATATATATATATTTTAGATAGGAAAAATAAAAAAACTTAGTTTGGGAAGAAGAAGGATTCTTCTTCACTAACTTCATATCAATATTATCTTGGAAAATTTTGATAAACTCTTCTCTTGAAATTGGCTTATGATAGACTTTGAATCGATGTCCATTTAGAAGAAGAGGTACCTTTTCTTGATCAATTGTCCTTATCCTGACTGCTCCATTGTCAAATAATTTTTCAATTTCATAAGGACGAAGCCAATGAGTCTGAAAATTTCCTTGAAAGTCTTTGAACTTTGAATCGAACAAAAGTGCCCAATCCCCTACTTGAAAATTTTTCTCCTTGATATATTTATTATGTGATTTGGACCTTTGCTGCTGGACTATAATGGTTCTTTGAACTGCATCTTGCCTGATTTCATCAAGCTCATTAAGTTGCTCCAATCTATGCTTCTGAGTTTCTGATAAGTCAAGACCCAATTGGATTTCCATCTTGAAGGTTTGGATATGAAATTCTATAGGAAATAGGACTTGCTTCCCATAAAAATTTCATAGAGAGTATGTCTTGTTGTATTCCTCATGTGGTTCGATAGGCCCATAAGGCCTCAGGAAGCCTTTCCGCCCAATCTCTTATGTGTAGATGTACAATCTTAGTGAGAATTTCTTCGATCACTTTATTGGTAGACTCTACTTGACCATTTGCTTGTGGATGATAAGTAGTGGAGTTTTTGTGCTTGATATTGTAGTTCTCCATGAGCTTTTCCACCAACTTGGATGTAAAATGGGATCCTTGATCTGCCACAATTTCTCTTGGGACACCAAAACAAGTGAAGATATTCTAAAAAATAAATTCAACTACAGAATGTTCATTAGCTAAAGAAAGTGCTTTAGCCTCTACCCACTTATTGACATAATCAGTATATACCAAAATATATTTCTTTTGATTAGATGGTGGATTGATTGGTCCAAAAAAATCCAAAGCCCATTTTTCAAATGGTTCGGTGAGTACCTGAGGTTGTAATGGCATTTAATCTATAGGAACATGTTTCCCCATTCTTTGACAATTTTCACACCTTTTGACATACTCTTTGGTATATTTAAAAATGGATGGCCGAAAATATCCTAAATGGACTCTGTAGGCTGTCCTCTTATCAGAAAAATGTCCACCACAGGGTTCATCATGGCATGCATTAAGAATCTTAGGCATTTCATCTTATCGAACACACCTTCTGATAATGAGACATGGACCTGTTTTATACAATTAATCATTAATCCATGAGTAAAGTGCACTTTTTTGAATAATTTTTCTTTTCTCTCTAGGAAAAAAGTGTGAAGGTAACTTTCCCGTGACTAAGTAATTAGCAATATCTGCAAAGTATCTAATTGCAGAGTGATTCTTATGAATAAAGGTTTCATAGCCGATGATATAATGTCTAAATTTGTTGATAGCATGAATAACAACTAAGAATACTTTTTTCAGTTACAGTGTAATTTAACTCAATAAGAGTCAATTTTTTGCTTGTGTAATAGATGGAATAGGGGATCAAATATTTTTCTAATTTGGACCTCTTAAAATGGGTGCTTCAGAGATTTTTGTTTTTAAAGTTTCAAATGACAATTGGCAATCAGGATTCCAATTGAATTCACAATCTTTGGTAAGTAACTTGAAGAGTGGGGATGCCATTTTAGTGAAATTTTCTATAAATTTTATATAATATTTTGTGAACCCTAGAAAACTTCTAACATCCTTTTGACAATTTGGAATTGATAATTTGGAGATGACTTCAAATTTAGATGTGTCAACTTTAATTCCATCTCCTGAAATGTGATGTCTTAAAACAATTCCTTGAGTAAACATCATAAAGAATTTTTCATGACTTAATGAAATATTTTCTTCTTTACATATTTTAAGAACCTTTTCCAAATTCTCTAAAGCTTCTTCAAATGAATTCCCATAAAATATAAAATCATCCATATATACCTCTACACAATCATGTATTAGAACAGAAAAAAATTCCTAGTACTACACTTTGGAATGTTGTAAGTGCATTGCATAAACCAAAAGGAAGTACTCGGTAGGCATAAGTTCCCCATGGATAGGAGAATGTGGTTTTATCTTGGTCTTCAGGTGCTACCTGGATCTGATTGTAACCACTAAAACCATCCAATAATGAGAAATAATTCTTACTTGCTAATGTATCCAATACTTGATCTATACAAGGTAAAGGAAAATGATATTTTAGGGTAGCTTTATTAAACTCTTGATAATCAATGCATACCCTCCACTTAACATTATTTTTGGGTACAATAACTAAGGGAGAAAGCCACTGACTGTCTGAAATTGGGTAAATGAAGTTTACATTCAACAATTTTTGTAATTCTTCTTTCACAATTTCCCTAAGATTCAGATTCATCCTTTTTTGAGATTGTCTGATAGGTTTACAATTTTCCTCGATGTACATGTGATGCATACAAGTATTAAGACTAATTCATTTCATGTCAGTGTATTCCCATGCATATGTAGAAGAATGTTGTTGTAATGTTTTGATTAACTTTTCCTGTTGTAGTCTTTCCAAGTTTTTGTTTATGTTCAGAGATTTTCCTGGGAATGTTTCAACTGTAAAGTTACCAAACTCTTCCATAGAGTATAGAGACATCTACCTGGATGAAAAATATTCAGTATTGCATTATTCTTGAAATTGATCATGTTCATATTTTGAAGACGATTCAAAGTTTTCTATTGAATTTAAGATTTGACTATCTTCACTAATGCTTGAAATAGTAAAGAGAGGTTATATATCATTGTCATCATCAATCCATTCTTCATCTTCGAATTCTATGATTGTTTTTGCTGGAGAATATAGAGTGAATTTCTTTGTTGAGTTAGCATCAAAGATATACATGTCACCATATCTACATCTATTGAAAGCATCGGTTGTAGCCAACCAAGGTCTTCCTAATATTAGTGGATGCCCTCCTAGATTGTTCTTGGGAGTTAAAATCATAAAATCGACAAGATACTCCCAAGAATCTAAGGATACTGAGATATCTTCTAATACACCATATGGCTTGATTACTAATATGTTTGCTAATTGCAGTAATGCAGGTGTATACATAAGATTAGGAAGCTTGAGTTGTTCCATGGTTTCTTTGCTCATGATGTTTAGATTTGCTCCTAAATCAATCAATGCATTTGGAATTTCAACACCATTGATATGTGTTTTTACAACTAGACTTCCTCGAACTAAATATTTTTGTATGGAAAATTTTCCCATCATTATATCTACGATTTTTCCTACTAGTTGAATTCTTTTTATTTCTTTTGTTTTTCTTCCTGGTTTCTTCATGCTTAACTCTTTTATTGTTTTGGATAGAATTGGAATCTCTTTAATGACCTGTAGCAAAGGAATTTTGATACAAACATTTTTCAGTTCATCTAGAAAATCATAATTGGGCAACTTGATATGTTTTTCTACCCCTCTATCAACTTGTAATCTTTAAGGAAAAGGAGGGTTAGAAATAGATACTGATGGTTGCTCTATGATAGGAGTTGAGTTTATTGTTCTTTTTGTTTTTCATTTTCATAATTCTAGTTTTGAAGAGATGTTCCTTATTCAAAACTTTTGTTTGGCTGTAGAGAATCTTCCTCAAAATTATCTTGTTCTTGAATAACTACAGAAGCCTTTTTCCTCTCTAGTATTCTACCAGATCTAAGTTGAATATCATTAAGATCTAGTGGAGTAATCATGTAAGTTGGAAATTGTTGTCCTTTTATAATGTAGGAATTTTGAAGATTTTTGTTATTGGGGTTTGGCAATGGTTGGGCAGGTAGTTGATTTTGTCTTTGTGGAAATGGTAATGAAAGTTGTGGATTTTGGTTTTGGAGTCGGGGTTGTTGATTTTGTTGGGGAGGATAGTTTGGATAAGTCGGAGGATATTGGTAGTATTGAGAGTATCTACCATAGGGATTTTGAATTCCTTGTTCCAAAGATTGAGGTTGGGACCAAGGTTGTTGCCAAGAATTCTGATTATTTGGTGGGGGTTGAGTATACATTTGGTTGTTAAAACCTCGAGTTTGTGGCCGCTGCCATGGTCTTCTAGAGACAAAGCAAAGAGATTTTGTTGGATTTGAAGTGACTTCTTCTTGAAAAATAGCCTTAAGACCTGGAATTGAAGGGAAACTTTTAGTTTCATGATTTTTTGAGAAAATCACACAGGTCTCTATGACTTTTGCATCAAGAGGACACCCTCTTAAAACATGCTTCTTTCTGCATTTAGGACAGAAAATAAGTAAGGCATCAATCTTGAATTTCTGCTTGTTTTGTAATGTAAGGGTGTCTATCTATTCACTAAGACTCCCCAAAATATCTGTTTTAAATTCATCAAGCATATTTCCAATTTTTGCCCTAATTACTGTTCCAATTGCAGATTTATTCACTCTAGCAAGAGAATGATCTCTTGGATTTTCTCAGTTTTTGATTTCCCCCTTGAAATATGAATACATAATTTAGCAATGTCAGGTAATGGAAGTTGAGAGATATCTCACTTCCCCATCATGTTGAGAATATCTATCCACTCATCTCTAATGGATTTTAACAAAAGAGCTTTTAAATTATCTCGATCTAAATTATCCATTTTAGATCTTTTTATGTTATAATTGAATCTTTCAATTAGATCCTGAAAATTCTCATCCTCTCTTTGCATGATTTTGAATACTTCATCCTTATGATTAATGGGTATGCAATAATCCAAATATCTTTCTAAAAATTCTCTTTTCATCTAATTCCATGTCCTAATAGACTGTGTGACTAAACCCATGAACCATTTTAAAGCTGCTCCTTTTAGTGTTGAAGGAAATAGCTTAAGTTTTTGAGAGTCTTGTAAGTAATCATAAGATCTACACAAAATTTCAAACTCAAACAAAAAAGTTTTAGGATCTTCACTCTTTAATCCATGGAAATTTGGAAGAAGAGAGGGTGAGATATTTTTCATTGTGGCATTTGTATCCCCATCAATTATAGGAAATCCAAAAGAGTTATCATTTTCCCTATTTCTTCCATTTTGTTCACCTCTTCTACCTCCTCCTTCGTTCCCTCTACCTCGTCCTCCATCTCTTCCTCCAAAAATTAAAGTTTCTCCATTTAGAATTTCTCCTTCTCCTTCTCCTCTTTCTCCTCTTCTTGCCATTATAGATTCCTTAGAGCTAATATAAGGTTCTATCTATAAAGTTAATTGCTCTTCCTCTGCTTCTTCTATCAATGAGATATTGAAGAAAGATTCTTCTTCTTCTTCTCCACTAGGAATTTCTAACTCTTCAGCTAAAATGTATTCCCCTATAGAGGTAAAAAAGGTTACTCCTTCTATTGGAGATCTAGGATCTTCTTCCTCTAAGACTGTCTGAGTGGAAGGAGTAGGAGATCCTCCTAATTGGATTTCTGACCTTAAGACTTCAGGAAGTGTATGTCCAGTGAGGTATGGAATATGAGTTTGAGATGGTGGAGTATCACTATGTGGTCTAGGTGGATTGAGTGGTGTTGTTGGAATTAAACTTCTGCCTCTAGCTATGAATCTACCCCTAGAATCTCTTTCTCTACGCATATCATTTTTTTTAGATGTAAGAAATGAGGTTACCTAATTACACTTCCCCAAAAATGGCGCCAAATTTTTTAGCCAATTTAATGTCTTAAATTATTCAACATAAATTATCAACCGAGGTTTGTAATTTGATGAAGTGTGGTGCACTATATGTGCTTAGTTAACCTTCTTCTTACTTCATTGTATGTATTTTTATGTTGTTTTGGGGATTTTTTTCTTTATGTCTAAATTTTAATTTTAAGAAATGAAAACTATGAAATGAATCAAGTGAATCTAGTGAAATTTAAATGTGTAAAACTAACTTTGAAAGAAGGAAGAAAATGAAATGTTCTTGAACTATTATAATTTGCATAAAAATGAATCAAACTTTTAAATGGTTAGAATCTGATCTAAAAATAGAGTGCCTATTCTAATGAATTTGAAAATTAAAGTTAATCCTGCTCCATGGATTGAAATATGAATCTTATGACTTAAAATTGAAATTGAAATGCTATTCTAGATGAAAGCAGATTCAAAGAAAAAGCAACTAATGTATGATCAATTACCCCAACATTCAATATGGAAGTATGACATAGTCACCCTCTTCACATGATGTACAAGCAAACGATTACACTTTAGTTTTGAAAATTCAATCTAAGAAAGCATTTAAATAACATGTAAGGAAAAACTCAATTATTGCATAGGCTAAACACTCAAGCATCCAATTTGGAAGTATAACAGAGTTACCTTCTTGGTATGGTTTACAAGCATTCAATTATACATTTAACTGAGGATCTTAATCTAGGAAAGCAGTTTAAAAGCATGTAAAGGAAAACTCAATTATTGCATAGGTTAAACACTTGAGCACCCAATTTGGAAGTATGAAAAGTCAGAACATGAAAGGAAACACTGGGAATCTGATCTAAGAAAGAAATGTAAGAACATGAAAGGAAACTAAACAACTGTGAGCTCTATTGCCTCAAACATAATCCAACTAGAAAATAGATGAATCTACCTTCTTGAAATGTTCTTGGAAACCAAATATTACACAGTCATTCTAACATTGATGCTAAGAAAAAAATCATAATTTGAATCTAAGATATTGATCTAAAAGCTGCAACACAATATTAATCTAATTGTGAATTGAAAAACAGAGCAAATAATTAAACTAAAATAACTAATGAAAAACTTCCTCCTGTGCAAGGGCCTTCTGCGACAGAATAGGTCAATATCCTCCCTGACTATGTGTGCATTAAGCATAAACTGGAACCATGAACACAATCTATGTATTACAGAAAAGAATAGAGTTTAAAGCATACACAATGTTTTCATAAATTAAGTCTGTCTTCGGTCTTTGCACAACCGGTATTTACAAAAATTAAAATATAATGGTGAGGAGATAATTATGCCTACAAATGGCGATTATAACCGAAACATAGAATTAAATTCTAACTAGTTAACTCTTGATTTTCTATGTCAGAGAAAATCAAGAGTTCTTCGCTCTCGGCTTACTTCCTTTGAACAGACTTTGACCATGATCACAGGCACCCTTTTCTGTCGATTTCGACCAAGTGGATAGGACGAAATCCATATGTGGATCATCCTGGAGATGCCCATGTGGATCGTTCCTTTATTTTTTCCTGGGAAACTATCAAACCATAAAATTAGCTACGAAAACAACAATTAGCTACAGAATAGGCTGCGTTCTATAGCTGAGTTACAAAAATCCATTCAAATAACAAGAACATCAGAATATAACATAGAAACCATTCAAATGCATTCCCTGAGATAAAACATGAGATTTAACATTAATTGGAGTGTATGGGCTTATGAAAAGGTAAGGAAAAGTGATGAGAAAGGATGTTAGAGAAAGGAAAATTCTGAGGTTCAACAATATCTTCATCAAAGATGGGAAACCCAAAAGGTTCTGGATCTCCTATACCACTTCCTCTTCCTCTCCCTCCACCTCTTCCACCTCTTCCTCCACCTCAAATCCTAAGATTTTCACCATTCATATTGTTTACTTCTCCTTCCCCTTCTCCTGCCATTTTAGATTCCTTAAAGCTAATATAAGGTTCCAAATTTGAATTTTCTGGTTCCTCCTCTGGTTCTTCTATCAACGAAAAATAAGTTTCTTCTTCTTCCTCCTCACTAGGGATTTCTAGTTCTTATCCTATAATTTTTTCAATAGTTGAAGATAAAAATATTACTCGTATTAGGGATGTAGGATATTCTTCTTCTACTGCAACTTTAGTAGAAAAAGTTGGTAAATCTCTCGTTGGGATTTAAAATCTAAGTCTATGTGTGCCTCCAATTGATGGAATACGAGTTTGGGTGGATGGTGTGGCACTATGAGGTCTTGGTGGGGTGAGTGGTGATGTTGGAATCAAACTCCTACCTCTTACAAATATTCCTCTAGAATCTCTTTCCTATGCATATTATTTTAATTAATTTGTTTTTATTTATTTTTATGAAAATAAAAAGAAAGCAACTCCTATATACACTTCCCTTATAATGACACCAAAATGACTGGTAATTTAATTGATGTTAAACTACTTACATAAATTATCAACCAGGGCTACTATACCGATCAAATGTATGTGCATTGTATGTTCTAGGAGTATTTGTCATTCAAAATAATTCCTAAGTTAATTTGAGATATCGAAATGTGCATGTTTCTCTAACAATAAGTAAATGAAATTAATCCTATTACTCTATCTTGAGAGAAAGATTACACCATTCTTAAAAATGAATAACACTTTTGTTCATGCTTACTCAAAAATTAAATCAAACACACTCTTTTGCTTAAAATGAAATCACACCACTCTTTCTTTAAAATTAAATCACACCACTCTTGCTTTAAGAATGAAATCACACATTGCTTAAATTGAAATCACACTTGCTTGAATTGAAATGACATAGTAAATGAATCTATCCTTGACAAAAAGAATATTATCTCTGCAAATAAAAATCCTATCTATATAAATGAAATGTAAAGCTATGATATGCTCATGTGCATAATAAATCTCACTATACTCAACAATAAAAAGGATTATACAAGCTTCACTAAGAAAATAGTCTTCAGGCTCGCAATTAAAACCAAGAATTAAGCTAACAAAATCCTATAGAAAATATAAAATGAAATACTAATTACAGTTAAAAATAAAAACCTTACTATCTCGAGGGGGGCTTCTTACGAGAAGCAGGTATCAATACAATGATTCACAAGATGGTCAACCACGCATTGTAATTTCACAACGGAGAAATATGGATCGAAGCAAAATTTATATAAAAACAGAGTGTTTAGAATGTAAAATCCAAGTTTGTGTTTGTTATGTCGAGAGGCATATTTATAAAACTCCTACGCATTAAATGTCTGAGAACATTATTCCTTATGCTAATCAAAACATACTCAAGTTATATTTGAAATATAAGGTACCACGATCCTCTCATGATTTTCCATCAACACATCAAATCATGAGGCTAAAAATCGGCAATCTCGCTCGCTTGGTTCACCTCTTATGATGTTTGAATTTTCCTTCGAGTGAGCTACTAGGGTGTCTTCTTCATTGATCTAGGCCATGAATATAGGAAGAAATAATTGTACCAACTAATTTCCCCCTGCCCATATGCCCCTTTTCTCGGATGGATCTTCGGAACCTATCAAACCTTGGACTTAGGCTGCAGAATCATACGTTAGTCGCGAAATCACTATAATTCAGTAGCCAATTAAAATATTTAGCTAAAAAATAAAGAAAATTGTGATTTATGAAATAGAAGATGATAAAGTACGTGATATGCCATAAGCCTTGTAAAATGATGCCCAAATTATAGTTATGAAGGTCAAAAAGAGGAAAATAGAATGAAAAAGGGTTGCAAAAAATAAGCAATTTTGGGGTTCAATAGGCAGCACAACAAAATATTTTTGCTAGGTGCAAAGAGAATAAAATAAAGAATGAAGCACAAAAGGAAACCACATATTTTGAATTCTATAAACAAACTTCTACTACTCAACACAAACTTCTTTCTGCACTTGATACTGAAAGTTCCAATGCCTAAAAGTGCAGAAGACTAGAAAACATCAATTTTTGCTTTTGACACTAAACATATTAATGTAATTGATCAGAATTATCTGCATAAGCAGGCTGGAGAAATGATCTATTTTTCTTTGACCAGTTCAGCTATGGTAGCCTCCAAACTGCAAGCTTCACTTAATAACATTCATTCACAATTAAATATGGATAAAATGCCATCCTTGGCTAAAGATACCAGAATTAAATCATTGGAAGATCTGGTAATAAAATTAGGATATGATCCTAATAATGTTAAAGCAGCTGAAGAAATGAGGAAGAACAAGAATGCTGATATTTAGGCATTAAGGAAGTAACTAAAACTCCCAACTAAAAAGCATCCACGAGCTAAAGAAGTTGGTCAATTGGATAAGGAAAAAGAGGATATGTTCAAACTAATAATTGAACAAAATGTTCAAATTCAAAAAATGGAAGCTCATATGGACACACTATTAAAGAAAAAAGAACAACAACTTAGTGTTTCAACTGCTATTCCCATGGCAACGCCATCTAATGCAGGTACTTCAACAACAAGGACATCTACAACAACGAATATCACATTAGATACACATTCTAGTGATGCAACAACAAATTTATTAAAGGCCATGGGAGAATTAACTTTGAAGGACCAAGAAATTGAGAAACTCAGCACACAGTTGTAGAAGCTACAACAGCATAAAATGAAAACTGATAATGCTTATTTAATTGAAATTTAGAAGAATTAAGCTAAAAAAAAATTAGCAACTTATGAAAATGAATTTGCAATTGCTCAGACCATTGCTGAGGCCAAAGAAAAAGTTTGGCTTAATATTAATGAATCAATGAATGAATTGTGGCCTTCAATTGAGATTATTTTTGAACAAGAAGAGTTGTTACAGAGATCAAAGGAAGTAGTGGCAGAAATAAAGAAAGACCTCGACCACAAACCATGAGAAGCCACAAGAACAATCAAAGTTTTGAATTCCAAAAAAAAAGAAGAGCTTGAAGAGTATGAGATCAAAGATAGAGCTGAAACTGTCTTGGAGGTAAGAAGAGTGTTCACTACAAGAAATTTAATGCTACAACTTGAAAACAAATGTCACAATTTAGAAGTTCAGATTAAAAAGTTTCACAGGAAATTTAATAATTTACATCAAAAAGGACTTCCAGGACTGTAGGGTATAGGTGATAAATTAATTGCACTGGAAGAATATGAACATAGATTGCATGATATACCAATAGATAAAGCTAAATTTGCTAAAATGAAATGAACTATCTCTGGGAAGGCTTTCATGGAAGGTCTAAGTTATGATTTATTAATTCAACATGAGATCAAGCATCTGTTCGTAACTAAGCCTACTCTTGAGAAATACACTGAAGTGGATGAATCATCTAGAAAATTATTAAAATTTTCTATCCACGATGAGAAAATATGGGACAAATTATTTGAGCTAATTGTATGAGAGACAACAGATTTCCAACAACATTATATAGGTTTTCAGGAGCAAAGAACATATTTCCAGGAGAAAGAAACAAAATAACAACTTTACAGCTCCAGTCACCAACAAAAGTCCTCAAATTTTGTACAAGAAGTCAAATCAATTTAGTTTTCCATTTTTCTAGTTCTATTTTTGTAAAAATCCAAATAAATTTGGATGAGATATTTTGTAATAATTTTTTATTCAAAGTCCACATATTTTGAATGAAACTCTATAAGTACTTTGTAATTCGAAAGACAAAATGTTGAACCCTTGTGATAAACCATTAAACATGATTGTAATTCTTTGAACTGTTTCTGAGACTACTAGAAGGATTATGTACTCATTTTGAAGCAGCTTGTGTTTTCCTATGAGTTTTTATAGTTACTTATTATGTTTGCATCTTTATTTGTTTCTACACATATTTAAAGCTAATATAAATCTAGGTAAGATAAGATTAAATATCAATCTTTTTGAAATCCCTTGCAACGGTATAATCAGTTAAAGAGATTAATTAATTGGAACTATCCTTTTTAGTTAATTCCTTTACATAATTTAATTCTTTCTTTCTATTATCTTTAAATATGCTCTGTTTGGTTGTAGAAGACATCTACACAGATCTGCTATATATACTAAATTAAATATTCTATCTGAATCTTTAAGGAATTATATATCTTCTTGAAATTCTACCTTTCAAAAACATTTTAAAGCTTAAATTATGTTTAAGGTGAAGAATCAACCCTTCTATTATATCATAAATACTTAGGATTTGCATCAATTTAACATTTTAAAGCATTGGTCATCCAAACCAAAATTAAACAACATTTTAGAGGCTTTGACACAGTTCTGTAGCCTAGAACTGTCTACAAAGGACAACAGGTGGTACACATGTAAAATTGTCATATATATCTGGTGATGAGGTTTGTTATCAGTGCTCAAGAGGATTTGATTATTGGAGATTATTGCACTTATGGATAATGAGGCTCATTTGTGTATGTTTGCTACAAGGATTTTCTTGTGAATATGAGGTTTCATTTTTATTGTATTAGATAAGTGACATGTATTCTCAAGATCACTATAGCAGTAACTTTGGTGGTTATATGAAATTCTCTTAAGTGGGAGCTAAGCTTAAAATTCCTTTTCTATGAACCATAATTCTTAGGTTGATTTAATCCTTAAAATTAAAATAAATATGAATTTTTTTGAGTATTCATGGAGCATCAGAAACCAAGAGATTGTAATATTCATTAATTAATGGTTGTTCAAATCCAATTTGTGCAAGTCAACTTTGGATCCTTAACTAATCTGACTAATAAGCAAGATCTTTTAGACCTTCCTAGTTATAAATGTAGAGTTGTTGCACACTAGTATAATCAAGTTAATTGGTCTCAAAATATTGTTGTATTTTGAAGGCTCTTCAAGTCTATCTCCTAAATGAGATTTCGGCCAAGACTTGTCGTTTGAGCTCTAATTGGTATGGATTTTCAGGAAGCCTTAAGTTATTCTATTTGAACTGGAGTAATGAATTTCACTTATAATGTGTTACCTAAGAATAAAACTGACCCCATACCTTAATTAAATCTAGTGATAACAAATCTAGCATGGTGATATGAAGGTGTATAAGTCTATCAGCTAATGCTTCCTTTGTTTCCATAGTTATGAGGATAAGGTATTAATTTGTTATAGTTTGAAACATTAAGTGTGTATGAGGAGTAAGATTCACTTCTCATAAATGTCAACGAAACCCATATAAATGTAGGTATATGGCTAGAGTAAATATATATTAATGCATAACCCAAATATCTACTTATATATCAAGGTTTAGTATACTTAATGGAAGCATGGTAAATCTACTAAAAATTTGGTTATTAAAGGGGAGAGTGAAAGTTTATAGTGTTTACTTTTTGATTATTATAAAATTTCGTTTATATGATTATGACATACATACATATTCATGGAAATATCTAAGTTATGGTAAGCAAGAATTTAAGAGGGCTTTTTCGGAGTAATTTCATGACCAAAGTGGAGAAATTAATTATGTCATCCTCATACCTAAGTTTGTGCAAATAATTGAATAAATTTTGGTGTGCGGTAATTCCACATATTTACATTTTTATTCTTATATAAATTTGTGCATTAAATTTCACAATTTATGGTGGGTAATAACTATTAGTAAATATGTTATGTACATGCGTATAAAGAATGCCCAAAGTTGCCTCATTTTCCGAAATTGAACTTGAAATATAATTTCATATGTATATTAAACAAGGTTTACATAAAGAATGTTTTTAGTAATAATCTATTCCATAAATACTTTGGAATTCACACACCGCCCACTTTTTGAAATTTGCAAAAGTTGACCATCATAGTTAATGATTCACTCAAGATTTCTTGGGTAACTTCATGAAATTCAAGAACCATGACATGGGCATGAGTTCCAAATGTCAATCCATTCTTATTTTCCTCTAACACTTATGAATTGTGCATAGGGGTAAATTTTAATTGAATAATGATGTGTTAATCAAGTGCATTTATATTATTATATTATTAATATAATAATACAAATATGAACACATTAAGTTATTAATTAAAGATTAAATTAATTAAATATATGGTAATTTAACCTTGGGTCAATAGATTATATGGCAAGGTTAAGTGGCTCTCATGTTGACAAGGCACCATTCCTAAGATGATGCATGGACTTGGGGTGCCACACATCTACCACATGAAAATTGCATAGTAACACTAATGTGCCACTAAGGGTGAAAATGTTCAAATTGCAATATTTTGATTTGGATTTTAATAAAGTAAATATTGTCATTAAGCTCGTGATGCACAAAATATGATGGTGATCATAAAAGAGTTTTCAGTTGAATTAGAAAAGTGAAAATTTGGCACCATGTATCCTTTCTACCTTATTGAGGGTATGGGGTGTCAAATTTTCATCTTCACTAGCTTGAAGATTATATTTGATATGAATATGTATCCTTAATCAAGCAAAAAGGGACTAGGTGGTGTTATAAAGTGGTATCAAATCTAATCGTGAAGCTAGCGAAGACAAAATTTACACCCTTACCCTCAGTAAGGTTTAGAGGGAATTGAGTATGCTACATAGTGGTATTAGATCCATTAGTTACAATAATCTGGCTATATGGGCTCCATAAAGATAAATTTTCATTATTTGGTAACTAACAAAAATAACATAATTGTATTTATTATATAAGAAGGGATTAAACCTTAAGTTGTCAAATGTGGTAAAGAATTGCTAAAAGTAGATTTATACCCCATGAATACCATGAGTATGTGGATATTGGAGAGGTAAATCCCCTCTGCGGACAGAGGCAATCCCTACTAGCCCAGATTGGGTCTAGCAAAAATCAATCACACAGTGACGCAGGTCTCTAGTTACAAAAACGACAAAACATAATTAGTTGCCTACCTCAGGTCCTACGCAATGGTCGTCGAAGAAAGGATGACGCTTCCCGTCCTTCGCTTTGGCAGATCAATATCCTTCCACTTTAACACGTTCGAACACTTGCACACATGCGAAGAAACACAACAATACACAACATAGAATCTAAATCTTGTAACCATACATCAGTCAGAGAGGATGTAATTCATTGCATCAAAGACAAAGACACATGAATGAAACCATAATCAAAGTCGCTTATCATTAATAATAACAAAGGAAAGATACAACCCAAAGCTCTGACGCTGGATCTTCCTTCGGCCGGGCTGACAGCGGATCACATCTCAATGAAGCTCGTCGGAAATGGGACAAAACTCTCTCTCTTTGGCTTGGCTCTCAAAGGCTTTCTGGCGATAGTCTCCTTGCTACAGATTCAGCTCTTGCTTCTAGCTTGCTAAGGGAAAATGGAAAGCTTATATAGATGGTGGAAGGGGAGTTGGGATCCCTAAAATCGTGGGATTGGCCCTATCCTCAAGGAAGCTTTCATGATAGGTGGAAAACCACCTCCCATACACGGAGATCCGGAGCCAAACCTCCCAAATCATTTTAGAGACTCGTTCAGAAGTTTGTTGGAATCAAACTTCCGCCATTTATTTTTAAAAAACAATCCTTAGTAAGCTTGGTGCAGGCAAGACACTGGGACAGAGTGCCAGTTGGCGTGCCCTCTGTGGTGGATTTTCCCCATTGGCACGAGGGCTGAAATGGCTAGTTGCACCAAGGCCAAAAGATCAGTTTTTAGGGTTTTTCAAAGGAAATTGTCTTCAGAGGAATGATGGTCCTTGTCAAGGGGGATGCCATGAAAGTGGTTTCAGGTTATGTCACTGCTCACAAGTCACAGAAAAGGCCCTCCAATGTGCGGGAAGAGGGAATTGCAGGGACGGTGACAAATTACTGTGTAATAGATGCCCCCTAAAGCATGAGGCCCGAGAGAGAGAGAGGGGTGAAATGCTTTATGAGAATGTGCCCAACTGAAAACACTGCCGTCGGAAAACCTGTGTAGACAAGTACAACTGATATCTAAAATACATGATACGTGGTATGGGCGCATCCATCCATAATAGAGCATACAATAATCAAGATCCAAGGTATGGACGCAGCCATCCAGATAGGATCAGTAAATGGACTCAGGTATGGTCGCAGCCATCCAATCAATGAGTCATGTAACCAATCATGATAATCAAAAAAATCTGTAGCTTGGATTCCATCAAACAAAACCCAGGGTCTTGCACTCCATCTCGACCCGAAAAAAGTACATGTCCTAGCATGTGAATAAGTGAGCTGAAGTCGAACATGCAAGAACATTGTCTGATTACTAGCCAATGATGAAAGCCGCTAACAGACGTGAGAGGAACCACTAATAATGACGATGGCCCTCAAGGTACTAGAGGTAAAATCAAGAAAATGTGAACAGTGAGCTGGCATTGAACACCCGCAGAATCGTTCGATCGAAGGTCAATGATGAAAACCTTGCGACGAATGCGAAGAACCTGCCATTGAGGCATGCAGGCTCCAAGGTACCTGAAGGGAGTCTCTAGGTCAGCTTCCTGGATAATGAGCTGAAGTCGATAGGAATTGACCTTAATCAAAGGTGGGGCATAGTGTTTCCCACATCATCGACACAAGACAGAGGGACATAATGTTTGTGAATCAGGATCAGTAGAGAATCAGAGGAGGGTTGAAAACTGCAGAGGTCAACTTCTCTTGAACATATCGGCGGCACAACATTGGATTTGGCAGTATTTGACATCAAAAGATCTGAGGTCATGATGACGAGGCAAAGAGAAGATGAGAGGTAAAAAAGGATAACCCAAACCCATGGAGGTAAGCAAAAAACGAGATGAGATGTCCCAACCCGACACGAACACAGACAAGTGCCATGTTCAAGAGCGACATACTGCCGACACGATGATGATACTGGTTTCATTTCCCCCCACCATTTCTGGCGAGTACCCCAATTATTTTTTGAAAACAAGTTTGAAGGGGATAGCATATGCTTGTGATATAAGTTTGTCCTTCAGACAAATGCAACCTAGTACATTTAACAAGCCCTAGGAAGGAGGAACTCGAGTATCATCATTACGACGGAATCCGATGTCATCAGGTTTTAACGAGTCTAAAAAAGGAAGAACTCGATGTCTTTTCATGTTTAGAGAGTTTGAAAAGACAACTGAAAAGTAAACTCCAACAGTCCCTTTTCGTAGATAGTCCCTCAGACCCGAAAAGGTAGAAAACTGTGTCTGAGAAAACCTCCTAGTTGCGATAGGCTAGGGTATTCCTTTTTCGTAAATAATCTATCCCAGCTCGAAAAAGGGGTAAACATATACTGGGTAGATGTCGTTTCGCAACCAATTTAACGAGATCAAAACGACAAGCGGCTCGGCAATATTTTCATGTTTAGAGAGTCAGAAAAGAGCTGAAAGATGACTCCAATAGTGACTTTTTCGTGTTTTTACCGAGTCCGAAAAAGTATAAAATACAACTCGTATCGTCGTCCTAGTTGCACGAAAACCTGTTACTGCACAAGAAAGCAAGCGTAAAACCCATTTTTCGACAAAGTATAATAAAATATAAGCTTCAAAACCTAATTCAATCTTGAAAAGTTATAAATATGACAGAAATAATAAAACATATTTACTTTTACTTTTTACCTCTTGTGGAGAGCAACAGTGAGTTTTTCTTGTGCGAACTTGCGGCGATGATTGTGGACGATCCAGTACATCATTTCAGTTCTCGTTTTTACCAGGTAAGAGGCACTTCCCTTAGCCATGTTTTAATCCATTTTTTATAGAATTCCACTGTAATTTTGGATCCCTGAGAGGATATTTGCAAAATTAGGGCTCGCCCAATTGGCGCGAGTATGGGGCACAGACCCGCGCCAATTGGTTCCTTTTTGCAAAGGGGTCGTGCCAGTTGGCGCGACTGTCAGCAAAAAAGTCCCGCCAATGGCGCAACCTAAATTTTCGCTCAATTTTTACAAAAAATTAACCAATCAACTTGATTTTTGAGTGTTCAAGGGATCTAATGAAGTGTTCATGACCATTTTGGTGCAAGTGCAAAGCCACAATGGTGATTGAATGGAAAGAAAGGGAGCATAGTGAAGAATATGAAATGGCCATGGGGAATGAGCAATGCATGAATGCTCTCCGGGATTGCGGCCTAAAAAAGTTCTTCCTAACACCATGTCTCAGGGCACAACCTGAATTGCTGCAGTACTTAATCAGTATCTGGGACAAGGACGAAGAGAAGTTTAGGCTTTGAGACCAAGTGTTGGAGCTTGAAGTATCTGATGTTTACTTCATAACTGGATTTTCTCACAGAGGTCCAGTCCCGATCTTGATAGGTACTAGGTCATCTGGTAAAAAAATGTCTATGGTAATGGAAAGAGTGTACCTAGGGGCACGAACCAGATTAGGTAGCGGGAAGGTCGACATCCACACGGTTCCTAATCTAGCACTCAGGGTGGTGCTCCATACCATTACACGGGCTGCGGGGTCGCAGGCTCCGCATGAGGCTACTAAAACACAGCTCCTCCTAGCATCAGAATGTATGAACCCGACACTATTCGATTGGGCTACTGCCGTGACAATGAATATCAAACGGCAGTTGACTAAGTGTAAGAAGACCAAACTAAAGTAGTTTGGGTACGGATCTATCTTGGTATCTTTCATCCTTGAATGGTTACCAATATTCCAGGGCTAGGGGGCGATAGTCGCTGAGCCATCGTTGAGGGACCCAAGGATGGCTTGATGGGCAACATTCATGCCCAGAGCAGGAGGGGGCCAGTAAATGTCATGGAGGCCCGAGTTCTTCGTATGGCTTCGGCGACAGCTGATCATCATAGAGGACTGGCCCTATGCTGGTATTGACTTCACGGGAGACCCAGATCTTCCACTCCTGGAGGGAGAAGACTGGGATGAGAAGCTGGGTAAGAATCTTTTTGATTTTATGTATTTTATGATTTTTTTTTCATATACATGCATGTCTTAACAAACAATTCTATATGTATGCATATGTTGGCCCAGAGAGGTTCGCCGGGATGTCGCCGATCGCACAGAGGACCCCTCTCGCCTATGACCCTCAAGGCGAGAGTGGCGAGGGGAGTGAGCTAGTCCAGAACTTGGAGAGAATCGCCTGTGGGATCCTAGATTATGCTCGCCTAGCAGATGTCCCATTGGCTTATCAGAGGCACACTGTGGGGGTGCCTGGTCGCCTTCATCATTTACTGAGGCGATTGGTGCGGGAGGTGACATGCTAGCATGAGCACCATGCTGATTAGTCATCTAGGCTTTTAATTTGCACATTTTTGAGAGACATGTTGTCTCCAGCTATTATTAAAACAAACATGTATATTTTTTGAATTTTATGTGATGCACACCAACTGCAAGCATTTCGACATATCTATATATATCTATTTCTAGATGGATCTTTTTACACATGATGATGTTTTTTACAAGTTGCGTAAATGTCTATCTAAAACCATGTTAGATACTGCATCTGTTAACGCATTCATGTGTCTGGGTATATGTTGATATGTAATGTAATCAAATTTTCTTTCCAGTAAACGAATACATAGATACAGTCATAAAATGGATGGGTTCCTAACTGAATAATGACCATTGAGTTGTAACACTACAAGCTGTGAGTCCAGATATACAAGTAATGCACGAATACCGAGGTTAAAAGCCTCGTTTAACAATTCCAAAACGACACTATACTCCGCGACATTATTTGTAGTAGGCCCTAGACAAACACCTTGTAAATTGACTAACTCACTAGCAGGATTGTATATTACCCAGGCTGCCGAGGACAGATTCCTAGTACTGTGGGAGGCACCATCCCGAAACTGATAAAAGGAGTAATAGACATTTGCACAATCAGGAAGACCCAATCAGCAGAAAGACGCTTACAAAGTGCACCACACCACACATGCACAAAAATGAAATCACTCACTTATGTACACACACCACACAAGAATAATTCAAGTGTAGTAATTCTTCAGGTACATCCCATTCCTAGGCTGCGCCAGAGGAATACCTTCATAGTCTATAAGCTCATAGGCCCCATTTTTTAATACTCGTTTGACGATATAAGGCCCATGCCACATGGGTTGGAATTTTCCTGCTCCAAGTTTATCATGTGATTGGTCATATAAGAGAACGAGGTCCCCTTCGATGAAAGAACGTGGAGAAACCGTTGAATCGAAATGAGCTTTAACCCACTTTTTCTATGCTTCGATAACCAAAGCAGCCAAGCAGTGGGTTTCGTCCAGTCGTTCTAGATATAAGAGACGTTCTTCCTCCGGGGAAGTGTCAGGAAGTAATTCCACAACCAACTTCAGCGAAGGAATTTCATATTCAACCGGAAGAGTCACTTCAAGACCGTACACCAACTGAAAAGGCATGAATCCGGTTGCGCTCTTTACAGACGTTCAATAGGCCCAGAGAGCTGAGAAAAATTGGAGATGCCAGTTGGATTTGTGAATACCAATCGTTCATTGAAGCATCGTGACGAGTACTTTGTTCACGGCTTTAACCTGGCCATTCGCTCGAGGGTAGTATGGCGTTGATATGTAATGATGCAAGCCCAACTTCAATGTCAACTCTGCCATCGTGTAGTCTCGAAAATGAGTGCCATGATTAGTGATGATGGCTTGAGGAACTCCGAAACGCGTAATTACATGGTTGAAAATGAATTGAGCGGCTGTCTTACCGTCGGCAGCTAATGTAGGCATCACCTTGGCCCACTTGGTGAAGTAGTCCACGAAAACGATTATATAAGCATGCCCCCCGACTGAGTGAGGGTTACATGTCATAAAATATATGCCCCATTTGGAAATAGGGCCTATGGTAACGATAGGATGTAAAGGTAGGGGTGGCGCACACATCTTGCGCTGAAAGACCTAGCACGCATGACATTTTTGAACTGCAACAATATAGTCTTTGAATATAGACAACCAGAAGTAACCCGCACGCAAAATATTCTGGGCGGTAGCATATCCGGACATGTGACCGCCACAGGTACCACTGTGACAGTCATTCAGGACTTTCTTAGCTTCTTCCAGGGTCAAGCATTGGTGGAGCACAAAATCAACTCCGACACGATACAAGGTATCTCCGACAATGTGATAAGGTTGAGATTGATTCCGAACGCGACGTCAAGAATCCTTTGTCAACTCGGACCGAAAAGTGGATGTATGAAGGTACACGATGATTTCACCGTACCATGGATCATGAGTGCTGATAAGAAAGAGTGTTTCATCCGGGATATGATCCTCGGATTGGGATGGAGCAGAGTCTGTCGAGAGAGAGCAGATAAGATCAGTAAAAACCAATTATTTCGTCGATTTAGCAATGGTGAACTCCAAATCGAACTCTTGAAGGATGAAAATCCATTTGGAGAACTTGCCCCCCAGCAATCCTCGAGACAAGATGTATGTCATGGGGTTGCAGTAAGAAATCACGGTTACCGTACGCAATAGGATGTAATGGTGGAACCGCTGAACGGCCTGGACCGCTGCAAGCGCCAACTTCTCAACGTGGGCATAGCGTGTTTCAGTGTCGAGAAGATTATGAGACATATAGTAAACTACATGTTCATTTCCATCGTCGTCATCCTGAACTAGAACCATGGCAATTGTGCTAAACGCAACGGCCAAATAAAAGGTAAAATCGTGATGATAGTCGAGAGGACGTATTAACGGATCGTTGACGAGCAACGTTTTAAATTATCGAAGGATTTCTGGGAAATATTGTCCCAATGGAAGGGAACGTCTTGTTTCAAAAGTCACGTAAACCCCTTGGCAACTTCTGCATAGTTCGGAATAAAGCGACGTAAGAAGTTGGCTTTCCCTTGTAGACTCTGAAGTTGATGCAACGAGGATGGGGATAGGAGATTAATGATGGCCTCAACCTTGAGGGGGTCAAAGGGGGTCAAGGCGAATTCCATATTTGGAGACGATGAATCCAAAAAGACAACCAGAACCTACGCAGAAGATGCACTTGTGAGGATTAAGCCTAATATTGTAACGTCTACAGCAGAGGAAAATCTGGCGGAGATGTTCAGGATGGTCCTCGCGCCGAGCTGAGTGAGCCGGAAAATCATCTAGATATGGCTGAACAATGTGATGTATGTCATGAAAAGCATAGGACATAGCATGCTGGAAGGTGGCTCTAGCATTTTTTAAGCCGAACGGGAGCTTCTTGTAAGCGAAAGTGCCCCATGGATAGATAAAGGCAGTCTTATGTTGATCAACGGGTAAAATATTAATTTGATTGTAACCCAAGAAGTTGTCCATAAGGGAATAGATATCACTCCTTGCGCAGTCATTGATGATCTGATCTATAAAGGGAGTGGGGTAATTTTCCTTAGGACAAGCCCAATTGATGTCTCGGTAGTCAAAATAGACCCGTATAGTACCCTGCTTCTTATCTACAAGGACGATATTAGAAACCCATTCTGTGAGGGGGATTGGATATATGAAGCCCTCATTAAGAAGTTTTTCAACTTCTGCCTTTATAGATGTGGTGTTTTGGGGATGCACTGGGCGCAGACACTGATGCACGGGCTTCGCACCTGGATAGGTGGGAATTTCATGCACGACTATACTGGGATCGATCCCAGGAATCTCTTCATAGGACCATGTGAAAACATCTCTGAATTCGCGAAAAAGGCTCGTGTATACTTGAATATCTTCAGGAGAACAAGTAACTCCCACGTGAATGTTCTCGACTACCCCTGGTTTGATGGAGATGTCGATAAGCATGTTTGTGTGATGTTACTCAGATTTCCCTCCGAAATAACCTCGTGAGTTAATATCAGTGTTTGAAGAGGCGGGGTGGGAACCTAAGATGCGAAGCGCTCTAGACAATTAGACATTGCCCCCAGGTTGGGCATGAACGAGGAACAATGATGTCCATCCCTCCACGGTAGATATTCAAGAGACATCGTTTCAACAATAGCTTCATCAGAGGGGAAGACTTCTCTTAAAGAATCGGGCGAATCTGCATTGTCGAGCTAAGGGGATTGAGACTATACATCTAGAGCCATGCTCAAAGGAGCATGTTTAGAAGGAGGAGGATATGATGCATCGACGATCTTGCAATAATTGATCTCAACTGGAGTCAAAGGCATAGATTCTCCGAAAGAGGTCACCTGTTCAGGCGAAGGGATGATCCAAGGGTCATCTGACCTAGAGATCATATTAACTTGAATGGTGTGCGGTGGTGGCGCGGGAAAAATACCCATGAGGACGGGGTCCTTGAAAATACCGAGTCCTACACTGTCAGGGGGATTGGGGATCTGATCCACGTATGGTACGTTGTTCTCGGAGGATGAGGTGAAGAAAGACAACTGATCGATAGTGATGATTTTTCCCTCATGCAGAAAATTTAGAAGCGGGAAGAGGGTGGATGGAACGCATAGCATGGCGTGGGTCCAGTTGTGACCAAGAAAAATATTGTAGTTGAGTTTGGTGTCAAATACTTCTACTTCCACGTTGACTGTCTTTCCCTATAACGTGATCGGTAAACTCTCGAGAACACCCAAGGGTTTTGATTCCCTACCATTAAATTCCTCTAGGGAATTGGGAGACGAAGTAAGAGCCGGAGAGTCAATGGCTTTCCAGCAGGCAGATGACATAACACAAGAAGAAGCACCTTCGTCCTCAATGACTCTATGGATGTTGAGGTCGTTGATACCGACTTGTATAACAAGAGCGATTTGATGTGGAAGTCTGGGGACAAAAGCTTCCAGGTCGAAGGTGAGAAGACTAGAATTGGCGGGATCAATTCCACCAATTGTGGGCAACAGAGCTTTCCGTTGTGATGGGAAACTTTAAAGCACTTCCAACGCAGACATTGCGGAAGGTGCCTGCGCCAAATCCTCAACAATGCTGTAGTGCTGAGCGGCAGGGGCGTTTGGATTATAGGAATATTTTCACAGAACACCTTTGGAAGGTCGCCTTACAATGGGTTCAGCGCTGAGATTCTCAATTTCTAAAGGACCAGAGATAGGTGGGGGAGGTGGGCCATCAACGACTTCCTTCCCAACTGCCTGGCATGATCTAGCATAATCCTTCGAACGAGTAGCAATTGAGACAGGTGCAACACCATTCATCATAAAAACTTGGGACCCAAATGGTGCAAATGGTGAAGGCTGTTCGACCATCTAGGTCTGCTGAGATGGGAACAGTTCTTTGAGAACTGCCAGAGTCCCTTTAGAGCCTTTCAGAAGTTGACTAAACTTAGTTCATCGGGGACAATCTTTGGTGTAGTGGTCTCCGTCACAGATCAGGCAGGGGTACTTTGGTTTACGTTGGGAACCATCATCAGCGCGAGGTTTAGAGGACTCTGGTTTTGGGGCATCAGGTTTGGATTTGCCTTTTCCCTTCTTCTTCCCTTTGGAGGTATTTTCTACAGGATTGGCCTGAACGGAATTAAACTCCGTGGTCTTACTAGAATCTGTAGGGGCAGGAAGAGAAGAATTATTGGAAGAATTCGACTTCTGCTTGCCATTAGAGGACTTCTGGGAAGTCTGAGAAACGAAACCAATAACATCGTCCACTGATGGGGTAGTTGGTGCTTTAGAGGTTCCTGGCCGTGTGGCATCAGTCAAGATATCATATAGCGTGCCATATTGAGAGTACACCAAATCAAGGTACTGAGCACGAGCGATGGCTTGTTCTTCGGTTACACATGCCCCCATGGAAATATCTTGAGTGATCTTGTTAACGAAGGAGGTAGTGAACCAATGAGTTAGAAGCTGATCAGGAATCTCAAACTTGATCAGTCGACGACGATGTCGCCACTCATGAATATGATCAGGTATGTGAGTGGCTTTATCCTGCTTCAGAGAAGTCACAAGATGCGTCCCGGCTTCGTAATGAATCAGTAACTGGAAATGTGTCGGAAAATCCATAGCTAGTGTATTGAAGTCTTGAAAGATACCATGGGGTAGTTCTATATACCACTTAGCAGCAACACTGGTAAGAGTGCGCTGGAAAAGATGTAGATGAGTTGAATCATCCATGCAAGAGTTCGAAGAACACCAAAGATGGTAGGTCATGACATGAGCTTGGGGGTCTTCTCCAGCTTTACCCTCAAATTTAGGACAGTCACCAGGCACCTTGGTCGGAACTGGAGGCCAATATGGATTGTGAAGAATTGGGTCATTGGTCAATTTAGATACATCTGGCAATTCTAACGTGGCAAGGAAAGGAAACTAAGGATTGAAAGGCATGCCAGGTCCCCGATAAGGACCCGTACCTGTACTCCACCCTGGTTGAGCATAACTTTGCCCCCATTGGTTCTGTCCCAGGGGATTCTGACCATAGGGGGTGTAAGCTGTATAATTAGGTTGATACGGTTGCTGATAACCAATGTAAGGGGGTTGATAACCAGGGTACTGACCGTGATTATATGTAGGCCCCGTTTGAGCAGTATATGGATTTGATTACTGAGTATAGGTATAGCCTGGTTGTCGAAGGTAATAACCAGAACCTTGGGGAGGGTTGTAAATTGGTAGAGACTGAACTTGAAGGTAATAACTGCCTTGGGGTTGAGCGGGCTGTTGGTAAGTGGGACCCTACTGAGCCTGATAAGTTGGGCGCACAGGCAGATTCGGTTGCGACATAGAATAGATCGGCTGTTGAGCAGGGTTATTTGGATGTGCAGGTTGTCCTGGTTGAACAGGTTGACCTGGCTGAGCGGGTTGCCCTAGTTGAACAGGTTGGCTCGGCTGAAAAGGTTGATCTGGCTGGTGAAGGACACCAGGTTGCCCCGGCTGAGCTGGTTGGCCTGGTGGTGGGATAGGGCCAGGTTGTGCCCGATAACCAGGTTGACCTGTAACAGGACCATAAGATGGCCCCGGTTGTGCAACATTCGGACTGATGGGAAACTGAGGTTGCTGAGGTTGCACCATAGGTTGGGAAGGGTGGATTTTCCCCCCAGGACCGTACAAAGGCCCAGGTTGATACCCCGGTTGACCTGTGGGTCCTTGAGGTTGCCTGGTTGGACCACAGAGTGAGGCTGTAAAGGTTGACCCTGAGGATTGTAGGACTGCCCTTGCGAACCATACAACAACCCCTGCTGGCCCAAAGGTTGGCCCTGTAAGGGTTGTCCTTGCGGGTCATGCAAATAACCAGGCTGGCTCGAAGGTTGACCCTGGAAGGGTTGTCCTTGCGGGTTGGAAGATCGCCCAGCCTAGGCAGATAGAAAACCATGAACATACTGATAAGCCTCTAGAGTAGGAAAACGTAGAGGGTTACCTTGCTCATCATACTGATATGGAAAAACATAGATGGGGGTACCATTCGGTCCATAATGGGAAAAATAAGGACGGTTGGGATCTTGGGAGGACTGACCAACCTTGGAGTTTGATGACTGTAACGACAACTGATACTCTTTGGGAGAGATGTTCTCCAGAATAGCAGATGCTATGTAAATGTCTTCAGGAAGTGACGAGGTCTTGGTGGACTGAGTAGTGACAACGGGTGTAGACGCATCTATGTAGACGGTAGGCCTAACAGGTACTGATGTGACATGAGGAGACGACGTGAGAGGTGTCGATGGTGACATCCCTAACGAAGGAATAACCGACCTCGCGGATGGAGTCGATATTCCCATTGAGGCCACAACGGTCATGATCTGACTTAAGGACCTATATCCTGCTGGAAGCGAAGGACCAGGTGAAGACATGACAAAAGAATCGGGGTTGTTTTCTGGGAAAAGCTGGTAATCTTCACCAGATGTAGGAATTTCCTCACTAGGAGAAGGACTGGGTAAGTCCATATTTGACCTTGCCGCTAGATCTTCTAAAAGACGGTGAGGACTAGGAGGTATAACAGTAGCCAAAAAAGGTGATCTTGATGTAAGAGGAGGAAAATATTCTCCTACTCCAAATCCAAACCAAGCGTTGGATAAGGGCCAATTGAACTCAACTAGTACACCAAAGGGAAGCTCAGATATGACCGGTCCCCCATTGGGAAACTCAGATGAAATAGGTTGCTAAGGTTCAGCAGAGGACTGAGAGACCTCTGATGAATCATCTGTGTAAGGAATACCAGTAGACGAAACTGAGGGTTCCGCCACTGTGACAGTAATGAAAAGAGGAAGAGATCAAAACAAAAACACACAGGAAAAAACCAAGGCAAATAATCAAACGACCGACAAACAATATCTAAAAGGGCGTGTGATCGTAGGTGATTAATTTTACCACATTGAAACTTGGAAATTTTACTGTTTCATGTTTTAAGAGTCTATAAATGAGAAAAATGTGATTCTATCTCTTTCAATTTGGAAACAAGCGTGAAAGGGCAAGCGCTTGACGATCTTTTCAAATTTAATGAGTCAGAAAAGATCGAAATTACTACGCTGGAACTCTAGGAAAAAGGGTGTACCAGATATCCGTGAACTGCAATATACAACTTGGTTAAAAAAAGAAGAAAGAGAAATCAACCAAGGACCTGACGTATGTGCAGGTAATCTCCCCGAATGTTGTGTCTGGTGTATCACGGGTATAAGGCGGCAGACTCGGCTTCCTACGAATAAAGGATAGCAACCTAGTGGGGTCTCCCTTTATATACGCGACGGTACGAGGAGCACAAGTCCGTACTAGTGCTGTCTAGAGCCGAGAGGCGAACGACAGCTACTAGGTTTAACAACGCCGGAACACGTCACTACCCTAGACCTCTAGATATTTCGTTAATGTTTCAATGCTGCCTTAAGGTAAATTGAATAAATTTTAGAGTTGATCTTGAATTATGTTTCAATTTCAGGCCCTACCGAATGTTATGTCTCAAAAATCCTCTAAATGCACACTACATGCCACAATATATCACTTTGTTCGATGAATAGCTAACTACGGGAAGGTTGAGAGCTTTTCAAACAGTAAAAAAACGATCACAAAACAACCACTACTGTCTCTAATGAATGCTAATGAAACTAAAAGCTTTTCCTTTAGAGTTATATAACACTAATAATGCAGAAAAGTTTTCAATTTTCACTAAATAATCAAAAGCAAAAGAGTGGTTTTTGTATTTTCAATGTTTTAGAGCAAAATGCACCAAACGAAATGAAAAACTAATAAACAGACCAATTTGAGAAATGATAGTGAAATATTAGAGACAAGGAAGTTCACTCAATGCAAAACACACAATCAGGACTCAAACTGATGGAGAAATCCCTCAAATCGAAGAGGAATCCCAAAAGAATGATACAAATTGTGTAATATGGGCTCGAAATGAGACAAAGCGAAACTTGAATGAAAAAAGCAAGCAACCACTCAAATACCGCAATGAAACACTGGAAACCAACCAAACGAATGCAAGGAAGCAACAACGAAGTTGACTGAACAAGCGAAAACCAAAAACTCCTATGGGAGCCTCAGCACACAATAACACCTAGATGCCCTAGGGCTAGAATGTAAAACTGAAGGTAAAGGGAAAACAACCGGAGGATAGAGGTCAAACACAGTTAACAAGGACTTCAAGGCACTCAGGCAGTTGGAAAAATGACACCAAAACCAAAAATCAGACTCAGAGGGCTCAAAAACAAGTAAACCCTAGCACCAAACAGGGTTGGCGCGACTGTTTGGCTGTATCTATCGCCAAAACAGGGTTGGCGCGGGGGCCTAATTGGCAACAAGCGCCAGCTGGCACGACTATCAAGCTAAAAGGCGCGCCAATCGAGTTTACTAAGGTCAAGAATAAACAAGAGCAAGCAGAGAGTAGATCAGGTATGGTGGGGGCTGAACAGAGGTTTTATACGAAAAAGAGACAGACCAGAAGAGAAAATCAAGCAGATAGAAGCCAAAAGCAATCAAAAGAGACAAGACAAACTCCAATCAAATCCCCAGCGGATTCGCTAATTTGTTGGAGGGGTAAATCCCCTCTGTGGACAGAGGTGATCCCTACTAGCCCAGATTGGGTCTAGAAACAATCAGTCACGCAGTGATGCAGGTCTCTAGTTACAAAAACGACAAAACATAACGAGTTGCCTACCTCAGGTCCTACGCAATGGTCGTCGAAGAAAGGATGACGCTTCTCATCCTTCGATTTGGAAAATCACGATCCTTCTGCTTTAACACGTTCGAACACCTGCATAGATGCGAAGAAACACAACGATACACAACATAGAATCTAAATCTTGTAACCATACATCAGTCAAAGAGGATGTAATTCATTGCATCAAAGACAAAGACACATGAATGAAACCATAATCAAAGTCACTTATCATTAATAATAACAAAGGAAAGATACAACCCAAAGCTCTGATGCTGGATCTTCCTTCGGCGGGGCTGACACCGGAGCACATCTCAATGAAGCTCGTCAGAAATGGGACAAAGCTCTCTCTCTTTGGCTTGGCTCTCAAAGGCTGTCTGGCGATAGTCTCCTTGCTACAGATTCAGCTCTTGCTTCTAGCTTGCTAAGGGAAAATGGCAAGCTTATATAGATGGTGGAAGGGGAGTTGGGATCCCTACAATCATGGGATTGGCCCTATCCTCAATGAAGCTTCCATGATAGGTGGAAAACCACCTCCCATACATGGAGATCTGGAGCCAAACCTCCCAACTCATTTTAGAGATTCGTTCAGGAGTTTATTGGAATCAAAATTCTGCCATTTATTTTTAAAAAACAATCCTTATTAAGTTTGGCGCGGGCAAGACACTAGGATAGAGCACCAGTTGGCATGCCCTCTGTGGTGGATTTTCCCCATTGGCGCGAGGGCTAAACTGGCTAGTTGCGCCAAGGCCAAAAGATCAATTTTTAGGGTTTTTCAAAGGAAACTGTCTTCAAAGGAATGATGGTCCTTGTCAAGGGGGATGCCATGAAAGTGGTTTCAGGTTATGTCACTACTCACAGGTCACAGAAAAGGCCCTCCAATGTGCGGGACGGGGGAATTGCAAGGATGGTGAAAAATTACTATGTAATAGTGGAGATGATTATATTGAAAATCATACATGCAATTTTAATGATCATAATGGCAAAATTGTATGGCAAAATTGTATGGAGTGAAGTAGAGTCTTGATAATTAATTGAGGCTTTCACAATAGAATATTCTATGTATATGTTAGTCTAATAAGGAATTTTGTGTGTGAATTATAACTATAATAGAGTCCTAAATGTGGGATAAAGTAGGCCCAAAGGAAGAATTATGAAGGCTTAATGTTTGCATGATTTTTTCTTATGTAATTAGCTAAAAATTGTTTATTACCTCCCATATGGAGGAGAATTTACATATCGAAGACAAGAAGTAAATGAGAAGAGGGTTATAGAAACCCCTCTAGATTTGGTAGAGATAATGAGTAGTCTGAAGGTTGAACTTCAAAGTTGCAGAGTTGAAAATGAGAGGTTTATTAATAAACAAGAGAAACAAATTGAATTGAATTCAATGTTATTGCATAGTTTTTTGGAAATACAAAAGAAATTGTAAGAAGGACCAACTGATAGTAATGGAGATATGAATTGGTCTAGTAGAAAGATACAAATCCCATCAAAAATACAAAAGAGTGGGCCAAAAATCAATAACATAATGAAAACTTCCTCAAGTAAAAGGCATCGATGTGCCAAGAGGAACACATATGGTGAAGATTCTTCTATAGATTCCTCTAGTGAGATAACAACCGCCTTTTATAGACCATACAATAGTGAGATCACACCTAATTCCCATAAGAGGAAAATACATCAAGAGTTCCTTCTTTAAGGAGCTAAGAAGGCCAAACCACCTACCTTTGATGGTGAGATAAAGAAGGGTGATTAAGTGGAAGCTTGGTTACAAGGATTGAAGAAGTATTTAAAAGTACACAACTACATTGAAAACATGAGATCCAAAGTGTATACCTTCAATTTGAATGGAAGGGATTACATTTCATGACAAGACCACAAGCAAAGTAATCAACAAGATAAGATTGACTAGTAAGAAATTTCGATGATAGTTCATGAAGAAGTACTTGTCAAAAAAATGTTATGATGGAAATATTAGAGAGTTCTATGAACTCAAGTTGGGATAGTTAACCATGGATGCTTATGTCAGTAGATTCATATAACTATTAAGGTATGTGCCATACATCAAGGTTGAGAAAGTGAATTTTTTTTGTTTTCTCAGTGGGTTTCCATAGTCCTTTTAGGAATAGATTGAGTTTTATGAACCCAAGATGTTGGATGACAACATCTAAAAGGCTAAGTACTAGTATGAGAAATTTAAGCATAAATCAAGAGGCCCAAAATATTTGGAAGAAGAAAGATAAGGATAGATTAATTGAAAATAAAGAACTCAAATAATTATGATACAATAATCTAGGAAAGAGCGCCAAGTCTAGCTATCTGACTAAATGTGTGCACCATGAAAACTATCCCACCCAAAGTGGAGCTAGACAGAGAAACCAACAAAGGAGAAGGAAAAAAAAAAAACTAAAAAAAAAGGACCATTCAAATGTTGGGGTGGTGGATAAGTAACATGCTATGAAATTTCCCTCATGGGTAGAATGATTATAGGAACATTTACAATGTTCAATAGGTTATCACTATCAATGACATAACCAGAAATTTACCTCAAATTTATGTAATTGTCGAGAAGCAACAAGTAGTCCACTAGGAATTATTGGTGGAAATGGAAGGTATGCTTTCCTACCAACTTGTTTCAATGTTATTTGAACTCATCTTTAACCTCATTTAGATTGCACCACAAGTTGTTGAGGCATAGGTTTTACAAAAAAAATCCACATGAGGTCATGGTTGGTTCAACTAGCTACGTGGACCAAGAGGAAAGTGATAGAAGTGATTGAAGCATGCCAATTTGAGATGAGTGGACTACTAATGGAAGCAAAATTAAATGTGCTACCCCTAGGGCCATATGATCTGTTGGTTGGTATATAAAATTAAATTACATTATTTTAGCAAAACCATGAAGTGTGAAGATAATCAAGGAAAAAAAAGGCATATAGGTTATACAACAACCTATGTGAGTAAGGAAGATTCCAATAATACAACTAAAGAAACATTGTAGGAATATATTCCCACCATATGCCATATAAGTGTTGCATTCACCAAAAAATAAAAATCTAAAATTTGAATACTATCCAGTGTTACATGAATACAATGATTGTTTTTATAGGAAATATCCGGTGTACCTCCCAAACGAGATATCAATTTCTCAATATAGCTCATGTAAGGAGTGTTTCCTGTGTACAAGGTACCTTGTAGGAAGAGCACCCATGATTCAATGGAGTTAAATATACAATTGAAGGAAACGATGGACAAATGGTATATCAGACTCACTGTATCTCCATAAGGAGCACCAAAATCGTTTGTCGATAAGTAGGGTGGCACCCTTAGGTTAGGTGTTGATTATAAACAATTGAACAAGATGACCTATAATAACCCAGTTACATTAATTTATTATTATAAACATTTTAACCTTAATCAAATTAAATGGGATGAGTTGGGGACACAAATTCTAAAGATGTTGTGTAGGTAAATCCCCTCTGCGGACAAAGGCGATCCCTCCAGCCCTTGGGTGGGTCTAGCAGCAAGAGGACATGCTAATGCACTGATTCCTAGTTAATGAATGAAACTGAGTCGGGATAGATGTCCTACCTTATTTCCAACGTAGTTGTCATAGTTGTGGTAGTAGTCTCTTGATCTTCATCCCGAGACGTCGCGGTCCTTCAGCAATGGTACTCAGGTGCCTGCACAAGGATCAAAGAACGAAAGTAGCATACGATACAATATTTTCATTCATAACTATCTAATTGGTAAAGGAGAATTAAACGTATTACGCAAGATTAATCACATCAACACAAGACGGGAACCAAAACATCAATCATGTATTAAGTAAGAGAAAGAAAGTGATTACAACCAAATGAGCCTTGATGTCACAGCCTCATTCAGCGGGTCCAGTCAAAACATGTCTCAAGCATTCATCAGGGAATTTGGACTTCGCGAGGCAATCAACCTAGACTCTCTCTCGACAAGGGTCTCTCTCTCTTATTTATCTCACACCAGCTATATCAGAGTGTTTCATCTATTCTCCAAAATGTTAAGCTACCCAAACCATTTAGCTAGCTGCATCTATGTGAGAGAGATGTATTTATAAAAGGAGAGGAGGAGATTGGGAACCATCATATGGTGGAAGGGAGGCCTTATCCTTTGGGAGGTTGCTCAAAATTAGGGAACAAGAATCCAAATGAAGGTGATTGATGTTATTTAGTCAAACAACCCATGCTGACTCGCTCACGAAGTGGTTGGAAATGGAAAATTCGCTTCTATATTTAAAAAACTTTCCAAAAATAGCTTGGCGCGGGCAGTACACTAAGACAGAGCGCTAATGGGCACGGGGACTAGTACTAATTTCCTTTATTGGCGCGAGGCCATAACTACTTGCCAGCACCGACCCAAAATAATGTGTTTTTGATGGTCTGTTCCAGGAATAGTCAACAGAGGAAATTTTATCCTCATGGCAAGGGATGTAATGAGACTTTTTGCAAGGCATGACACTACATATAAGTCACAAAAATGGTCCTCCAATTTGCAGGATGGGGATTGCAGGGACGATGAAAAAATGATGTGTAACAGATGCCCCCTAAAGCATGACGTCCGAGAGAGAGGGAGGAGTGAAATGATTTATGAGAACACATTCGAACGAAAGACCATTTTCGAAAGACCTGCAAGTACAAATACAACTAATATATCTGATACATGAACATGTGACATGGGTGCAACCATCCATAATAGAGTACACATAAGATCTGAGGTATGGACGTGGCCATCCAACAATGAGGATCAATAAATAGACTCAGGTATGGTCACAACCATCCAATCAAAAGAGTCATGCAAATAGTCATGATGAACCACAATATCCCATAGCCTGGATCTTATAAGACAAAACCCAGGGTCTTGCACTCCATCTTGACCCGAACAAGTACAAATTCAAGCATGCGAATATGTGAGCTGAAGTCAAACATACAAGAAAGTCAGCTGATTACCAGCCAATGATGTAAGCTATTAACAGGTACGAGAGAAACCACCAATAATGACAATGGATCTCAAGGTACAACTAGTACAATCCACTTAATGTGAACAGTGATCTGGCATCGAACACCCTTAGAATCACCCGATTGAAGGCCAATGATGTGGACCTATTGTCGAATGCGAAGAACTTGCCATTGAGGCATGCAAGCTCCAAGGTACCAGAAGGGAGTCTCTAGATCAACTTCCTGGATAATGAGCTGAAGTTGACAGGAAGTGACATGGTTGAAGGAGGGCCAAAATGTTTCCCACATCATCGACACGAGACAGAGGAACATGATGATAGTGAATCAGGACCAAAAAAGAGGATCAAAGGGAGGTTGAAAACTACAAACGGAAACTTCTCTTTAACATATCAGTGACATGACTTCAGATTTGGCAGTATTTGACATCAAGGGATCTGAGGTCATGATGATGTGGCAAAGAGTTGATTAGAGGTCAAAATAGATTACCCAAACCCATGGAGGAAAAATGACGAACTAAGATATCCCCAAACCGACACGAATGCAGATTAGTGTCATGTTCAAGAGTGACATACTGCCAACACAACTGAGAACTGGTTCCATTTTCCCCCACCATTAGTGGCGAGTACCACAATTATTTTTGGAAAACAAGATTGAAGGGGATAGCATATGCTTGTCGTGTAATTTTTTCCTTTGGACAAATCAATCCTAGTACATTTTACGAGCCCTAGGAAGGAGGAACTCGGTAACGTCATGGTGACGGTGTCCGATGTAATTTAGGTTTTAACGAGTCTGACAAAGGAATAAATCGACATATTTTTATGTTTAGAGAGTTTGAAAAGAAGCATAAAAGAAAACTCCAGGAGTCCCTTTTCATAGGTAGTCTCATAGATCTGAAAAGGTAGAAAATTGTGTCTGAAAGAACCTCTCAGTCGCGATAGGCTACGGTATTCATTTTTCATAAATAATCTATCCCAGCCCGAAAAAGGGGTAAATGTATACTGGGTAGATATCGTTTCACAACCATTTAACGAGTTCAAAACGACAAGAGTCTTGGAAATCTTTTCAATTTTTGAGAGTCAAAAAAGAGCTGAAAGATGACTCCAACAGTGACTTTTTCATGTTTTTACCAAGTCCAAAGAAGTATAAAATACAACTTGTTACTTCATCGCCATCACGTTGAAGACCTGTCGTTGCACAAGAGACGCATGTAAAACCCATTTCTTAAAATAACATAGAAAAATAATTGAAAAATACGCTTTAAAACCTAATTAGGGTTTTGAAAAGTTATAAAATGCCAAATATGGTAAAAATAAATTAATTTTCACTTTTACCTCTTGTGAGCAATTTGTTACCCTTTTTCACTGCTTTTTTGCAGAGATGACAACGAGCGATTCGGAAGAACAATATCGAATCCATCTGTTCCAGGTAAGAAATCACATCCTTCCCTACATTTTGATTGATTTTTCATTACCTTCAACCCCATTTTTGTAGATATATGGGGGAATTTTTCAAAATCTAGGGCGCGACGGTTAGCACGGGTATCGGGCATGGACCCGCTCCAACCGGCCTAAAAATTGAATGTGGGTGCACCAATTGGCGCGAATGTTTCTAAAACAGTCGCACCAACTGCGGTAACCATTTTTAGCATGTAAATACAAACAAGAAATCCTAATTTAACTATTCAAAAGCATTGGATTTGGCTAATGAAAACCATATGGATGCTTTTGCAGGTGTGAAAAGAAAAAATGGTGATTGAAAGGAAAGAACGAGAACACAGTGAAGAAGATGAGGAAGCCATGGGAAATGTGAGATGCATGGAAGCTCTCAGAGTTTGCGGGCTCAAGAAATTCTTTATGGCACCATGTATCAGAGCACAACTAAAGCTATTGCAGTACTTGATCAGTGTCTGGGACATTGATCAGGAAAAATTCATTATTCACAACTAGGAACTTGAGATTGAAGTCTCAGATGTTTACTTCATAACCGGACTGTCGCGGAGGGGGGCAGTACCAATCCTGACTGGCACCCGACCCTCAATGGAGAACATGAGTATGGTTAATGATAGGGTGTGCCTAGGGGCAAGGAAAGGGTTGGGAAGTGGAAAAGTGGATATCAAAACTATTCTAGATTTGGTACTAAGGGTAGTGCTACACACCATTACGCCAGCTACAGGATCGCAGGCTCCACACGAGGCCAGAAAAACACAGCTACTTCTTGTTGTAGATTGCATGGCACCGACCCTCTACAAAAGGACAGAGGTGGTAACAATCAACATGAAGCGCCAATTGACGAAATGTAATAAAACCAAGCTGAAGCAGTTCGATTATGGGTCTATATTGGTATCTTTCATCTTGGAATGGTTACCAATCTTCCAACGTCAGGAGGTAATAGTTCCGACACCACCAGCCCAGGAGACACAGATGGTCCATTGGGTAGCTCTGATGCCAAGGCTAGGGGGTGGTTAACAGATGTCCTAGAGACCAGAGTTATTTGAGTGGCTCCGCTGACAGTTGATCGTCATGGAGGATTGGTCCTACTCTAGCACGGATTTCACTGGTGATGCATATCTCCCACTCCCAAAGGGAGATGATTGGGATGAAGTACTGGGTAAGACTCATTTTTTATTTTAATGAGTATTATGAGTTTTTTGTTATGCATGCTCTGACATTAATCCATGTAATTGCAGATGTTGGCCCAGAGAGACCTGCAGGTATGTTCCCGATAGCATGGAGGATTCCTCACGACTTTGATGTGGCCCCTCATGGTGAGGGAGGCGAGGAGGAGGAAATCATACGCAACTTGGAGGGAATCCCTCGTGGGATCCTAGACTATGCACGATTTGATGATGTTCCTCGCATGTAGCAGATACACACTACAGGGGTGTCAAACCGTGTTCACCGCTTGTTGAGGCGGCTTGTACAGGTAGCGACGTGCTATCATGAGCATCACGCCGAATAGATACCTAGGTTTTATTTCCGCATATTTTTTGAGAGACATGATGTCTCATGATGTAACCGAAACACACATATTTTTTGAACTTATGATGTGCATGAATGAAAACACTAGATATATATATATATACACATCTATTTTCCTGTATGGATCTTGTCATGTGATGATTATTTTTTACAAATTACGCAAATGTCTATCTAATACAATATTATCTACTGTATCAGTTAATCCATTCATTCATCTAGGAATATGTTGATATGTAATGTAATCAAAATGTCTTTCCAGTAAACGAACACACAAATACAACCTTAAGATGTGAGGGTTTCTAACAGAATAGTGTCCATTAAGTTGTAGAAAAACAAGCTGTGAGTCTAGGTTAACAATCAATGCACGAATGTCGAGAGCAATGGCCTCGATTGATAATTGAATAACAACACTATATTCAACGACATTGTTTGTGGTTCATCCTAGACAAATACCTTGAAGGTCTATCAACTCACCAGCAGGATCATAAATCACCCAGGCTGCTGAAGACAGGTTCCGGGTACTACGGGAAGCACCATATGTGAAACTGACATAAGGGGTAATAGACATCTGCACAATAAGCAGGAAAATGCTCGCAAAGCACACCAAGAAAAAAATGTACAAAAATGAAAAGAACACCTATGTACAAAAAACATGCATGAATGATTCAAGCATAGTATATTTTAAGATACAACCCATTTATGGGCTGATCCACATGATGACCTTCATAATCAATAAGCTCATAAGCCCCATTCCTCAAAACATGTTTAACAATGTAGGGCCCATGCCACATGGGTTGAAAATTTCCTGCCCCTAGCTTATCGTGAGCTTTTTCATACAGGAGGACGAGGTCTCCTTCTATGAAGGAACGAGAGGAAACTGACTGGTCAAAATGAGCTTTGACCCACTTTTTCTTTGCTTATATGATCAGAGTAGTAAATAGACGAGTTTCATCAAGCCTCTCCAAATAGAGAAGACGCTCTTCTTCTGCCGAAGTATTCAGCATCAATTCAACAGCTAGTTTGAGCGAAGGTATTTCACATTCAATTGGAAGGGTAGCTTCCAGACCGTAGACAAGCTAGAATGGAATGAATCTAGTCGAATCCTTTACTGAGGTTTGGTAAGCCCAGAGAGTCGAAAACAACATGAGGTGCCAGTTTGATTTGTGCATCCCAATTGTACGTTGAAGCATAGTGACGAGAACTTTGTTCATGGCTTCAACCTAGCCATTGGCCTAAGGGTAGTATGGCGTCAGACCCAACTTGGAAGTCAACTCCGGCACCATGTAATGCCGAAAATGGGAACCATGATCGGTAATAATGGCTTGAGGGACACAAAATCTAGAAATAACATTATTGAATAGAAACTGTGCTGCTGTCTTGCCGTCAGCCATAAGTGTAGGCATTGCTTCGGCCCATTTGGTTAAGTAGTCCACGGCTACGATGATATAAGCATGCCCCCGGCTGAGTGAGGGTTACATGTCATAAAATCAATGCCCCACTTTGCAAAGTGACCAATGGTAATGACATGGTGAAGATGGGGAGGTGGCGCACACATCTTGCACTAATAGATTTGGAAATCATGGTACTTATAGACAACAACAATTTAGTCTTTAAAGATGGTGGGCCAGAAATACCCAGCATGAAGAATCTTCCATGCAATAGCATATCCAGAAATGTGACCACCACAGGTGCCACTGTGACAATCATTCAGGGCCCTTTCAGCCTCCTCGAAAGTCAAACACCAACGGAGAATGGAATCAACTCCGATGCGGTAGAGCATATCTTCAACTATGCAATAGGGTTGCAATTGATGACAGATGTGCCAGTGAGCATCCTTCTTCAACTCATATCGGAGGGTGGAATTCTGAAGATATACAATGATATCACCGTACCAAGGATAGAGGGTGCTAATTAGAAAAAGTGTGTTGTCCGGAATGCGTTCCTCGGAACCAGATGGAGCAGAATCGGAAGGGAGAAATCAGATCAAATCGGCAAAGACTAATGACTTCTTCAACTTGGCGGTAGTGAACTGCAAATCAAACTCTTGGAGGATGACAATCCATTTCGAGTACATGCCCCCCAGCAATTGACGAGTCAATATGTAAGTCATAGGGTTGCAATCAGAAATCATAGTCATTGTATGCAACAGAATATAGTGACGAAAACATTTAACAACTTGAAAAGCAGCCAACGCTAACTTCTCGACATGGGAATATCACGCCTTAGTATCGAGAAGATTACGAGACATGTAGTAAATAACATGCTCGTCACCATCATCATCGTCTTATACCAAAACCGTGGCAATCGTGCTAAACACGACGGATAAATAGAGGGAGTAATCGCGATGATAATTTGGAGGACGGAATAGAGGAGCATTGACGAGTAATGTCTTAAGTGCATCAAAATACTTCTGGGTGATCTCATCCCAGAGGAACGAGACACCTTGCTTTAGTAATCACGTAAATCCTTTGGACACTTCGGCATATTTAGGTATAAAATGACGTAGGAATTTAGCTTTACCCTAGAGACTTTGCAGCTGATGTAAGAAGGAAGGAGAGGGGAGATTAACAATAGCTTCAACTTTGAGTGGATCGAGATGAATCCCATATTTTGAAACAATAAACCCTAAGAGTCTACCAGAGTCAACGCAGAAGATGCACTTATGCAGATTGAGCCAAATGTTATAGCGTCGACATCGAAGAAAAATATGACGGAGATTATTAGGATGGTCTTTACGTTTGGTTGAATGAGCTGGAAGGTCATCCAGATAAGGCTGAACAATGCGCTTGATATCTTGAAAAGAATATGACATTGCTCGCTGGAATGTAGCCCCGAAATTTTCAGACCGAAAGGGAAATTTTTATAAGAGAAAGTACCCCAAGGACAGATAAAGGCAGTCTTATGTTGATCAGTCGGAAGAATATTAATCTGGTTATAGCCAGAAGACCCGTCCATGAGAGAAAAAATCTCACTCCCAGCACAATCATCAATGATTTGATCAATAAAAGGAGTGGGATAATTATCCTTAGGGAAAGCGTGGTTAATTTCCCGGTAATCAACACATACACAAATGGTACCCTGTTTTTTATCTACAGGAACAATATTGGAAACCCATTCTGTCAAGGGAATCAGATAGATAAAAATAACTTAAGAATTTTTTCAACTTTCCCTTAATAGCGGCAACCTTTCTAGGGTGCACAGGACGAAGACGCTGGCGAGCAGGCTTCGCACTAGGATAGGTAGGAATATCATGCACCACTATACTTGGATTGATACCAGGCATCTCTTTGTAAGACCATGAGAAAATGTCATGAAACTCATGGAAGAGACTAGTATAGACCTGAATCTCATCGAGAGAACAGGTCACCCCAATATGGATGTTCTCGATAATCCATGGTTTGACAGAAATGTTGATAGGCATCTTCTGTGTAATGTTACTCAATTTACCTTCCGCAAAGACTTCGTGTGTTAGGATAGGTGATTGAAGCGGAGGAGAAGGAACCTGAGAAGCGAACCTCTCGAGACATGTAGACATGCCCCCAAGGCCAGGCATGAATGAGGAATGATGATGAATATCCTCCCAAGGAGGATCGAGACATAGTTTCCACGATGGATTCATTAAAGGGAAATATCTCTCTCAAGGGATTGGGCGAATCCAAATTGCTGAGCCAAGGGGATTGAGAATAAGTATCAAGAGCTATTCCCATAGGAGCATGATAAGGAGGTGGAGGATTTGAAGCCAAAATAAGTTGACAATAATCTATCTTGATCAGAATTAACGACATCGAATCTCCAAATGAATAAATCTTCTCGGGTGAAGGGATGATCCATGGATCGTCAGACCTGGAGATCATATTAACCTGAACAGTGTTGGGTAGAGGAAGAGGAAAAACACCCATGAGGGCAGGATCTTTGAAGAGACCTGGCCGTACGCTCTCGTAAGGCGTAGGAATTTGATCGACGTACAGAATGTTGCTCTTGGAAGATGAAGAAGTGAAGAAAGAAAACTAATCAACAGTAACTATCTTTTCTTCGTGCGGAAATTGCAAAACACAAAAGAGAGTGGACAGAATGCACAACATGGCGTGAGTCCAATTGCGACTGAGGAGAAGATTGTAATTGAGCTTGGCATCAACTACTTCAACCTCGACATTGATTGTTGTCCCTTCTAGAGTAATTGTTAAACTAGCGAGAACACCAAGAGGTTTAGATTCCCTTCCATCAAACGCTTCTAGAGCATTTGGAGATGAATTCAAAGCCGGAGAACCAATAGCTTTCCAGCAGGAAGATGACATGACGCACGTAGACGCACCCTAGTCCACAACCACTTGATGGATATTTAGTCCATTAATCCCAACTTGGATGAGTGCAAGCTGGTGAGAGAGACGTGGAAAAAAATTCTCCAAGTCAAAAGCGATAAGGTTCGAATCAACAGGATCAACCCCACAAATGGTAGATAGCAAAACCTTCCGTTGAGATGGACAACTCTGAATTACTTCTAATGTAGACATAGAAGATGGCACCTGAGCCAAATCCTCAATAATACTGTAATGTTGAGCAGCACGGGCGTTAGGATTGTAATAATACTTACGAAGTACACCTTTGGAAGGTGGACGCACAACAGGCTCAGTACTGGGCCTTTCAATTTGAAGAGAGCCAGAAGCAGGCGGAGGAGGAGGTCCATCAGCGATCTCTTTCCCCGTTTCCTGTTGTGGTTCGGTATAATATTTTGGCTGGGTAGCTATGGAAACAAATGCAGAACCATTCATCATGAAAACCTGAGAGCCAAATGGGGCAGAGGACTGAGGTTTCTCTACCAACTAAATTTGATGTGATGGAAACGGTTCTTTGAGAACAACTAGAGTTCCTTGGGTGCCTTTGAGAAATCGACTCACTTCAGCCCATCGAGGACAGTCCTTGTTGTAGTGCTCTTCGTCACAAAAAAAGCAAGTATACTTCAGTTTACGCTATGAACCATCATCAGCACGAGATTTCTGAGAATCCTGTTTCAGGGTATCGGCTTTGGCCTTACCTTTACCCTTGGAAGTTTTATCCACTGGATTGGCCTGAACAACATTCACTTCCATGGTTTACCAAAATTCGGGGTTGGCTGAGAAGCAGTATCGTTAGAAGGAGTGGATTTTTTCTTCCCAGGATTCGAAGGAGAAGACTTCCGAGAAGTCTGAGACACAGAACCAATGATACCATCGATGGGTGGCGTCGCCGGTGCTTTGGAAGTTCAAGGTCTAGGAACATCTGGCAAGAGTTTGTACAACGTTCCGAACTAAGAGTACACAAGATCAAGGTATTAGGCATGAGCAATGACTTGTTCTTCAGTAACGCATGCCCCATAGCAATGTCCTTAGCAATTTGAGCAACGAAGGAGGTAGTAAACCAATTAGTTAGAAGTTGATCAGAAATTTCAAACTTGATCAAGCGACGACAATGCCTCCATTCATGAATATGATCTGAGATATGAGTAGCTCGATCTTGTTTCAAGGATGTGAGAAGGTGTGTCCCGGTTTCATACCGAACCGGTAACTGAAAGTGCGTGAGAAACGCCATGGCTAAAGAATTGAAATCTTGGAAGATACCATGAGATAATTCGATGTACCACTTGGCAGCAACACCAATAAGAGTCCATTGGAAAAGACAAAGTCAGATAGAATCGTCAACCCAAGAGTTAGAGGAACACCATAGATGGTATGTCATAAAATGCGCTTGGGGGTCTTCTCCAGACTTGCCCTCAAACTTGGGACAATCATCAGGAATTTTAGTTGGAACTGGAGGCCAATAAGAGTTATGAAGGGTCAGATTGTTCGTCAACTTTGACACATCAGGCAGTTCCAACATAGCGAGAAACAATAATTAGGATTAAAAGGCATTGCAGGTCGTTGATAAAGACCGGTATTATTATTCCACCTAGTTTAAGAGAAATTCTTCTCCCATATTTTTTATCCCGAAGGATTTTGTCCATAGGAGTTACAAGCATGATAGTTCTGCCCATACAAGGGTTGAGGACTGGGATACTGATTCTGAGCATACCACTGAGGTCCTTACTGAGCAACATATGGATTTTGCTGCGGAATGTAAGAATTGCCTTGAGGTGGACTATACACCATCTGGGATTGACCTTGAGGATAATAAGTGAAACCTTGGGGCGCACTATATACTGCCTGAGATTGACCTTGAGGAGGGTAAGTAGTGCCTTGAGGTTGAGCAGGTTGTTAATGCGGAGCAGGTTGAACAGGTTGTCCCTTCGGAGCATTTTGAATAGGTTGTCCCTGCCGAATGGGTTGAATAGGTTTAACCGGTTGAACAGGTTGAACCGACTGTTGAGCAGGTTGAATCAGCTACTGAGGTAGGACAAGCTATCCTTGCAGGGTAGGTTGCCCTGGATACTGAGGGCCACTGAGTTTCCCTTGTGGAAAATGTTGGCCCGATGGTTGGGATGAGCTAGGTTGACCCTGAAAACCAGGTTGACCTGACATAGGACCATAGGGTTGTACTTGTTGTACAAAAGCTTGGCCTTGCTGAACGTAAGGTTGTTGCTGTGGTCCCGAAACTCCCAGCGGTTGAGGAGATATGAAATTTTTAAGTCTAGAAAAATTAACCTTATCAGTGAGCCGAACTATCCTTGCCTTCATGTCGGCCTACCTTCAGAAAGACGTATCCTTTTAGTTCAAATTCAAACTCATATAAAAAGGTTAGTTGAAGCATTCATTTGACAAAGAATTTTCGGTGAAGATTGTAGATAAAAGGTTCAGAAACACAGAATATGAAAGAAGTTGAGGAAACAAGGAAAATAAGTGTTGGGCTAATTCTATTTTTTGAATTATTTGATTGATTATACCACAGAGAGATAACCGCAGGCCTTGAAGGGAAATATGTGCAGTTTTGAAAGGATGTTTTGTGTTTTTTGTAGATCCAAGCTAGAGAGGAAGGGTGCCACAACGATAAGGACTGTTCTGGGTTATTTGATATTGTGTTTGTGGCATAATACCGTTATTTGACGTTGTAGATAAGTATGGGAGTTTCAACAATAAACCAAGCTCTGTTCTAAGGAGGAAATTCATAGCTAGTTAAGGACTTTTAGGAGCTGTTTGGGAAGTATATCAGAATTCTGTGGAAAATCTACTAGGCAGCCAAAGTAACAAGTTAAAACAGTGTACACTAAACCATAGTTAGAGAAAAAGGTGGAAAAATTTGAAATGAAGTTGGAGCATCATAAAAGACATCATTGTTGAAACAACCCTTACGAAACTTTTTGAAGAATATCAAAGTCATTTTGTATCCCTTGAAAACATAGTTGAAGCAGATTTTGGAGGACTAAAAATAGTCCAGAACTTAAGCACATTGGAGCAACACTAAAGTGGAAGATAGTTGCAATAGTTAGGAGGCAGTTTAGAGGAGTTTAAGTACGTTGATGTGGACAGTCATCTTGCCCTAACTAGTCAGCCCAACCTACAACAAATAGACACTAGATTCGAATCTTTTTAGAACACTCCCAAAGTCATCGATTGCATACTTTGGTTGGGAATTTGTAGTAGTATTAGAGCATTTTTTGAAGGACATAATTGTTAACATCATCTACTTAAAGGCCTTGGAAGCACAAGGATTGGTGTTCTTACATAATTTATATTTTTGGAGTTGAACACTTCTTAAGCAAACCACAAAAGCATTCTTGAAGAATAATGTGGGAGACAATTTATCTTGTTGAAAGAGATAGTAGAAGAGCTGATTGAAGAAACCCTAAGATGTATTATTGAAGCAGATTACTGAAGATCTCTTGTAGCAATTGTTGGAGGCTTAGAAGACCTAGTACTGAACCTTTGAATAGTATTGAAGCTACTACAAGAAGTATAATTGGAGCACCATTGGAGAGTTGTTGAAGTAAACTTAAAGATACTTGAGGAGCATTCATTAAATAATCCTTGAAGAAGGACATAATCTAGACTAAATGCAATGAAGCCATCATAAGGTAACTTGGAGAAATTGTTTGGGTACGATGAAGAGTAGTGGTGACACCTTCTAAGAAGAAAAGTTTGTCATTGATGATTTGATGTGTAGACAACAATGAAGGGTAAGCTGAAGATTTTCAGGGCTCATTGAAGAATAAATTGGGAGTCGTGAAGTATAACCAAATATATCTTGACGAAATGAAGCAGGAGGTTGGAGCCTCATAGAGACAAGGTTGGTGCCTTGGAAGATAGGGTTAGAGCCCTAGAGGATTAGAGTCCTCAAGAAACCAGGTTGGAGCCTGTACCAGAGATAGAGTTGGAGCCATAGAGGTTGGTGCCTCAAATTTACAAGGTTGGAGCCTTGGAAAGACCAAGTCGGTGCTTGGCACAATACAGGTTGGAGCCTAGAAGATTGGAGTCTTCATCTAGGGTTGGAGCCCTATATCATTATTGTACTTTATTTATTGTAAAGAAGAAATTAACAAAAGTATCTATTCCATCATTGTTCATTTTGTGTTCTAAATATAAGTGATCTAACTGGTAAAATTAACAATTGAAAAGAAATACTAATTCACCCCCCTCTCAGTATTTCCAACAATTGTCTCACCCTAATCCTACTCAAAACTGTCTAGCAATTCTTAGTCAAAATTGACGAACACTTAGCCAATTCTTAGCCCCTCCTTAGCCTAGCCTTGCTCATGCAATCCCTAGGAAATTAATCCCTATTAAATTGGATAATCAACCTTCCTTGACTGCACAATCCCTATGGAGCATTCCTCTGACTTTATAACTGTACCTGGGCAGTTCGCCAAAAATACAACTGATAGTTTACTTGTCTTAAACCTTTGTCTCAATTGGGTCCCCATCAGAATTGACATGCATGCAACTGTTAATAGTGAATCATCAGTTACTTGGTAGATCACTACTTGTGAATTAAATAAATTTTAATTCACTTGATCTTCCACTAGCTCATCAATCAGTTAGAACTAGTTAAACTGATTTTAACTCAATTAATGTGAGTTAACTGATCCCAGTCACACCACACTAGTGCTAAAATTGCAACTGGACCTTATAAATAATATAATCACTCTACATGCCTATCCTTTGATCCTCAACTCGAAATTCTTCAGCTAACTAAGTCTATCACACTTATTTAAATATTACAAGTTGTTATGAGATAAGATTACAATTTAATTTTAATTTAATTAAGGATAATTAAATCAAAAGCCTCACACAGTAACTATTTTCTGTGTGTCATTTTCTAGATTTTGTTTTCTGATGCCAATTTCACTATTTCTTGTTGCAAATTTCAACACTAGACCTCTGGAATCCTTGGTCCATTGGAAAATTGTTTTTTTCCCTTGAGTAGCTTCCTCAAGCCCTGGAATCTGGATTAGGGGTGATTGGGTTGCAAGAAATATCATAATGCAACCCAATTTATGGTTGGGTAGAGAATTGTAGTCCCTAGTTCAATTTTCCAATTCGTATTGAGATAAGTATCTAACACCATTACTGAGAGTATTGAATCTCATGTCTACCTTTTGGACTTGTTGAATGCCATTTAAATGTGTATGATAGGATATCATCTGAATTGTTGGTTTCCACAAAATATAGTTATGATTCTTGAATGTCACTGTTAAAATAGAAGTTGCTTCATCTCACAAGGACTTTTAATGGGTATATATGTATTGCCATGCTTCACATCACTACAAAATATGGACAAGATAGTGATGATGGAAGTGATGCTTATGCCCTTGCTAAGAAGTTTGGACAATATAAGCAGATAAAGCGGGTTGAAGGTGTATCAACATTGATATTGATGGTAATGAGGATCATATTCCTCATCCTATTGGAAAATTTTGTAGTGCTTTACTATTCATGTTAAACAACATTTGCTTCTAGTATAAAATATTTATAATCTTGAGTCCTATCCATAAGATAAGAAAAATAAATAAAGAAACATATATAATTATCCATGACCTTGGATGTTGCTATGTGTGAATGTCTCTTCTAAAATAAAGGAAATATTTAGTGAGATAAACCATTCTAGATTTGAGACAGTTACAACCATTAATTCTTGTGAAATAATGGGGAAACTAGCCATTGTGTGTAAGAAAGTTTCTCTGTCATAAATGTCTAAAATTCCAACAAATACACACCAAGGCAGACCATGTGAGGCAGTGATATCCATGGGAAAAGTAAGTATATCAATAATATTTTTCAGGGATCAATCCATTAAGTACTTTCTTGCAAAGGAATTTACGTGAAATGTTGAAAAGTCAATAAGAAATGTGTGTCTAATTTAATTTTCCCTTAATCAAATTGGACAATAAAATGTAATCTTATCTCAAAATCACTTGTAATAGTTAACTGAGTGTGATAAACTCAGTTAGCTCATGAATTTCGAGTTGAGGGTGGATGGTGATGCATGCAGGGTGATTCTATTAGTTATGGAGTTCAAGTTGTAGTTAGAGCATTAGTTTAATGCATGCGAAATCAGTTAACTTAATTTATTGAGTTAAAGTGAGTTTAACTAGTTGTAAATTTTTGTTGCACTAGTGAGAGATCAAGTGAATTAAATCAAATTTAATTCACATGCAGTGATTTTCCATGCAACCGATGATTTAATATTAATAGCTGCATGCATGTCAGTTCCCGTGGAGACCCAATTGAGAAAAAGTTTAAAGGGATGTTAACTATCAATTGTATCATTAGTAGGTTGCCCGCATGCAGCCAAACATGCATTGGATTGCCCATGATGCTTGTGCAGTTTTGGAAGGCTGAAATTCCTAAATAATAGGGATTGTGTTCCACATGAATTGCACAATCAAGGTAGGCTGATTAGAGGTAGGAAATTGGCTAAGTGTTGGCCTATTTTGTCTGGGTCAGTGTGAGACAGTTGTGAGAGTGCAACATGCTATTATGAGAAGAGTGAATTGTAATTTTTTCATGATTCCAGGGTGAAAAAAAAAAAGAAGATAGAGGGGTTTTGTGCAACAATCTTTCCCTGGGAAAATATCTGTGTTGTGGTTTGATTTGCTTCTTTCTTTACTTGTTGTGATTGGAGATCGTGTTTATTTTCTGCAATTGATTTGTAGAAGGATTAAATATCTAGCTTTAGTAAATTTCTTGATTGGATTGAATCCATTGATATACATATCTTTGTATAATTTATACATGGTATTAGAGCATAGGAAATCACTATAGTGGAGAAGAAATTGAGTTTATGACTGAATATAATTCGAATTTGAAAAATTATTCTTGGTGTAACAGGCAAATTAGGATTGAAATGGCTTTCAATGACTTGAGATTGGAGTATGCACTCGAGGGAAACTCTAATTATATTGCATGGAAAGACAGGATGCATACAGTACTGGAGGAAAATGGGTTGAAAGAATTCATTGATAATGACATTCCCAAACCCATTGCAGCAGATGTCACAAATCTTGATGCTTGGCAAAAGAAGGTTGCAAAGGCAAGGATGATCTTACTGGAGGGAGTACGAGACCACATTGTCTCAAGTCTCCATGGAAAAGTGACACCATATGCAATGTGGAAAGATTTGATAGATCTATTTTAGAGCAACAATGATCATAGAAAATTGGCACTGAAGGACAAGCTCAGGAAAATAAAAATGGAGAAAGGCAACACTATTTCGAAATATTGAAATTTTTTTGTTCAATGTCGGGATGAGCTTGGGAGCATCGGAATTACTATTGCGGATTATGAATTGGTGAGTCTAGCTCTTCTAGGACTTCCCAAGAGTTGGCATAGTTATCAGGACTTTGTCAATGGGAGGGAGAAGCTACCAGATTGGGAACGACTTTGGTCGGATTTGGTGCAAGAAGAATTCAGGCGTAATACCAGGGATGGATCTTCATATAAGAGAGATGATGAAGAAAATTTTTCTTTGGTTGCTAAGGCGAAGAAGGGGAAAGGAAAGAAATCCTATTCCAAATCTGAGTCGGACAAAGAAGGCAAGAAGCGCAACATGTCCAGAGTGAAGTGTTTTCACTGTCACGAGCATGGACATTATGCCACTAATTGTCCACAAAATAAGAAGAACAAGAAGGCTTCAGGATTTGTAGCTGGTTAGGTTTTGGCCTCTCAATTTGTGTTGGAATTTTCGCTCATTGCATGCATGGTGTCAAGTGCAATGGGATCAATGTGGTAGTTGGATAGTGGCACATATTTCCACATGACGGGAGACAAAGAACTTTTCAGTATCTTGGAGGAGAAGGACCTCCATATGAATATCGAAATGGGTGATGACAGGTGATATAGTGCTACTAGGATTGGTACAGTTACCTTCTATAGACAGTCAGGTAAACCCTTCTTATTAAAACATGTAATGCATGTACTAGGATTGAAGAGAAATTTAGTTTCAATCGCAATGTTGGAGGATAGAGGCTATGATGTGGTTTTCATTGAAGGGAAATATTTCCTTCGACAAAAAGCCACAAGACAACCCAAGAATATTTGGATTCATGTGAAGAATGTATAAAATCGATGTATATGGTTGTAAACATTGATGGGTAAGGCAGACAAAGTGGTGAACCAGGATGAGGGTGAGATATGGCACAGGCGATTGGGCCATCTACACCACGGAGCCTTGAAGGTCATGCAATAGATTTCTACGGGTCTTCCTAAGGGAAATATTGTGCATTTAGACACATGCAAGGGATGTACTATGGGGAAGTATGCAAAGGCCACTTTTCATGAGAAGGAGAACCAAGCTTCAGAAATCCTTGAGAGAGTTCACTCAGACGTGTGTGGACCATTCTCTACTGCTTCGAAAAAAAAATCACATGTACTATGTGATCTTTGTTGATTATTTTTCTAGAAAGTGTTGGATATACTTCACGTAGAAGAAAGATAAGATGTTCTCAAAATTTCTTGAGTTCAAAGCATTGGTGGAGAAAGATACGGGGAAGCATGTGAAGGCTCTTAGGAGTGAAAATGGTGGTGAGTACATCTCCAATGAATTCAAGAAATTCTGCAGCAAAGAAGGAATTCAGAGAGAGTTGATTACGCCTCATAACCCACAACAAAATGTGGTTGCTGAAAGAAATAATAGAATAATTGTGGGTGCAACACCAGCGATGTTGCATGATCAGGGCGTACTGTTGCGTTTGTGGGCGGAGGCATGCAATAAAATGGTATTTGTGTAAAACCGTAGTACTCATTGGATACTTGGCATGAGTGCACCAGAGGAGGATTTTTCTGGTAAGAAACTTGATGTTTCATATTTTAAAATTTTTGGCTCATATGTATATGTGCATGTGACCAAAGATTCCAAGAAGAAGCTCGAACCAACAACTGAGATTGGGATATTTGTAGGGTACAATGATACTCCCCACAACTATCAAGTGTATTTTCCAAACATCAGGATGATTGTTGTGAGACGGGATATAAAATTTGATGAGGAGAAAGCCATGTGATTGTCACTTGAGAGGGAGTTGGATTTGCATGCAGATGAGGCAATATTGGTTCCAAATAATGAACCTCAAGATGTGGAGCAGCCACATGTGGAGGATCATGGAGTGGTAGAAAACACTCATGCAGAGCCATCCACCAGAAATGGTAGAAGGTGCACCACAGAAGCTAATATATTGAGACTTGATGCGACGGAGCATGTAGGAGCACCTACTTCACTGCGTAGACAAAGATAGTCTCCATACAAGTTTACTGGATACATGGCTCTTATGAGTAAGTGTATTGTGACAGAACCATCCTCCTTTGAGGAAGCAGTGCAACAACCAATTTGGGTTGATGCTATGGTTGAGGATTATGACTCCATCGTCAAGAAAAGTGCATGGGAAGTTATCCCAAGACCGGTCGGAAAATCAGCGGTTGGATCTAGATGGATCTATAAGGTGAAGTAGGTGGCAGATGGGAGTGTGGAGAAGTACAAGGCTAGATTTTTAGCCCAGGCATTCTCACAAGTTGAGGGGATTGAATATGAGGATAATTTCACACCGATTGTGAGATACTCATCGATTAGATCTATCGTTGCACTCTCAGCGCAAATGGGGTGGCAGATACTTCAGATGGATGTGAAAACTGTGTTTCTCAATGGAGTTATTGAGGAATAAGTGTAAATAGAGCAGCCATAAGGTTTTGAGATCTTTGACAGTGATTCACATGTGTGTTGACTCAAGAGAGCACTGTATGGGCTAAAGCAAGCACCTCGTGCTTGGTACACTTGGATTGATATCTATTTCACCGGGTTCGGCTTCACCAAAGGTGAAGTGGATGAAAAATTGTACCAGATTGTGGTTGATGGTAAGCTCTTGATTAGCTTACTTTATGTTGATGATCTAATTTTGACAGGTGATGAGCAGCTGATAAATTCTTGCAAGGAGGATCTTGCAAGGGATTTTGAAACGAAGGACATGGGAATCCTTCACTATTTCCTTGGTTTGGAAATATGGAAATGGGATGGTCAGCTATTTGTTTCTCAAGGAAAGTATGCCAAAGAGATTCTGGGTAAGTTTCACATGGAGAGCTATAAACCCATGGATACTCCTCTTCCAGGAAATCAAAGGAAAGAGGATGCTACTTTAGGAGAAGTAGTGGACGGTACTGTTTACAGGCAACTAGTGGGTTCACTGATGTACTTGGTGAACACCAGACCAGAAATTTTCTAAGCAGTTAACCAACAGACTCAAGCTATGGTTAAGCTGACCAAGCTCTTTTGGAAGGCGGGGAAGCATGTCTTGAGATATCTCAGGGGCACTACATAGTATGGATTATGGTACGGATAAACAAAGGGAGTGAAGCTTCAGGGTTTCACGGATGCAGATTGGGAAGGCAGTCCATCAGACAGAAAGAGCACACCAAGAGGTATCTTCAGCATAGGATCAATAAAAGTTTCTTGGTACACCCTGAAGCAACGATCTGTGCCACTCAGTTCAGCCGAGGCAGAGTACATGGAAGCAAGTCAGGCTACATGTGAGGCCATATGGATGAGAAAGATCCTGGTTGGTTTGTTTGGTTCTCAGATGGTTCCGACAGTGATACATTGTGATAATTAGAGTTGCATTAAAATATTGGTTAATCCATTATTCCATGATAGGTCCAAGCACATAGACATCTGGTACCACCATCTCAGAGATTATGTTCAAAGGCACATTATGTTACTTCAGTACATTCCCACATAATATCAGGATGCAGATATTCTAACGAAGGCGCTCGCCAGGACAAAATTCAAATACCATAGAGGCAGGATCGGGGTGGCAGATAATCCCTTAGTTGTTGAGAGGGAGTGTTGAAAAGTTAATAAGAAATGTGTGTCTAATTTAATTTTCCCTTAATTAAATTGGACAATAAAATGTAATCTTATCTCATAATCACTTGTAATAGTTAACTGAGTGTGATAAAATCAGTTAGCTCATGAATTTCGAGTTGAGGGTGGTTGGTGAGGCATGCAGAGTGATTCTATTAGTTATGGATTTTGAATTGCAGTTAGTGCATTAGTTTAATGCACGAGAAATCAATTAACTTAATTTATTGAGTTAAAGTCAGTTGAACTAGTTGTATTTGTTTGTTGCACTAGTGAGAGATAAAGTGAATTGAATTAGATTTAATTCACATGCAGTGATCTGCCATGCAACTGATGATTTACTATTAATAGCTACAGGCATGTCAGTTCCAGTGGAGACCCAGTTGAGACAAAGGTTAAAGGGATGTTAACTATCAGTTGTATCATTAGTAGGTTGCCCGTATGTAGCCAGACATCCATTGGATTGCCCACAATTCTTGCATAGTTCTGGAAGGCTGAAATTCCTAAAGAATAGGGATTGCATTCCACATGAATTGCGCAAGGCATGCATGATGATTAGAGACAGGAAATTGTCTAAGTGTTGGTTGATTTTGTCCAGGTCAGTGTGAGACAATTGTGAGAGTGTAGGAGACTCTTGTGAGAAGAGTGCATTGTAATTGTTTCATGATTCCAAGGTGAATATACAATAGAAGATAGAGGGGTTTTGAGTAGCAAGCTTTCCCCGGGAAAATATCTATGTTGTGGTTTGATTTTCTTCTTTCTTTAATTTTTGTGATTGGCGATCGCGTTTATTTTTCACAATTGATTTTTAGAAGGATTCAATATCTAGCTTTAGTACATTGCTTAATCAGATTGAATCCATTGATATACATATGTTTGTATAATTTATACATGAAGGACACTTTCACGAGCACCTGAATTTACATCCCAAACATATAAGGGAGTAGATATAAACTTATGCTTGAGCTTGCAATTTTTATTTATTTATTTATTTTTTGTATTTATGTCAGCAATTGAAATTGAGCTTTGAACATTATACATATTGAAACATATTCATGAAGCCTATTACCTTTAGGATTCTCGCATAAGCTTGTGAAAGGTTTTATTTTAGCTATGAACTATACCATAACTATTTCGACCTTGCCAATAATTGGTTGGTTTTCTTGGACCAAAGATACAAGGCTTAGTAACATGTGTGTCTTTTAGCCTCCCATTTAACTTGGGGTCTAGAGTACATTCCAAATCTACCACCAAGTCTCTTATGCTACCACGCTTAAATTTTCATGGAAAACAAGGGTGTGAGTGTGGATGCAATATGCAAATTTTAGGGTGTTGCCCTATCCCAACAAGTTCTAGTACAGACCTATGCCAACGAATTCTAGGGCCAACTTGTTCTGATTTTGAGGAAGAATACACATATATACACATGTCCTATTGTACTTATTTTTAGGGTTAAAATATCTCTCTCCACTCATTTGTAGATGGGTGATTGGACTGTGTAGAACACAATGGTTGATAAGGAGCTCTCTTGTATATCAAACTTTCAATACTAAGGTATTGTTCTATTTGTTGTACAATTATGTTTACGCATTTAAATTGTTGGAAATTGTTATAAACACTTCTTGTTATCATTCTAATGTGAAGGTATTATGATGAAAGCACCATTAATTTAGAAATAAAGTGGTGTGAGAAAATTTCCCCTCCTGATTCATTTGTTGTTATATTTATGCTTCATCCTTCATCTATCTAGAAATAGATGGTATCAAAGTGAGACAACACAAAGTCACTTAATAATAGGCTTCCTGAGAATACAACTAGGCACTCTATGTGAGACACTTCTAGCGCAAGCAAGTCTATATTAAATATAAATTGAGGAACTAAGGAAGCTAATACCATACAAAAAAAAGAGTGGAAGTCATGAACAAAAAAAAGGTATTCAGAAAACCCTTCCAGGAAGACTTGAAAGGAATGAGAAACACCTAGAAAATGCAACGTAGGAGGTGTCCTAACAATAAAATCCACATACAAGAATTTTACATGAGTTCTAAATGGAACAAAAATCTCCAGGAAATCTTCTTACTGTAAAAAAAATGGAATGCAATAAAGGTAAGGGATTGGGACATGATATGCTATAGGTTCTAGATGATATGCTTTCTGTTCTACATGGTATAATTATTTATAATCTTGAGTCCTAGCCACAAAAAAAGAAAAAAAAAAAAAAAAAACATATATAGTTATCCATGAACCTAGATGATGCTGTGTGTGAATGTCTCTTCTCAATTAAAGGAAATATTTAGTGAGATGTTCATCATTGTTGGAAAGATAAATCATTCTAGATTTTATGCAGTTACAACCGTCAATTATTGTGAAATAATGGGGATACTGGCCATTGTGTGTAAGCAAGTTTCTCTTTCATAAATGTCTAAAATTCCAGCAACTACACACCAAGGGAGACCATGTGAGGCCATGCTCTCCATGGGAAAAGTAATTATATGAATAAGATTGGTTAGGGGTCTATCCATTAAGTAATTTAATTCAAAGGATTTTATGTGAAGGACCCTTTCACGAGCACCCGAATTTACATCCCAAACATATAAAAGAGTAGATATAAACTTATGCTTGAGCTTGCAAACACTGTGTGTGTGTGTGTATGTGTATATTTTTATTTTTGTTAGAAACTAAAATTTAGCTTTGAACATTATCAATCTTGAAACATATTCATGAAGCCTATTACCATTAGGATTCTCACATAAGCTTGTGCAAGGTTTTATTTTAGCTATGGACTATAACATATCTATTCACACCTTGCTAATAGCTAGTTGGTTTTCTTGGCCCAAAGATACAAGGATTAGTAACATGTGTGTATTTTAGCTTCCCATTTAACTTGGGGTCTAGACTGAATGTTAAATATACCATCAAGGATCTTATTCTACCATGCTAAACTTATCATGGAAAACAAGGTTGTAAGTCTCGATGCAATATGAAAATTTTAGGGTGCTACCCTATGCCAACAAGTTATAGCACGAACCTATGCCAACTATTCTAGGGCCAAACTATTTTGATTTTGAGGAAGAATAAACATATATATGCATGTCATATTGTGCTTATTTTTAGGGTTAAAAGATCTCTCTCCACTCATTTGTAGATGGGTGATTGAAGTGAGTAGAACACGATGGTTGATGTGGAGCTCTCTTGTATATCAAACCTTCAAAGTCTGAGGTATTGTTCTATTTGTTGTACGGTTATTTTTATGCATTTAAATTGTTGGAAATTGTTACAAGCACTTTTTGTTATCATTCTGTTGTGACCATAAACAACCCCCCTTTTTTTTAGTATTAGCAATAACACTAATAAATGGGGACCCTTTCACAAAAAAAATCAAATATTAATATTTAAGTTTACTTTATAAATAAAATATCAAAATAGAACTTGCTAAAACATGTAAATTCACCTTTGCATACTCTAAGTGCATAAAACATCACAAATTATGAGTTTCCTTTTAAAAATCGCTACATGACTATTAGACTTAAGAAAAACTTCATATCGGAAAGTCTCGAACGTTAAGAGAAGCTTTAAATAAAATTGTTTTTATCGCATCGCAAAAGGGTTATAGCGGGTATCCTTTATAGAAATCACTTCTTAAAAGTGCGATCCACGAAAATCCGAGATCACAAAGCTTATCATTTCATAGCCTCTTGCAAATCGCTTATCACGGTACCCCAACATAATGATGATTTTAAACGATTGTAAGTTTTGCGATATTGCGAAGCAAATCGCAAAATCGCTTTTAGCGCAGATCAAAGGGCTCACAGTTCTAGGATAGTAACTTTCCGGTATTCGATGCAAAGTTATGAGCATTAAAGTTTATCTTAACGGTCCATTAGTGTTCATTTATTTAAAAAATGATTCGGATCAAGGTAAAAGGACATCCGACGCAAGTTGATATTATCTAATATGATTTAGAATTAAAAGCTTTCTTGTCACCTTATTTTTGTCTTTCTATTTCATTATTGCCTGTATTTACCATCATCTCTGTTCTCTGCTTGCAATTTTTAGAAAGAATACCTCGAATTTAAACTACGAAGAAATGGTGAAGAAAGGCAAGGCCCCTGTGTTTGAAAAGCCAGAAATGACCCCATTATTCACAGACACCACATGTAGTAGAGACGCAAGGATATCTACCTGGGAAGCTATGTATAAGTTTTTAGAAAATGAGAACCCGATGATTATGGAAGTTACAACTACAGCCGATGAAAACATCTCTTCTGAAGCATCCTTAACTGAGCTTGCATGCTCGTTTCTACACTGCATTGCTGCGAGGCCAAAGATACTCCCCTACACTGATATGGTGAAATGGGTTATAGATCAAGTGGATATATTTGATACAGAGTTCAAGACGTCCAGTCAGCAAGTCATGGGGTCATTTACCCCAAACAATTTGAGACATATTTACCATTTGCCAGAATCCTAGGCTATCTACAACAAGCAATTTGTACAAAAGTTCGCCAAAGAAAATGAAGACTTAGAAGAATTCACAAGGCATTGGTCAAACAATGAAGAAAGGTTGAAGAAGGATAAAATGGTATGTATACTCATGGTTCTATTTCTTCTCCTTACTATTTTTCTACTGCAATGTTATGTAGACTGTTTGGGAAACCAAACATTGACAAGTTTTCATCAGAATGGTTACCTTTGCTAGATGCGGCTGTTAATGCCACCATAATGAATTGGGCCCAGATCTTATCAGATAATTTAGCCTCTACAATTGTAGCATACAGAAGTAAAAGAAGCTCTACTTTAAGGATTTACCCTCCTTTATTTTTGAGCGCTTATATCATGGATGCTATTTATATTGTTTCCGATTTTCCTATTATGGGATGGAATTGGATAGTATAGAATCCACTTCCCATTCAAATTTATCACAAAGTACTGTGGGAATCCAATTTCAACCCACATTTCTTTAATATTTTCCATGGAGTTATGCTCCCTATTTATAAAATGATCTATAATCAAGCTACCCCAAGGTTTTCCCCAGAAGCTGAAGTAGACATTCTCCCTATGGGAAGGTGGTTTGGGGAAGAATCATTCACGTATATCAGAGTGTTTGGCAGCATTGCTTCACCCCATGTGCTACCTTTTTACGTCCCCAACAAACTATTGGGCAGGGAAATAACCTATCAGACCTGTGGTGTGGGGGGAATGACCAAGACACTGAAAGAATCTAAGAAAGCCATCTGGCCCCACTTTCCTGTAGTATGCAGAGATTTTTCATTGTCTGACTTAGGTCATGCCTTTATAGAATTTGATAATATGTTATGCTTGCAACTGCCAAATTTCCGAGGGAGGCAATATGATCCCTTTGGTGTTGTAAGTAATTTTACTACAAGTGTTAAAATAAAAGTGTTTTCCAATGAATAAGATCCATTTTAAAATGTATTTCTGCAGAAGAACACTTTCAAAGAGGTTCTACATATGGCATGAATTTGGTTTGACCAAGAAGAACTCCAAAAGTTTGACATTTACAGAAAACAAAGGTTATCAAAGGTCCCGTTGAACCAATTGTTCATCGAAGCTCCAAGGGAACCTACTCCTAGTGTTAGCATAAGTAGGAATTAAAAACAAAAATCTTTTTCTAGTGATCAATCCAAGAGTGAACACAACAGAAGTGAAGGATCAATTAAAGATACAACTCAATTTAAAGAAAATCCTGGCTAGTAGGTTTTGTCCCCGAAACAAGCTGAAACTCCCACTCATTTTACGAAGCCAATTGTAGTGGATCTAGAGAGAGAATGGGAGAATTTTAATAAAGTAATCAATACTGAGGAACAAAGCACAACACCGTTGACAAACTGCAATAATTCACCTACAGGAATGGAAGTTGAAAGGACTATCAATACTCAGGAAACAGAGCATATTCCTGTTGCTCCATCATCAGAAATTGTACTAAGGATAGAGGAAATTCCTCCTCTAGATGTATTTTATAGCCCTCAACATAAATCTGTCATCAGAAGGCAACGAAAGAAAAGAAAGCTAGAGGTTGCGCTTGCTTTAGAAATTGAACCTCTAGATGTTCTTTGGAAAGATCCCACTATAGACCCATAAGAAAATCTAACTAGGCTCTCTCAAATCACAGGAGCATATGCTTCTCCAAAAATTGATAAAGCAATAGAGGTTCAGTTACTACTTACAGATAAAGAGGACAAAATTTTATTTTTGGAACATCAACTGCAACAAGTTAGCATCAATAAGGAAGCAGATACACAATTAGCAAAACTCCAGCAAGACTTCCATTAGATGCAATTAGATCATCAAACTAGTTTAGCCAATAAAGAAGAACATATACAAACAATGGTGGAACTGCATAAGGATGACCCCAAAATTGGGGAATTTATCACAGAAACACTCGCTCTCAATTCTCAGCTCTTACAACAGGAAGAATTATTCTGCCAGAAGATCTCACAATGGAATTCCTATTGTGAAATAAGCGATAAGATTACAAATCAAGTCGTAGATTTACGACTTGATTATGATTCAATTCTTAAGAAAGTTTCAGACTTCTTAGACTGGCAGAAATCAGAGGAAGGGAAAAGAGAAAAATTTCCCAGAATTGATGAATCGCATAAAGAGATGCTATTTGGGAGATGAGATTTCCAGCTTAAAGAAGCAGAACATGTGATTGGAGAGGCAGAAGAAGCAGCAAAAATTATCATCGAGTGCATAAATGAAAATCTGTACACAACTAATTCGATAACAGAGACTACCCCAGGCTTCCTTCCAAAGGTGAAACAACTTCAAACAAAATGGAAACAAACAACAGAGGAAAAAGCAGAGATAATTAAATAGATAAACAGGTTAAACTGGGACACATACTGGTGGTACCTGGTAAACCCACACAACCAATGCATGACCTTGAGTTGCCTCATAACCACTGCCAAGAAAATGGTGCCAGCTCTTGCCAATGCCGTATTTACAGGACAGTTAAAATCTGAAGTCAACCAACTGACGCTCTTGAAACTGATGTTGGATATTTGCAATCTAAAGGATCAGATCCTGAATTTATCATAGATACAGTTTAGCTTTATTTTAGTTTATTTTTGCCTAAAATGAGGTAGGTGGTTTAAACCTCCTCATCTATTTTTGTAATATTTATTTTTAGATTTCATAGAGTAGTATTTAAACCCCTCTCATGCATTTAGAGAGTGGTCCAGAATTTTATCAAAAACAATTCTTCAGAAGATGCACTTTTTCTCCTCTTGGAGGAAGTTTTGATGAAATATATGGAACAAGATTTTTTTCTTTATATGATTTTGATATCTGCTACTGAAATGCACTTTTGTACTCTTAGTGGATGTTGAGTGATTTGAAGATAAATCTATATTGCTGCAACTCATGAGTAGAACTTATTATCAATGGTATTTCTATCTCTTAATACTTTTTACTTATGTGCCAAGTGATAAATTATTTTTAGTTATTGATATATGAAAGTCTGAATTTTTAGTTGTCATTATTACACTTTTGTATGGTGATAACTTATTTTTATGCTGAATATATGAATTGTTGAAAATGCAACAAGATGATGGAGCTTAGTGAAATGAAGTCGCCTTCACTAAGTGGGCCCGCAGGCTATTTTTGGCGCAAAGTCTATTTTTAGACATATGGAGCATGGTCTAGGAGTTGCAGTATGCTATTCTTAGATGATTGGTCGAGTTGGTAAAAATATATGGACCTCTATTTTTAGACATACAGGTCGAAGTCTATTTTTAGACTGCCTGTCTAAAAATAGGTCAGTCAAATATTATTAGCCCTTAATAATATTTGGACTCTAAACTTCAGTTTATTCTCTTACAGCACTTCAGTTGGAGCTACGGATGTGGCCCATGCATCTGACAGAAGGAATTACGCTATTCCTTGGGTTTTGGTGAGCTCATGCATGGTTGACTTCAGTTAGGACTTTAGTGGCAGAAGTTTGGTGGAGTTGATGAGACAGTTGGTGGAGTTGTGTTCGATTTAACTTAGTTGAACTAGTTGTGATTAGTTTAACTAGATAATCAACTAGTAATGAGTGGAGTGAATTAAATATTATTTAATTCACTAATTATTAACTCATTATTCAACTCAAGAACACATCAGTTCACTACAGTGCATGGACAGTTCAGTGGAGACCAGTGGAAGAGGTAGATGAAAGGGTGAGTTTGATATTAGTTGCGACAGCAGTTGTGCATGAGATTTGCACAAGCATTGGAGGAGATTGCCAATGATGATTGCGCAGTTGGAGCCAGTGAAATTCTAACTTGGATCTCTCATTAGACCAACCTTGATTGCGCAATAGAGGCAGGCAATTAGTGGATGAGTTTTGAACCTGTGACTTGTTAAAAAATGAGCTAGTTTGTGTTTAACTTTTGGAGACAGTACTGAGTACTTGTGAGGAGTATTGTACTGAGATTTTTACATGTTTCTCTTCTATTATAATATACAAATAGCTAGGGGTTTTCAGCTATAAGCTTTCCCCATTACATATTGTGTTTATGTGCGCATGCGACTGTTTCTATTTCCGCAAATTGATGATTGATTGTAGAAGAGATTATGTGTTGCATATGAATTCGAATTAGTATGTGATCAGGATAATCTCGGTGGATAAATCTTCATTATTCAGCAAATTTCTACATGGTATCGGAGCGAATTAATCATCGGGATCTATTGCAGTGATTACAATATTATTTCGGTAGACAGAGTCTGTAACGGGCCAGGTAGCCTCTGGATCCATCCTTTCTCTAAAAGGTGATATATCCAGTAAATGCCCTTACAGTCGATCTCTGTGCTAGAAATAATTTGTTCTCACAGATCCAGAAGCAGTTGAGTTTTTGAGTTTGGAATTCGAATTTTGCAGCAGTTTGTTTTCTTGGTGCCGGAGTTAAAAATGTCTTTCAACGGTTTGCGACTCGAATATGCTCTTGAAGGCAGTTCGAATTATGTTGCATGGAAAGATCGCATGGAGGCAGTATTAGAAGATAATGGACTGAAGGAGTTCGTAGATACGGATGTCCAAAATCCCACTAATCCTGCTGAAGTCAAAGCTTAGCAAAAGAAGATGGCGAAATGTCGAAGGATTCCGTTGGAGGGCGTGAAGGATCACATTGTGTCCAGCCTGCATGGAAAATCTTCTCCATATTTGATGTGGAAAGCGTTGAAAAATCTATTCCAGAGTAAGAGCGACCAGAGGAAGCTGGCACTCAAGGATAAGCTCAGAAACATTAAGATGGAGAAAGGCGACGATGTCGCGAGTACCTCCACGAAGTTCACTCAATGCAGAGATGAGCTGGGAAGTGTGGGGGTGACTGTCGATGAAGAGGAATTGGTGGACCTGGCTCTCCTTGGTCTTTTGAAGAGTTGGCATTCCTATTAGGTCTCTGTCAATAGTCGGGAGAAGTTGCCGGGATGGGAGCGACTTTGGGCGGATCTCATGCAAGAGGAGATAAGGCGGACTACCGGGGACGGATCTTCATCAAAGGCATCTGATGAAGAAAATTGCGCTTTGGCTGCCAAAGCAAAGAAAGGGAAGAGCAAGAAAGCTTCTCAGTCTGGTGCGAAAGGAAAGAAGTAAGACATGTCCAAGGTGAAGTGTTTTCACTGTCACCAGCATGGACACTATGCCACAAATTGTCCGCAGAAGAAAAAGGAAGTGGATGCAACGGCGGGAGGGAGACGTGGCTTCTCAATTCGAACTGGATTTTTCACTGATCGCATACTTGGTTTCAAGTTTGGCGGGATCAGTATGGTTCTTGGACAGTGGTGCGTCATTTCACATGACCGGAGATCGAGATCTGTTTTCAGATCTGGAGGAAAAAGATCTTGGAGTGCACATCGAGATGGGCGATGATGGTAGATATAGTGCGACTAGTATCGGTACCATTTCCTTTGAGAGGGAGTCTGGTAAACCTTTCATATTGAAGGAAGTTTTGCATGTTCCAGGATTGATGAAGAACCTGATCTCTGTGGCGATGTTGGAAGACAAGGGGTATGATGTGGTCTTCAGCGAAGGAAAAGCTTTCCTGCGCAGTAAGAATACTGGTGAGACCCGGAAGATAGGGGTTCGAGTCAAGAACCTTTATCAGTTGCAAGTAGATGGCTACGCAGCAATGGCATGCAAGGCGGGAGAAGTGGTGAGCCGGGATGATGAGGGCGAACTGTGGCACAGGAGATTGGGCCACCTTCACCATGGAGCTTTGAAGATTCTGCAGCAGATTTATATTGGGCTTCCTAAGGGCACTCTTGCGCAGTCAGATCAGTGCAAGGGGTGTACTTTAGGGAAGTATGTGAAAGCCACCTTTCACGAGAAGGATAGTCGCGCCACGACGATCCTTGAGGGAGTTCACACAGACGTGTGTGGTCCTTTCTCAGTTGCTTCGACAGCAAAGCACAGGTATTATGTGATCTTTGTTGATGATTTCTCTCGAAAGTGCTGGATCTTCTTCATGCGGAAGAAGAGCGATACATTCGCGAAGTTCTGTGAGTTTAAAGCACTGGTCGAGAAGGAGTCGGGGAAGAAGGTGATTGCTCTAAGGAGTGATAACGGTGGTGAATTCATCTCGGCTGAATTCAAGGAGTTCTGCAGCGCCGAAGGGATTCGGAGAGAGCTCATCGCACCCCATAACCCACAGCAGAACGGGGTGGCTGAGCGGAAGAACAGAACGATCGTGGGTGCTGCACGGGCGATGTTGCATGATCAGGGCCTACCCCTTCACTTGTGGGGTGAGGCATGCAATACAGCAGTGTATGTGCAGAACCGTTGTCCTCACAAGGTTCTTGGCATGAGTACACCAGAGGAGGCTTATTCTGGCAAGAGGCCTGATATTTCCCATTTGCGGATTTTCGGATCTCCTGTCTACATGCATGTGACGAAGGATGCTAGAAGGAAGCTGGATCCAACTGCTGAAGTTGGAATATTTGTGGGGTACACTGATACACCTCACAACTATCGGGTGTATGTGCCAGACAGTCGCAAGACTGTTGTGCGACGGGATATAAAATTTCAGGAGGAGAAAGCCATGCGGTGTTCGCTTGAGAGGGAGCTACACTTGCATGCAGATGAGGAGCTGTTAGTTCCTAAGGAGGAGCTTCCGGATGTGGATCAGCCACAAGAGGAGGTTCAGGAGGTGGAAGAAACCACCCAGGCAGCGCCAACCATCGGAGGGCGCATGCGCACTACAGAAGCTGAGCGACTGGCTCGGGATGCAGAGAAGGTTGTAGGACCACCTACAGCACAGTGCAGACAGAGATAGTCACCGGATCGGTACATTGGATACATGGCTCTTGTGAGTCAATGTGTTGTGACGGAGCCATCCTCTTTTGAGGAAGCTGTGGAGGAACCCGCATGGGTTGATGCCATGATCAAAGAATATGATTCGATCGTCAGGAACAGTGCATGGGAGATTGTCCCAAGACCGGTGGGGAAATCAGTGGTGGGTTCGCGATGGATCTACAAAGTGAAGCAGGCGGCTGACGGGAGTGTGGAGAAGTACAAGGCGAGATTTGTCGCTCGTGGCTTCTCACAGATCGAGGGGATCGATTATGAGGAGACCTTTGCACCTGTCGCAAGGTACTCTTCCATATGGACGATCCTAGCTCTCTCAGCGCAGATGGGATGGCACATCCATCAGATGGATGTGAAGACTGCATTCCTCAACGGAGTCATTGAGGAGGAGGTGTACATAGAGCAGCCTGAAGGTTTCGAGATCTTCAGCAGTGAGTCGCATGTGTGCCGAATCAAGAGAGCACTATACGGGCTGAAGCAAGCACCTCGTGCTTGGTACACACGGATTGACAGTTATTTCACCGGGCTTGGATTTTCCAAGAGTGAGGCGGATCCTAACCTGTACCAGATTGTGGTGGAGGGGAAGCTGCTAATCATTGTACTATATGTAGATGATCTGATTTTGACGGGTGATGAGCTGTTGATACTTTCATGCAAGGAGGACCTTGCTAGAGAGTTTGAGATGAAGGACTTGGGCCTCCTTCATTATTTCCTGGGATTGGAGATTTGGCTACAGCAAAGGAAGACCTGGCGATACTGTGCAGAAAGTTCGTGAGATACTGGAGAGGTTCAACATGCATGGCTGCAAGCCTGTTGATACTCCTCTTCCTGGTGGTTGGAGGAAGGAGGATGCTACCTCAGCGGAGGTAGTGGATGCCACTGTCTATCGACAGTTGGTGGGGTCGCTTATGTATCTGGTCAATACACGACCCGATATATGCTATGCTGTTAACCAAATTTCGCAAGCTATGGTTAAGCCTACCAAGCTCTTCTGGAAGGCAGGCAAGCATGTATTGCATTATCTTAGTGGCACATCGGGATATGGTCTATGGTACAGACAGGAGGATGGAGCGAAGCTTTCCGGCTTCACTGATGCAGATTGGGCAGGGAGTCCAACAGACCGAAAGAGCACATCTGGAGGAGTTTTCAGCATTGGATCGACAGCAGTTTCCTGGTACAGCAGGAAGCAGAGATCCGTGGCACTCAGTTCAGCAGAGGCCGAGTACATGGCAGCAAGCTTGGCGGCATGCGAGGCTATTTGGATGAGGAAGATCCTCGTTGGATTGTTCGGGTTGCACTTGGAGCCTACTGTGATTTATTGTGATAACAAGAGTTGCATTAAACTCTTGGCTAATCCAGTATTTCATGATAGATCCAAACACATCGACATCAGGTACCATCATATCAGAGATTGTGTTCAGCGGAGAATCATGTTACTTTCTACATGTCTTCACTTAGGATTCTGATGTCGACATCTTTTGACGAAGGCGCTCACCGCATGTTCGAATTCCACAGGCGGATAGGGCGTATACACATTCCTCAAGGAGAGGGAGTGTTGAAAATGCAACAAGATGATGGAGCTTAGTGAAATGAAGTCGCCTTCACTAAGTGGGCCCGCAGGCTATTTTTGGCGCAAAGTCTATTTTTAGACTATGTCTATTTTTAGACATATGGAGCATGGTCTAGGAGATGCAGTATGCTATTCTTGGATGATTGGTCGAGTTGGTAAAAATAGATGGACCTCTATTTTTAGACATACAGGTCGAAGTCTATTTTTAGACTACCTGTCTAAAAATAGGTCAGTCAAATATTATTAGCCCTTAATAATATTTGGACTCTAAAAATCCGCTCATTCTCTTACATCACTCGCTTGAGTTATCAGATGTGGCCTACATTTGGATGTATGAATTACGCTATTCCTTGGGGTTTGGTGAGCTCATGCATGGTTGACTTCAGTTAGGACTTCAGTGGCAGAAGTTTGGTGGAGTTGATGAGACAGTTGGTGGAGTTGTGTTCGGTTTAACTTAGTTGAACTAGTTGTGATTAGTTTAACTAGCTAATCAACTAGTAATGTGTGGAGTGAATTAAATATTATTTAATTCACTAATTATTAACTCATTATTCAACTCAAGAACACATCAGTTCACTACAGTGCATGGACAGTTCAGTGGAGACCAGTGGAAGAGGTAGATGAAAGGGTGAGTTTGCTATTAGTTGCGACAGCAGTTGTGCATGAGATTTTGCACAAGCATTGGAGGAGATTGCCAATGATGATTGCGCAGTTGGAGCTAGTGAGATTTGAACTTGGATCTCTCATTAGACCAGCCTTGATTGCACAATAGAGGCAGGCAATTAGTGGATGAGTTTTGAACCTGTGACTTGTTCAAAACCAAGCTAGTTTGTGTGTAACTTTTGGAGACAGTACTGAGTACTTGTGAGGAGTATTGTACTGAGATTGTTACATTTTTCTCTTCTATTATAATATACAAATAGCTGGGGGTTTTCAGCTATAAGCTTTCCCCATTACATATTGTGTTTATGTGCGCATGCGACTGTTTCTAATTCCGCAAATTGATGATTGATTATAGAAGAGATTATGTGTTGCATATGAATTCGAATTAGTATGTGATCAGGGTAATCTCGGTGGATAAATCTTCATTATTCAGCAAATTTCTACATGAATAACTCTTATGTGATATATTTCTCATAATTGTTTTGGCTAACTTTTTATACGAAACAATCATCTTTAATGGATTATTTTCTCATAGTAATTGAATGATTTTTATTATCAATTGCTGTTAGAAATTATTTTAGATCGCATGATAAAAAGCTATTCTCGGGACAATTAGATTTAGATGTTTTCTTTGATTCCAATAGATTGCATCTGATAGTTAAAATATAAATTAGATTTATAATAAGCATTCACCCCATTAAAACCTTAAAAGAAAAAAAAACATCGTCCCATTAGTACATCCATCATAAATAGATTGGGAAACTTGTCCCATCATCCCCAGTCGAAGCCACTATTCCAAAAGGAAAACGAGCTGCTTTAAGGTCTAGACCGGGTGGTTATCCCCCTTGTTGTAGACTCGATTTTTCGAGCCTTCAACACATTTGGCGCTAGAAGGAGGGCCTGACTGTGAATGGCATGCAAATCTACATCTTCACTCCATTCTAAGAGTAAAACTCTCTCACCATCTCCCTCAACTTCTGGTTCACATTCTAAATCTTCCATCACTCAACCAAAAGTTGAAAAGGAAAGCACACAACACATTACCGAAATCCAAAACGAGCCAGATTTATCTCCTTTAGATCCCTCTGAAGTACAAACTTAAATTCACAAGCTACAGAGAATTTATTTATCTCAAGAGGAATCTGATTTTTCCCAAGGTAGTGTTACTTTTTATCTGACCTCGAATAAACGGCTGACTAGAGCACAAAGCAAAAAGTTAAGAATCCCACCAGTCGAGTTTCCTTTACAGAGTCATAAGAAAGCTAAGAAATCATCGACAAAATCTCAGAGTGAGATTTTATCATCATCTTCATCTAACATCTCTTCCATATCATCACAAGTTCATTCATCCATCCCCCAACTTTAGATCGTGGTTCACACTGGTACAGGAGCAACATCCTCCTCTATCCAATCACCTTCAACTACTGCTACACCTCCTCCTACTCATACCCCAAATATGGCACAGAGGCCATGGACCAATCCAGGAGCTGTAAGAATGCTTGCACCTTTAGCACAATTACCAGCTAATCTTGAGAAATGGCTTCCCAAGTTTAATCCTGATAATGGCCTATCAGCCAAAGAGCACAAAAACAATTTCATGCTCTCTGTTAATTTGAATGGAGTAACAAAAGAGAACGCAGCTGTACAATTATTTCCTTATACCTTAAAAGGAATAGCAGGATCATGGTATTTTTGATTACCATCAGGTTCCATTAATAACTGGGATACTTTTCAAGATCAATTTTTGACAAAATTTGGAGATGACCGATCTACAACAACTTTGATAAATGACCTCTCCAATTTAAAAATTGAACCAAGATAACCATTCAAGGATTTCAATTCTCGCTTCAACAAATTATTAAACAAAATACCAGAAACATTGAGGCCCAACAAAGAAGTCCAAATTGAATGGTATATTTCTGCTTTGCCTTCAAATTCAACCATTTTTGTAGATAAGGCTGCCAAGCTAACATTAGCGGAAAATATGAAAGAAGCAATAGCTTTAGAAAAAACGTATCCTAGCTGTAGAAAAGAAAAACGCTGTAGATGAACGGAAATCTAAAAAAGTTTCTTTTAGAGATGATCCTAAGAAAAAACAATCAAAGGACCCATTCGACTTGGAAGGGTTACAAAAAGTTTTGAAAACCATGTATAATGAAATGGTTGATATTAAGAAACAAGTAGTAGAAACCTCTTCTAAAAAATCTCTTAAACCCTTCAGGAGAAATCCTTCAAATGATTCGAAACCTCCAAATGATATAACAAATGCAGAATCGGAAGAAGAAACAGAAGAAGAAGTTTCCAATGAGGAACAAACCGATGATGATGAAGTCATGGAATTACAAGGTATCTGGGACTTCATTCTTCCAGAAGAAGAAGATCAAGATGCATTACCTGTTACTACAAGAAGTAGAAATCAACTTGATCCTCCAAAACCCAATTCTAAACAGAAAAATCCAAGCCCTACTCCCAAGGACAAAATCACAGGTAAGAAATCCTCATCAAGGATTACTCAGACAAACCCAGTTCAACCTTATTCAACAACTCCATCTAAAATGCTTATCATCTTTGATGAAATGGAATATAATATTGTTGAAGACATGAAGAAAACTAGGGCTAATATTACTTTTCATGAGTTCATCAAATTAAAGCTACATGTAGTACCTATTAAGCCTCTACCTCCAGCTATAATTTCACAAGCTACTAACGAAATGGGAAGACCTCTGATTGGAATGACTGATAAATTTGATCCAGATGACATTGCTTTAATTGGAGGAAGGTCGAAATCTCATACTCCGCCACTTCTCCTTAATTTTGTAGTTCTCAATAAAAAATTGCATAACTGTCTAGTAGATTCAGGTGCTTCATCTAATATTTTGCCTAAAGCAATTTATGCAAAGTTAAATATCCAACCTCAGAAATCTGCAGTATGCATAGTGCAGTTGGATCGGTCTCAAGTTGAGGTTGTCGGTGAACTTAATCAAGTAACCATAAGACTTTCATCAAACTCGAAGGTATGTCAAGTTATTGATATACTTGTCGCAGACATTCCTGAATTCTATGAACTAATCCTTAGCAGGGATTGGTTAGAGAAGCTTCACGGTTACTTTGCAACTGACTGGTCTCATATATGGCTCACTTATAATGGTAAACCAAACCAAATAAAGGTTGAATGAGAAAAACACCAAAAGTATATAGTGACAGAGTTAGAAGGAGAAAACGAGCATGTAGCATATAGCAGCAATATAATTGGAAATTATTCTGCTGATTCGTTCTTAGGAAATTTCAATGCTCATACTTCACCTTTTTTAGAAAATTTCGTTTTATCCCAGATATAAAATTTCTCTCAAACAGATAGTTCTAGGTGCATTAATTTTGAAGATAGTCTTGTAAATTAAAATTTGTTTTGGAAATTATTTTTTGACGGTTATAAGTCTACTGATGGAGCAGGAGCAGGTTGTATATTAGTTAGTCCAAAAGGAGAGAAAACCATGCTAACATGTAGACTTGAGTTCGATTGCACGAACAATACTGCTGAATATGAAGCGTTAGTTCAAGGGTTATACAAAGAAATTGAGCTTGATATTAAATATCTGCAAGTCTTTGGATATTCTGAGATTGTTATCAAACAGGTAAGAAATACTATACATTTCATATCAGGACACTTGAAGCACTATCAATCGTTATTTCAAGACCTGACTTCACACTTTATAACATTCAATATTTCACCCATTCCGAGAATCCAAAATGCTAGTGCTGATCTCCTCGCTAATGTAGCTTCTAAACTCATTGCAACAGAAGAATATAGTCCAGACAGATTCTCAGTTGAATTGATCTTTAGATCCTCTATCCCAGATAACATTACCAATTGGAGAGTTTTCAACAATGACCCTGATATCGTAAGCTTTCTGACTTTGGAAGGGTCTTACAATAATCAAATAATTGATGAAGACCAACACGACAAGCAGCTGAAACAAGGAAACAACAATAACGCTATACCCAAATCCGCAGTTAAGCTGGAAGACCTATATGATTTAAAGGATAGATTTAAACGGTTCAAAACTCCAGAGTTCAACTCTGAGATATGAATTAGTAAATATGGGGACTGATATAAAACCACAGAATATCAACCTAGGTCTTGGTCTAACACATGAGGAAAAATTAGCTTTCATTCGATTGTTAAAACAATACAAAAATGTCTTTGCCTGGAATTACGATGATCTCAAGACTTATGACACTTCAATTATACAACATAAAATTCTGATGATCTCTGATGACAAGCCAGTCCAGCAGAAATTAAGGAAAATCCATCCCAATTTGGAAAACCAGATCAAGTTTGAGTTGAACAAATTACTTAAAGCCAAGATTATTTTTCCTGTTAGGCATTATAGATGGGTTTCCAACATGGTACCAGTCAGAAAGAAAAATGGAGAAATCCGGATTTGTATTGACTTTCGAAATCTCAATAAAGCTTTCCAAAAGGATAACTTTCTGCTACCCCCTATGGAACAAATCCTACAATTAGTCGCAGGGTCTGAACTGATGTCCTTTTTAGATGGCTTCTCAGGATATAATCAAATCTTAGTTCACCCAGAAGATCAATTGAAGACTACATTTAGAACAAAATGGGGCACCTATGCATATCAAAAGATTCCATTTGGGTTGATTAATGTCGGTGCCACATTTCAAAGGGCCATGGATATTGCATTTAAAGGATTAGTGAATAGGTCAATGGTGATTTACTTAGATTACATAACAGTGTATTCTAAAAAACACAGTAGTCACCTCAGAGACTTAAAAAATATTCTCCAATGATGTCAAAAATATGGGATCTCACTCAATCCAATTTTTTTTTTTTTTTTTGCATTAAGTGAAGGGAAGCTTCTCGGATTTATAGTCTCTAAATCTAGAATCCATATCGACCCGGATAGGATTAAAGAAATTTCTGAGATATCCCTACCCCATAACAAAAAAGCAATACAATCATTCCTTGGTCAAATCAATTTTGTTAAAATATTTGTCCTAGACTTCTCAAGAATCGTCTCACCTCTCCAAGCCATGATAAAGAAAAATTCTCTCTTCAAATGGGGTCAGGCAGAACATGAAGCATTTGACTTGATTAAGCAAGAAATTATAAATGCCCCATCTTTAGCAAATCCAAACTTTTCTGATCCTTTCACTTTGTATACATTTTCCTCTGAGAAATCGTATGCTGCAATACTCACACAAGCCAATCAAGATAAAGATGAAGCCCCAATTGCCTTCTTCAGTTCAAACTTGCAAGGAGCTGAAATAAATTACTCTGACGTTGAGAAACATGCTTATGCTGTATTCAAAGCAATCAAACACTTTAGAACTTTCCTTCTCAAGACTCATACGAAAATAATAATACCATTTCCAGCGGTGAGAAATCTTATGGTACAAAGGGATATAGGCGAAAAGAGGGCAAATTGGGTCACAACCCTGCAAGAATATGACACTGCAATTAAACTAGCAAACATTGTAAAAGGTCAAGGTTTTTGCAGGATGTTGGCTGGAGCATCGCACTTGTCAGAAATGCAGTCTATAGACAATGAATTACAAACGTATGAGGTAAACCTAAACGACTTTGAATTAATGTATGCAGATATCATGTTTTACTTAAAAAATGGATATGCTCCTCCACATTTGAATCATACAAAGAAAATAGCCTTGAGGCTAAAAGCTAAACAATATGAAATTGTAAATGATGTTCTCTTTAGAATGAATTATGATTTTGTTCTCCTTATATGCCTTGAGAAATCTGAAGTAGAAAAATTATTGCAGGAAATTCATGACGGACCAGTAGGCAGACACTATGCTGGAGATGCAATAGCTCACAAAATCCCGCGCGCAGGTTACTACTGGCCAACGTTATTTAAGGATGCATATAACTATGTAAGGAAATGCCAGATTTGCCAGACTGCTGTCGGAAGACAAAAGAAACCATCATTTCCTTTGCAACCAGTCAACATTGATCAACCATTTGAACAATGGGGATTAGATATAATAGGTGAGATTGTTCCTCATTCTTCTAAACAACATAAGTATATCCTTTCGGCTACCGACTTTTTTACCAAGTGGGTAGAAGAAGTTCTGCTAAAGACAACCAACTCTAAAAGTATCATCGAATTTATAGATCAATTTATAATTACCAGGTTTGTCTTACCTTCTGCTTTAATGTTTGATAATGCATCATATTTCTCAGGTAATACTATGACTGAATTTGTGCTCAAAAGAGGTTTTAAGCTTAAATATTCTGCTAATTATTATCCGCACGGAAATGGATTGGCTGAATCAACAACCAAAAACCTTATTAGGATCATTAAACAGAATATTGATCAAAATCATAGAAACTAACATAAGTCTTTAACGTATGCTCTTTGGGCAGATCGAATAACTAAGAAAACTTCTATTGGCACTTCTTTTAATTTAGTTTATGGGAAAGAAGTGATCCTCCCAACAAATCTAGCTATTCCTTCTTTAGCCTTAGTTCAATTAATTGAAGAAACCCCTTCTTCATCCTTGCAATTAAGACAGTTGCAGATTGTTAAACTTGAAGAAGAACGGGAAAAAGACAGAATTATCCATGCGCATCATCAACAATTAGTAAAAACTTCTTTTGATTCAAACTTGGCCTCTAGAAAATATTTTCAGCTTTGAGACTTGGTATTAAAATGGGATAAAGCTCATGAAGATAAAGGAAAGCATACTAAATTCCAACGGATGTGGGTTGGACCATTTCAAATTGTCGAAATCATCGGTCCATCAACTTTCATGTTACAAGATTTACCAGGGAAAAGAGAGTCTTTACCTGTTAATGGACAGATCCTTAAAAAATATTTCCCATAGAAGATAATCTCTTCTATTTTCTATAGATTGTGGTTTTGTTTGTTTGTTTTAGTTTTTCTTTGATAAATAAAACAGGTTGAGAATATTTACTTTTGGTTTTCACGAAAAGAATAGTGTCTCATATCAATTTTGTTTTTTGCTTGTATAAGTGGATATGGTTAGGAAAATTGATCTTTATTTTCGAATCATAGGGTCAAGTCCTATCATTCTGAAATTTTTATCTTTTCTTTTGTTTCAACTATACAATTTTTGGTTAGAATCAACTTTCAAGAAGAAATTTTCCTCATATCAGTCATAAAAGGTATGAATAACAAAACAAAGATTTTCCACAGAAAAGCTATTTTTTAAAACACTATAATTGTCATCCTAAAGAATTCTTAAGGAGCTAATGCATTCCTCCCCACCTTAGGAAACTGTGAGATTCAAAGAGTAATCCAACTATGCACTTCAAACTTAAAGAATAAGAGGTTTAATCATGAGCCGTCTTATCATGATCATAAAGATTATAACTAACTGACATTACCATACTGCATATCAAAACAGGGTAATGGCTTGAGATTGTTTCAATCAAAAGACAAGGGGTCTCATCACGAGCTAGCTTGTTCAGTTAATTTATAAATCAAGTGAATGAAACTGTCAATTTTGGTTACCAAACCAAGACATTTTTCTTTAAGAATTAAAGGAAAGAAAATAATATAAAAGAAAACAAGCAGTAAGCGTATATGAGGATTTATCTTTGAAAATTGCATAATTCTCAAAGCGGGAAACAGGATCATTACTGGATAACAGGTAACCCTGTTGAGGCTATGGACGCCTTCTGGCAGTAGAGGCTCTACCTATGACAAATGAGTATACATAAACTGATCTATGGAAATGTTTTTGTATTTATCTTTACAAACCAAGTAATGAATGATATGAGTAAAGTGACTGATTTTGGGGAGAAGATAATCAGAATAAAGATAGTTAGAGCAAAATGTTGTTGTTAATAAATAACACTGTTTACCTTATATTTCTACAATGAAGTTTCATTTTCAAAACCATTTCTATTTTTAGAAGTTTTTAGAAAATTCAAAAAACCATCAGAGATAACTGGTTCTTCTGAGTGAATTGCCAATTGTTGTGACCATCAACAACCCCCTTTTTTTTTAGTATTAGCAATAACACTAATAAATGGGGAGCCTTTCACAAAAAAATCAAATATTAATATTTAAGTTTACTTTTTAAATAAAATATCAAAATAGAACTTGCTAAAACATGTAAAACATCACAAATTATGAGTTTCCTTATAAAAAGCGCATGACTATTAGACTTAAGAAAAAATTTATATCGGAAAGTCTCGAACGTTAAGAGAAGCTTTAAATAAAACTATTTTTATCGCATCACAAAAGGGTTATAGCGTGTTGAAAATGCAACAAGATGATGGAGCTTAGTGAAATGAAGTCGCCTTCACTAAGTGGGCCCGCAGGCTATTTTTGGCGCAAAGTCTATTTTTAGACTATGTCTATTTTTAGACATATGGAGCATGGTCTAGGAGTTGCAGTATGCTATTCTTGGATGATTGGTCGAGTTGGTAAAAATATATGGACCTCTATTTTTAGACATACAAGTCGAAGTCTATTTTTAGACTGCCTGTCTAAAAATAGGTCAGTCAAATATTATTAGCCCTTAATAATATTTGGACTCTAAACTTCAGTTTATTCTCTTACAGCACTTCAGTTGGAGCTACGGATGTGGCTCATGCATCTGACAGAAGGAATTACGTTATTCCTAGCGGTTTGGTGAGCTCATGCATGGTTGACTTCAGTTAGAACTCAAGTGGCGGAGTTTGGTGGAGTTGATGAGACAGTTGGTGGAGTTGTGCTCGGTTTAACTTAGTTGAACTAGTTGTGTTTAGTTTAACTAGCTAATACACTAGTAATGAGTGGAGTGAATTAAATATTATTTAATTCACTAATTATTAACTCATTATTCAACTCAAGAACACATCAGTTCACTATAGTGCATGGACAGTTCAGTGGAGACCAGTGGAAGAGGTAGATGAAAGGGTGAGTTTGCTATTAGTTGCGACAGCAGTTGTGCATGAGATTTGCACAAGCATTGGATGAGATTGCCCATGATGATTGCGCAGTTGAAGCCAAGGAGATTCGAACTTGTATCTCTCATTGAACCAACTTGGATTGCGCAATAGAGGCAGGCAATTAGTGGATGAGTTTTGAACCTGTGACTTGTTCAAAACCGAGCTAGTTTGTGTGTAACTTTTGGAGACAGTACTGAGTACTTGTGAGGAGTATTGTACTGAGATTGTTACATGTTCTCTTCTATTATAATATACAAAATAGCTGGGGGTTTTCAGCTATAAGCTTTCCCCATTACATATTGTGTTTATGTGCGCATGCGACTGTTTCTATTTTCACAAGTTGATGATTAATTGTAGAAGAGGTTATGTGTTATACATGAATTCGAATTAGTGTATGATCAGGATAATCTCAGTGGATAAATCTTCATTATTCAGCAAATTTCTACATGGTATCAGAGCGAATTGATCATCGGGATCTATTGCAGTGATTACAATATTATTTCTAAGAGACGAGTCCGTAACGGTCAGGTAGACAGATCCATCCTTTCTCAAAGCAGATATATCCAAGAATGTTTCATAGCCGATTCGTGGGGTTACAAATAATTTGTTCACAAGACTCCAGAAGTGCTTGAGTTTTTGATTTTGAAATCGAATTCTGTACAATTGTTTTTGTGCCGGAGTTGGAATGTCTTTCAACGGTTTGCGACTCGAATATGCTCTTGAAGGTAGTTCGAATTATGTTGCATGGAAGGATCGCATGGAGGCAGTATTAGAAGATAATGGACTGAAGGAGTTCGTAGATACGGATGTCCAAAAGCCCACTGATCCTGCTGAAGTCGAGGCTTGGCAAAAGAAGATGGCGAAATGTCGAAGGATTCTGTTGGAGGGCATGAAGGATCACATTGTATCCAGCCTGCATGGAAAATATTCTCCATATTTGATGTGGAAAGCGTTGAAAGATCTATTCCAGAGTAAGAGTGACCAAAGAAAGCTGGCGCTCAAAGATAAACTCAGAAACATTAAGATGGAGAAAGACGACAGTATCGCCAAATACCTCACGAAGTTCACTCAATGCAAAGATGAGCTGGGAAGTGTGGGGGTGACTGTTGATGAAGAGGACTTGGTGGACCTGGCTCTCCTCGGTCTTCCGAAGGCTTGGCATTCCTATCAAGACTCTGTCAATGGTCGGGAGAAGTTGCCGGGATGGGAGCGACTTTGGGCGGATCTCATGCAGGAGGAGATAAGGAGGACTACCAGGAACGAATCTTCATCAAAGGTATCTGATGAAGAAATTGCACTTGGCTGCCAAAGAAAGCAAAGAAAGGTAAGAGCAAAAGAAAGCTACCATGCGAAAGGCAAGAAGCAAGACATGTCCAAGGTGAAGTGTTTTCATCACACCAAGACGGACATTTATGCCACAAATTGTCCGCAGAAGAATCTTGCAAGAAGGTCAGCTGGATCATGAACGGAGAGGCATTTGCTTTCACTAGAATTATATTTTTCACCGACGTATGCTTGTCGGCGGTATGACCGCATGGTTTCGGACAAGGAAAGGCTATTTCGTTATGACCGGAGATCGAGATCTGTTTTCACATCTGGAGGAAAAAGATCTTGGAGTGCACATCGAGATGGGCGATGATGGTAGATACAGTGCGACTGGTATCGGTACCATTTCCTTTGAGAGGGAGTCTGGTAAACCTTTCATATTGAATGAAGTTTTGCATGTTCCAGGATTGATGAAGAACCTGATCTCTGTGGCGATGTTGGAAGACAAGGGGTATGATGTGGTCTTCAGCGAAGGAAAAGCTTTCCCCCCGCGCAAAGAAGACAACTGGAGAGACCCGGAAGATAGGGGTTCGAGTCAAGAACCTTTATCAGTTGCAAGTAGATGGCTGCGCAGCAATGGCATGCAAGGCGGGAGAAGTGGTGAGCCGGGATGATGAGGGCGAACTGTGGCACAGGCGATTGGGCCACCTTCACCATGGAGCTTTGAAGATCCTGCAGCAGATTTCTACTGGGCTTCCTAAGGGCACCCTTGCGCAGTCAGATCAGTGCAAGGGGTGTACTTTAGGGAATTTTGTGAAATCCACCTTTCACGAGAAGGATAGTTGCGCCACGACGATCCTTGAGAGAGTTCACATAGACGCGTGTGGTCCTTTCTCAGTAGCTTCGACAGCAAAGAACAAGTACTATGTGATCTTTGTTGATGATTTCTCTCGGAAGTGATGGATCTTCATCATGCAGAAGAAGAGCGAGACATTTTCAAAGTTCTGTGAATTCAAGGCGCTGGTTGAGAAGGAATCGGGGAAGCATGTGAAGGCTCATAGGAGCGACAATGGTGGTGAATTCATCTCTGCTGAATTCAAGGACTTTTGCAGCGCAGAGTGATTCGAGAGAGTTTTATTTGCAGACTTTATAACCTACAAAGCAAGAATCTGGAAAATGTCGAACGAAAGAACATAATGACTGGGTACGTACGGCGATGTTGCATGATCAGGGCCTACCCCTTCACTTGTGGGATGAGGCATGCAATACAGCAGTGTATGTGAAGAACCGTTGTCCTCACAAGGTTCTTGGCATGAGTACACCAGAGGAGGCTTATTCTGGCAAGAGGCCTGATATTTCCCATTTGCGGATTTTCGGATCTCTTGTCTACATGCATGTGACGAAGGATGCAAGAAGGAAGCTGGATCCAACTGCTAAAGTTGGAATATTTGTGGGGTACATCGATACACCTCATAACTATCGAGTGTATGTGCCAGACAGTCGCAAGACTATTGTGCGACGGGATATAAAATTCCAGGAGGAGAAAGCCATGCAGTGTTCGCTTGAGAGGGAGCTACACTTGCATGCAGATGAGGAGCTGTTAGTTCCTAAGGAGGAGCCTCCGGATGTGGATCAGCCACAAGAGGAGGTTCAGGAGGTGGAAGAAACCACCCAGGCAGCGCCAACCATCAGAGGGCGCATGCGCACTACAGAAGCTGAGCGACTGGCTCGGGATGCAGAGAAGGTTGTAGGACCACCTACAGCACAGCGCAGACAGAGACAGTCACCGGATCGGTACACTGGATACATGGCTCTTATGATTCAATGTGTTGTGACAGAGCCATCCTCTTTTGAGGAAGCTGTGGAGGAACCCGCATGGGTTGATGCCATGATCGAAGAATATGATTCGATCGTCAAGAACAGTGCATGGGAGATTGTCCCAAGACCGGTGGGGAAATCAGTGGTGGGTTCGCGATGGATCTACAAAGTGAAGCAGGCAGCTGACGGGAGTGTGGAGAAGTACAAGGCAAGATTTGTTGCCCGTGGCTTCTCAAAGATCGAGGGGATCGATTATGAGAAGACCTTTGCACTTGTCGCAAGGTACTCTTCCATACGGACGATCCTAGCTCTCTCAACGCAGATGGGATGGCACATCCATCAGATGGATGTGAAGATTGCGCTCCTCAACGGAGTCATTGAGGAGGAGGTGTACATAGAGCAGCCTGAAGGTTTCGAGATCTTCAGCAGTGAGTCGCATGTTTTCCGACTCAAGAGAGCACTGTACGGGCTGAAGCAAGCACCTCGTGCTTGGTACACACGGATAGACAGTTATTTCACCGGACTTGGATTCTCCAAGAGTGAGGCGGATCCTAACCTGTACCAAATTGTGGTGGAGGGGAAGTTGCTGATCATTGTACTATATGTAGATGATCTGATTTTGACGGGTGATGAGCTGTTGATACTTTCATGCAAGGAGGATCTTGCTAGAGAGTTTGATATGAAGGACTTGGGCCTCCTTCATTATTTCCTGGGATTGGAAATTTGGCAGCGCAGTGGTGGACTGTTTGTTTCTCAGGGTAAGTATGCCCGGGAGATACTGGAGAAGTTCAACATGCATGGCTGCAAGCCTGTTGATACTCCTCTTCCCGGTGGTTGGAGGAAGGAGGATGCTACTTCGGCGGAGGTAGTGGACGCCACTGTCTATCGACAGTTGGTGGGGTCGCTTATGTATCTGGTCAATACACGACCCGATATATGCTATGCTGTTAACCAGCTTTCGCAAGCTATGGTTAAGCCTACCAAGCTCTTCTGGAAGGCAGGAAAGCATGTATTGTGTTATCTTAGTGGCACATCGGGATATGGTCTATGGTACAGACAGGAGGATGGAGCGAAGCTTTCTGGCTTCACTGATGCAGATTGGGCAGGGAGCCCAACGGACCGGAAGAGCACATCCGGAGGAGTTTTCAGCATTGGGTCGACAGCAGTTTCCTGGTACAGCAGGAAGCAGAGATCCGTGGCACTCAGTTCAGCAGAGGCCGAGTACATGGCAGCTAGCTTGGATGCATGCGAGGCTATTTGGATGAGGAAGATCCTCGTTGGATTGTTCGGGTTGCATTTGGAGCCTACAGTGATTTACTGTGATAACCAGAGTTGCATTAAACTCTCGGCTAATCCAGTATTTCATGATAGATCCAAACAAATCGACATCAGGTACCATCATATCAGAGATTGTGTTCAGCGGAGAATCATGATGCTTTCATATGTTCCCACGGAGGATCAGGATGCCGACATCCTGACGAAGGCGCTCACCAGGAGAAAGTTCGAATTCCACAGAGGCAGGATAGGGGTTGCAGATAATCCATATCTTGCTGAGAGGGAGTGTTGAGAATGCAGCAAGATGATGGAGCTTAGTGAAATGAAGTCGCTTTCACTAAGTGGGCCCGCAGGCAAATTCTGGCGCAAAGTCTATTTTTAGACTATGTCTATTTTTAGACATATGGAGCATGGTCCAGGGGTTGCAGTATGTTATTCTTGGAGTATTGGTCATGTTGGTAAAAATAGATGGACCTCTATTTTTATACATATAGGTCGAAGTCTATTTTTAGACTGCCTATCCTAAAAATAGGGAAGTTAAATATTATTTACCATTAATAATATTTGGACTCTAAACTTCAATTTACTCTCTTGGAGCACTTCAGTTCGAGCTACAGAAGTGGCTCATGCATCTGACAGAGGAATTACGCTATTCCTAGGGGTTTGGTGAGCTCATGCATGGTTGGCTTCAGTTAGGACTTCAGTGGCAGAAGTTTGGTGGAGTTGATGAGACAGTTGGTGGAGTTGTGTTCGGTTTAACTTAGTTGAACTAGTTGAGATTAGTTTAACTAGCTAATCAACTAGTAATGAGTGGAGTGAATTAAATATTATTTAATTCACTAATTATTAACTTATTATTCAACTCAAGAACACATCAGTTCACTACAGTGCATGGACAGTTCAGTGGAGACCAGTGGAAGAGGTAGATGAAAGGGTGAGTTTGCTATTAGTTGCGACAGCAGTTGTGCATGAGATTTGCACAAGCATTGGAGGAGATTTCCCATGAGGATTGTGTAGTTGAAGCCAAGGAGATTCAAACTTGGATCTCTCATTGAACCAACTTGGATTGCGCAATAGAGGCAGACAATTAGTGGATGAGTTTTGAACCTGTGACTTGTTCAAAACTGAGCTAGTTTGTGTGTAACTTTTGGAGATAGTACTGATTACTTGTGAGGAGTATTGTACTGAGATTTTTACATCTTCTCTTCTATTATAATATAAAAAATAGCTGGGGGTTTTCAGCTATAAGCTTTCCCCATTACATATTGTGTTTATGTGCGCAAGCGACTGTTTCTATTTCTGCAAGTTGATGATTAATTGTAGAAGAGGTTATGTGTTATACATGAATTCGAATTAGTGTATGATCAGGATAATGTCAGTGGATAAATCTTCATTATTCAGCAAATTTCTACATAGTGGGTATCCTTAATAGAAATCACTTCTTAAAAGTGCGATCGGCGAAAATGCAAGATCACAAAGCTTATCATTTCATAGCCTCTCGCAAATCGCTTATCACGGTACCCCAACATAATGATGATTTTAAACGATTGTAAGTTTTGCGATATTGCGATATGCGATATTGTGAAGCAAATCACAAAATTTCTTTTATCACAGATCAAAGGGCTCACAGTTCTAGGATAGTAACTTTCCGGTATTCGATGCAAAGTTATGAGCATTAAATTTTAGCTTAACAGTCCATTAGTGTTCATTTATTTAAAAAACGATGCGGATCAAGGTAAAAGGACATCTGACGCAAGTTGATATTATCTGATATGATTTAGAATTAAAATATTTCTCGTCACCTTATTTTTGTCTTTCTATTTCATTATTGCCTGTATTTACCATCATCTTTGTTCTCTGCTTGCAATTTTCAGGAAGAATACCCATAATGTAAACTACGAAGAAATGGTGAAGAAAGGCAAGGCCCCCGCGTCTGAAAAGCTAGAAATGACCCCATTATTCACAGACACCACATGTAGTGGAGAAGCAGGGATATCTACCTGGGAAGCTATGTATCAGTTGTTAGAAAATGAGAACCCGAGGATTATCACTAGAAAATTTGGCACAATTTCCGATGGCCACTTCGTCACTATTCCAACACATAGTCATCGCAAGAGCAACAGTTTGAGGCCAGAAAAAACGTGGTTAGCCATTACGTCGCAATTCTGACGCTTTGCCAAAGTGTCGCAATACCAACACTTTTTCCGACATTTTGCAAGGTGTCGCTATTTCGACGCTTGCAAAGTGTCACAATACTGACGCTTTCTCAACTGTTGCAATTACGACGATATGTTGTCCGACGTTTAGAATGTCGCTCTTCATAAATGTCACTCTTCATAAAGCGTCGCAATACTGACGAAAGGCAAAAATTTTCGTAGGTTGAAAGCGTCGGAACATCGACGCTTAGGAAGCGTCGCAAGAGCGACGAAAGGCAAAAATTTTGGTAGTTTGAACACGTTGGAATATCAACGCTTAAGAAGCGTCACAAGAGCGATGAAAGGCAAAATTTTCATAGGTTGAAAGTGTCAGAAGACCGACGCTTAGAAAGCGTCGCAATATCGACGATATGTTAAAAATTTCGTAGATTGAAAGCGTCGGAAGACCGACTCTTATGAAGCGTCAAAATACCGATGGACAGTTAAAAATATTTAAAAAAAAATTGAATGGTCTTCCGATGGACCGGTAAGTTGAATGGTCTTCCGATGGACATTAAGTTAGGTAGTTGTAGGTTGAAATCTGTAGCAGAATTATTATAATTAGTTCAATATTTGGACTTGAATTATGTTTTAAAATATTATTGTGACATCGGTTTTAAATAGGTCTGTTATCTCTGATATGCCATGAAGGTAACTTTTATGCTTTTCAAAACAAGATATGATTTGCAACATGATAGATAGGATTTAGGGGCTCTGTTTGTTTATCAACATGAACTCTTTTAGGCATGAACACTATGAATAATCCATTTCAGAAATATTCATTTGTTAATATGGAACAAAAATGCTGAGAATATACACAGGTGAATCAGATTTCTGTTTATATCCATAGATTGGACCCCAGTAATGTGCTGTTCATTAGGAGTGTTGTATTTTCCAATTGGGATATATGGTCATGATATGAGAAGCATGAACTTCCAGTATGTCACTAAGGCTAATATTGTGTCTACTGTGAAAAACAATTGGAATCATTAGTCTCCACACAATATCACTGTAACCATAAAAACATAATCAGAATACTTTTGAGACATGATTTTAGCATGATTGTCACTACTGTTGGAAAGTTTGCAGGAAACTTTGATATCTAGTCTAGGGTACTACGCAAATTGTCTGCTAAGTTTGGAGATATTTTTCTATTTTTCTATTTTCCTATTGTAGCAAGAGTGATATGTTGAGAGAGCCTTTCTAGAGGATTTGTCGATCATGTCTTGAATCTCCAGATGTAGAGTCAGGGTTTGTAAGGCAGCAACACACATACTTTCATCAGAAATCGGTTGCTAGCTGACAGCAGCAAAACTAAACTCGCCCCCCTAAGGAGAGCTAGCCTCTATAGTAGCTCTGTCAGCATTTTCCCTTGGATTAACTCAGTTCATCTCCACGTGGTCTTCCACAACTTTTCTTGTAATTTTATTTATCAATTTCGAAGAAATTGACAAAAAAAAACACATTCAACAACTTTGGAAAAATTTAATTATATCAAACCTTATAACTCCGCGATACCTCCAATATAGAATTGGCACCAAATTCGAGGTTTAATTATATTAAGGTCGAAAACCCAACAAGTGTCCCCACCGAAACCTTATGACAAAGGTTAAATACTTCGGGGCTTATGTGAATAACCCGACGACCTCACCAACGGAACACTTAATGTACTTAGTCCCTGGGCCCACACCTACAATCAGCGGATTTCAATTAAATACACACGCCATACCTTGGTTAACCTCTATGTTACTCCTGAATGCGATCACCGTTCGATGAGCCTTCCTCCAGATCAACGACGTTCGTCGATATCGCGCTGCCTCCTCAGTCGAACGTTAACGCGCGATGAGGGCGGTTTTGGAAACCTGCCTTATGCCACGTGTCCTCCAGTCTATGGAATCGCTCCAAATTCTTGAATACCGCTCATCCCACAAAGGCGGTGCGATCAAAACCGCTTCCAGCCTTTGAACAATGATTGACCAGGTTTTAAGTCAGGGTTACACTATCCTTTCTATTCACTCCGGTTCACTAAATCAGGGTCCGACCTCGGCTCAGGATTTCAATTAACAATGAAACAATCTATTTCTCTTATAAGTGGAGTCTTCACTACCTCGAAACAGAGTTCGATGACCACAATTATGCATAGACCTCTTATATAAGTGGGATTTTCAATTGTACAGACAATTCAAGAGAAAAATGGACAGAGAGATGTGGAGATTATACAACAACTCAATTCAACAATCATACACAAACTAGTGTTCAATTGCCTCACGACTAAACAAATTCCTCACAGATATCAGCTCAATAAAATTTGATAATCAACGAGCCCTGAAATTTATTCAACTGGAAGCAATTGCTTAACACACAAGTTCACTGAGAAATCTCCTCCCCTCAATACATTCGAGGGATGCAATTTATATGCATTACAAGGTGTCTCTTCGGTTCCTCGGTGAGGACCGTTTATCTTCTAACAAAACTTAATTACATTATTCGAGTAACTGAACTTGACAGATGGATTGAACTAAACTATTCGACTTATATTGACTCTAACTAATCTAAATGCAACAGGCAGCTAAGGTAATGACACCTTGCTGCTACAAGCTCAAATGATTTCGAACCCTCCTAGCCACAACATGTGGAAAAAACCTCCTACATTGCTGGCTAGTGTCTAATGCCCCTGCATCAGACTCTCGAGGGCAATTTTCTTCATGGACTCCTGTCCGTGAGCTCTTTCGCTGATCTGCCTATCGTTTGCAACATTCCTTTAGTCATCCAAGTGGCATCTTCCTCTGGCTGGTCCTTCCATTTGATCAAGTACTGAAAGTACTCTTGTCCTCTGGTCTTCCTGAACACTCTTTTGTCTAATATCTTCTCTGGTTGCAATGGTTGTGCTGGAGGTAGCTACTTTTCCCACTCAATCTGTTCCTTGTCTGCTGGTCCCTCTTCTGCACCATCATCTTCATACTTGTACAAATATGCAACATTAAAAATGGGAGATATTCCAACATCAGGAGGAAATTCAAACTCATAAGCATTAGCAGAAAACTTTCTAAGTATCTTGCATGGCCCAATCTTTTTGAACTTCATTTTGTTGCACTGCTTCTTTGGGAATCTCTCCTTTCTCAAGTGCGCCAAAACCAGATCTCCTACTTCAAAATGGACTTCTTTTCTGCTCAATTCTTCTCTGCCTTTGTACTTGATGCTGCTGTTTCACTTGCTCATGTATGGCTTGGATCTCTGAAGCAAATTCCTCACCATCAGCACTCCTTAGCTCTGCCTTTCCTATATTTCTTAACTCTAATATTCCTCTGGGGTGCATTCCATAAACAATATGGAATGGAATCTGTCCTGTGCTTCTATTTGGTGAGTCATTATATGCATATTCTACCTGGGGAAAAATATGATCCCACTGCTTGGGGTGCTCTCCTGCAAGACTTCTCAACAAATTTCCCAGACTCCTATTCACTACCTCAGTTTGTCCATCAGTCTGAGGATGATAAGTTGAGCTGAAACTCAGTTTGGTACCAAGTTTCCATTGTCCTCTCCAAAAGGAGTTCACAAAATGTGGTGTCTGTCAAACAATATTTCCCTGGGAACCCATCGAACCTAGTTAACTTCTTTGACAGGCCAAGCCCCACATGGGTGGCATCACCAGTTTTATAACATGAATGTTTAAATAAAGGTATCTTGAAAATATATCCACCACAAAAAATACTGCATCATTCCCTCTCCGAGTCTTGGGCAATCCTAGAACAAAATCCATACTCACCATGTCCCAAGGCCTGTCTGGAATAGGTAAGGGAGTGTACAGTCCTGCATTCTGGCTCCTTCCTTTGGCATATTGACAGATTTTGCAAATTTTCACAAACTTATCCACTTCTGCTCTCATCTTGGGCCAATAATAGAAGTGACTCAGCTGCTCATAAGTTTTATTAGTACCAAAGTTCCCAACAAGTCCACCACTATGCTTCTCCTTGATCAAATTTTCTCTCATGGAGCATTTTGGTACACACAGTTGGTTTCTCCTGAATAGTAAGTCCTCCTGCAAGAAATAATCCAACCACTGGCTTCTATCTGTTAGAATAGGGTTACAACATGCTTCAAATGCTTCCTTAAAATCAATCCGCTGAGTAATAGCTGAGAAAGTCAACTTAAGAATCTCAAAATACTTTTCGAATGCTAATGTGCCTCCTACTCAAAGCATCAACTACTTTATTTTCTTGGCCACTTATATGTTTCAAAACAAAGTTAAAACCTTGGAGATACTCTACCCATTTGGCATGCTTATAATTCAACTTGGGCTGCTGTACAATGTACTGCAAAGCATGATTATCAGAGTATAATACAAATTCTTTGGACATCAAATAATGCCTCCACTTTTTCAGCACCTGAACAACTGCATAGAATTCCTTCTCATAAGAGGAATAATTCCTTCTGGTGTCATTTAGCTTTTCACTGAAATAGGCTACAGGCCTATCATCCTGACTCAACACAGCTCCAATGGCTTCTCCACTGGCATCACACTTCACTTGAAATGGTTTAGTAAAATCAGGCAGAATCAACACAGGCTTTTCAGTTATATTTTTCTTCAAAAGTTTAAAGCTTCTCTCAGCTTCTGCAGTCCATTTAAATGGCTGTTTTCTCTTTCTTATTGTCTCAATGATGGGTGCATTAATCTTACTAAATTTTCTTATAAATATCCTGTAAAAAATAGCAAGTCCATGGAAAATTCTTACCTCAAAAACATTTCTGGGTGAAGGCCACTCCACAATTGCCTTAACCTTTTCCGGGTCCATCTTCAATCCTTCTGCAGAAAAAAAAAAGCCCAAATACACCAACTCTTCCTTCATGAATGAGAGTTTCTTTAAGTTTATCAGCAGTCTTTCTTGGTGCAGCTTCTTCAAGACATAATTAAGATGCCTTAAATGTTCTTCTTTAGTTTTGCTGAAAACTAATATATCATCCAGATACACTATCAAAAATTTACCAATGAATTCTTTCAATACTTCATTCATAAGTCTCATGAAAGTTCTAGGTGCATTTGACAACCCAAAAGGCATTACCGTCCATTCATACAGTCCTTCATTTGTTTTAAAGGTATTTTTCCACTCATCACCCTCTCTTATTCTAATCTAATGATATCCACTTTTTAAATCTATCTTTGAAAAATATTTAGCACCACTCAAACAATCCATCAAATCCTCAACTCTGGGCAAAGGGAATCGGTACTGATTTTTATCTTATTGATTTCTCTGGAATCAGTACACATCCTCCAACGTCCATCTTTCTTTGGGCTCAATACTACTAGTATTGCACATGGGCTCAAACTTTCTCTGATCAATCCCTTGTCCACCAATTCTTGTACTTGTCTCCTGATTTCCTCATTTTCTGTGGGAATCATTCTGTAGGCTTCCTTATTTGGCAGATTTGAACCAGGGATAAAATCCATCTGATGGCTGATCTTCCTCACAGGTGGCATCTCATCAGGTAAATCATCCACAAAAACGTCACAATAGTTGTCTAACATCTCTTGGATTTCTATTGGAAAATCAGAAATCTTTGTAGAAGTAAGAACTACCTTAGGTTTGCAAACTAAAGCAAAAATGACCTCTTCTTCTTCAATCTGCTATAGATATTCCTTCCCGCTCAGCAACAAGGTCTTTGGATCAACCACTCCGCTTGATGGCTCTCCTTCTTCCATGGGTATCAATGTATGATGTACCCCATCCTTTAAGAAATTGTAAGTGTTCTTCCTACCATCATGCATTGCTGCTCTGTCAAACTGCCAAGGTCTACCCAGCAGTATGTGACACACATCCATGGGCATCACATCACACAAGACCTTATCTTTGTAGTTGCCAATTTGCAGCTCTATCTCACACTGTTCTTTTACAATCAGCTGGTGCCCTTTATGCAGCCAGGACACCCTGTAGGGAGTTGGATGCTCCCTTGTATTCAACTTCAACTTCTTTATCACCTCAGTGGAAACCATATTGTCTGTGCTGCCACTATCAATGACTAGCTGGAAGCATTTCCCCTGGACTTTGCAGATGCTCCTAAACAAAGTCTTTCTTTGTGCAGGCTCAGTAACCTCTTTGGCTTGCTTCAACAGGACCTTATTAACCACCAAGGACTCTCCCCTTTCTGGTAGAATTTATTCTTCAATTGCTGCCTCTTCTCCAGCCTGGGTGGCAAAAAAATTTCTTGGACCAGCACCCACATTCTCTGGGCACTCATAGTGTTTGTGTCCCACTTGCTGACATCTATAGTACCTCAATTCTCTACCTATGCTTGTGTCTCCTCTTCCTCTATAAGAACTCCTTCTGCCTCTTTCATCACCCTCTGTAGATGCATTATGAGGTGAGCTACTCTTAGCTCCTTCTCTGGGTGTAGTAGGCTTTCCTCTACCACCCTGACTTCCCTTTCCACGGAAAGTACCTCTCCCTTTGGCAGACTGCTTCCTCAGGAGTTTCTCCTCTGCTTTCAAGGCCATCTGATAGGCCTCTTCAATTGTGTTAGGAGACAGAAGACCAATGTCATATTGGATCTCTAGCTTGAGACCATTCACATATCTGGCAGTCTTCTCAGGTGTGTCTTGAAATAGCCCAGCTCTTATGCTTACTCTATAGAATTATTCTGTGTATTCCTTTACTGTCAGCAACCTCTGTCTCAGGTTCTGCATTTGCCTAAACAATGTTAGCTGATAATCACTAGGCAAGAATTTACCTTTTAACTTAGCCATCATTCTGGTCCAGCCTTTGATAGGCTGCTTTCCAACTATCCTCCTTTCTGCTTGCACTCCATACCACCAAAGTGTAGCATGTCCCTTCAGCTTTGTTACTACAAACTTGATCTTTTTATCTTCGCTCATTTCTTCATAGTCAAAGCACTTGTTCATTTCATTAATCTAGTCCACCAGCTCCTCTGGATTCAGTCCTCCTGCAAAACTTGATACTTCAATCTTGGGCTTAACTGCAGGCCCCAGAACAGTTCTGAGGAGCCTCATGTCAGGAGGAATCTTAGCAATTTCTCTAGCTTCTTCTATTTCAGGCTCACTGATGTCTTCAAGATCTCTTGGCTGTCTTCGTTCCATGGCATCCATTCTGGCCTCGAACCTCTGTAAGATCCCCAACACTTCTGCATTGGAAATGGGTCTGCCTCTCCTTCTGCCAACAACTCTACCAACTCGGATTTCCATGTTAATTCTCTAAAAAAAAAACTCAAAAACATGCTCTGATACTACAATTGATAGCAACAAAAATAAAATCGGCCCCTTAAGGAGAGCTGGCCTCTATAGTAGCTTTGTCAACATTTTCCCTTGGATTAACTCAGTTCATCTCCACGTGGTCTTCCACAACTTCTCTTGTAATTTTATTTATCAATTTCAAATAAATTGACATAAAAAAACACATTCAACAACTTTGGAAAAATTTAATTATATCAAACCTTATAACTCCGTGATACCTCCAATATAGAATTGGCACCGACTTCAGGGTTTAATTATATTAAGGTCGACAACCCAAAAAGTGTCCCCGCCGAAACCTTATGACAAAGGTTAAATACTTCGGGGCTTATCTGAATAACCTGAAGACCTCACCAATGGAACACTTAATGTACTTAGTCCCTGGGCCCACACCTACAGTCGATAGATTTTAATTAAATACACACGCCATACCTTGGTTAACCTCTATGTTACTCCTGAATGCGATCACTGTTCGATGAGCCTTCCTCCAGATCAACGACGTTTGTCGATATCGCGCTGCCTCCTCAGTCGAACGTTAATGCACGATGAGGGCGGTTTTGGAAACCCGCCTTACGCCACGTGTCCTCCAGTCCATGGAATCGCTCCAAATTATTGAACACCACTCGTCCCACAAAGGCAGTGCGATAAAATCTGCTTCCAGCCTTTGAACAGTGATTAACCAGGGTTTAAGTCAGGGTTACACTATCCTTTCTATTCACTCCGGTTCACTAAATCAGGGTCCGACCTCGGCTCAAGATTTCAATTAACAATGAAACAGTCTATTTCTCTTATAAGCGGAGTCTTCACTACCTCGGAATAGAGTTCGACGACCAAGATTATGCACAATCCTCTTCTACGAGTGGGATTTTCAATTGTACAGAAAATTCAAGAGAAAAATGGACAGAGAGATGCAGCGATTATACAACAACTCAATTCAAAAATCATACACAGACTAGTGTTCAATCGCCTCACGACTAAACAAATTCCTCATGGATATTAGCTCAATACAAGTTGATAATCAACGAGCCCTGAAATTTATTCAACCGGAAACAATTTCTTAACACACAAGTTCACTGCAGAAATCTCCTCCCCTCAATACATCCGGGGGATACAATTTATATGCATTACAATGTGTCTCTTCGGTTCCTCGGTGAGGACCGTTTATCTTCTAACATAACTTAATTACATTATTCGAGTAACTGAACTTGATAGATGGACTAAACTAAACTATTCGACTTCTATTGACTCTAACTAATCTAAATGCAACAGGCAGCTAAGGCACTGATACCTTGCTGCTACAAGCTCAAATGATTTCGAACCCTCCTAGCCACAACATGTGGACAAAACCTCCTACATTGCTGGCTAGTGTCTAATGCCCCTGCATCACTAGCAATGAAGTAGTTGTAACATTCCCAAATCTAACTAAAATATGTAAACAATCATACATCCAAGAAAACCACAGAATTAAAACTGACAGTGAAGTATGTGAAACTGAAAGTGAAGTAACCTTGTCGCGCTTGTCGAGGGTGCCTTACCACAACAATTTTGTTTCAGATTTTTTTTAGAGACTCTTCAAAGAAAATAAATGGCATTCTACAAAATGTCCTGGATGCTGCTCTAAATTTCCAATATAGAACAAACTAGACTAGATTAAGGAGAAAATAGACAACAAAATGAAAAGTAAATAAAGCATAGTAGAAGACATTTTTTATTACCCTTCATCTTCCTGTGATTCTTTTCCAGGTTCATTTGCATTGGAATTGAGAGTTGCTTTGGATGAACATGACTTCTTATTTGTTGCTTTTTTCTTGTTCTGCATAAAGCAAAAGATAAATTACTAGATTCTGCACCAAGATTTTAATTTATCATTGCCACTATTTCAATGGTTTCCACAGATAATTATAGGCAACACAAAGAAGCACAAAAATCAACCACTCAACTCTACAAAGGACTATTGAACCATTAGAATTAGATTTGGTTACCTTCCATGCTTTCATGGTATTTAAAGGAATTGTGGAAAATACTAAGCATATGCAAAATTATCTCTAATATTTACAAATTTACAAATTATACAAAACAAAAGCATCTAAAAGAAATTATGACACTCGATCTTCTATTGGAAATGAGAGACCCAAGATCTGTTGTCATGTTCATCTGCTATTTGCATGTGTCCCTGTGCTACAAAGGTAAGTAAATTAAATTCATGGATTTTGAAACCTTACAGTTAATCAGTGATTGCAATCCGATAACTATGGGACCAAATCCATTTCATGAAGATGAAATGATAATCACAAGTTGTGATAAAAAAAGGCATTAACAATCCTTTAAAAGAATCAACAAACATTTATTTACATTTCTGGTGAGACAATATGAAACGACTATCTTGTGAAAATGGGAGAAAAGGGTTCATGAAAATATGTATGCCATTTCAATGAAAATAAAATATGTATGCCCTGAACACCATTGCAAAGTTTGAACCAAAGGAATATCTCATAAACTCTAAATGAATGCATTTTCCACCGTTGAAAAACTTTACCATGGCGCTCTTGACTAGAGTATTCCGATTTCAGGCAATTGTATTGTTCTCTTTGAGATGGAATGACAATATTCTCTTGAATTGTATGATTGTCAAAAAAGCTACTATAAACTGATTTTATGGGAATCATCTTGAATTGTAGGATTGCCATTGAACCTACTATTGACTGAATAAAGTACAGGGACAAGTTCTATTTGTTAAATAATTTGTTGAGTACAGATTGCTACCGCTCATAAATGAGGTTTGCAAGGCTATGACACTAAGGATCCAATTAGGATTGTGGGCCAGAGGAAAAGGTTTGTGGGTTCACAACATTGAGGAGCCACAATCTAAATGGTGGCCTACAATGGGATCCTTGCACAAAAATCTAGAAATTTTTGTCACGCTGTTTCATATTGCTTTCAAGGATTCTTGTCAGAACCACAAAAATGTTTTATGGCTACATGTAATTGTGACATGCAAGAGGCATGATGCCTGTGTAGATGCCTTTTTATGTGATTCCAATAATAATACTTGCTTATGCAAACACTTAAAACACTCTTGTAATTATGCACGAGCCAGAGTTAGTGCCTTGTCTTAGATCAAGGCTAAATTATCACTGCTCTTATTGCCTTATTTTCACAGATGTCTGACTTCATCAATCATAGATTTCTTGTGCCTTACCACAACAACTTTGTTTTAGATTTTTTTAGAGACTCTTCAAAGAAAATAAATGGCATTATGCAAAATGTCCTGGATGCTGCTCTAAATTTCCAACATAGAACAAAATAGACTAGATTAAGGAGAAAACAGACAACAAAATGAAAAGTAAATAAAGCATAGTAGAAGACGCTTTTTATTACCCTTCATCTTCCTGTGATTCTTTGCCAGGTTCATTTTCATTGGAATTGAGAGCTGCTTCGGATGAACATGACTTCTTATTTGTTTCTTTTTTCTTGTTCTGCATAAAGCAAAAGATAAATTACTAGATTCTACACCAAGATTTTAATTTATCATTGCAACTATTTCAATGGTTTCCATAGATAATTATAGGCAACACAAAGAAGCACAAAAATCAACCACTCAACTCTACAAAGGAATATTGAACCATTAGCATTAGATTTGGTTACCTTCCATGCTTTCATGGTACTGAAAGGAATTGTGGAAAATACTAAGCATATGCAGAATTATCTCTTATTTACAAATTTACAAATTATACAAAACAAAAGCATTTAAAAGAACTTATGACACTCGATCTTCTGTTGGAAATGAGAGACCCAGGATCTGTTTTCATGTTCATCTGCTATTTTCATGTGTCCCTGTGCTACGAAGGTAAGTAAATTAAATTCATGGATTTTTAAACCTCACAGTTAATCAGTGATTTCCATCCGACAACTATGGGACCAAATCCATTTCATGAAGATGAAATAATAATCACAAGTTGTGATAAAAAAGGCATTAAAAATCCTTTAAAAGAATCAAACAAACATTTATTTACATTTTTGGTGAGACAATATGAAATGACTATCTTGTGCAAATGGGAGAAAAGGGTTCATGAAAATATGTATGCCCTTTCAATGAAAATAAAATATGTATGCCTTGAACACCATTGTGAAGTTTGAACCAAAGTAATAGCTCATAAACTCTAAATGAATGCATTGTCCACCGTTGACAAACTTTACCATGGTGCTCTTGACTAGAGTATTCAGATTTCAGGCAATTGTACTGTTCTCTTTGAGATGGAATGACATTATTCTCTTGAATTATATGATTGTCAAAAAATCTACTATAAAATGAGTTTATGGGAATCATCTTGAATTGTAGGATTGCCAGTGAACCTACTATTGACTGAATAAAGTTAAGGGACAAGTTCTATTTGTTAAATCATGTAAAAATATAACCTAATACTACTTGCATGGTCTATTTGTTTGCAATACTGAATAGAGATGGATCTGCATGAAAGTTATCCCTTTCTCAAAATCAATAGTGCAGGATGGTTTGAGGAGGAAAATAAGGAAAGGAAAAGCAGGGAGTGAATTCCTTTGCTCTATTCAATTCCACACAGGAAAAGGTACTGAGCAAGAGTTGAAAATAATACCAATTCCTTTTCTTATGCTTCTGCAAGACGAATTAGATCCTTCATGGCCAACTTTGAATAGTCAAGATCAGCTTCACAGATGTCAAGTAAATGCTTTTCAACTGCAAGGACTAAATATGTTTATAGAATTTTCCATTCAAGTAATAGGAATAGTAAAGGGTAAATTATGTTTTGAAAGATACAAGTAAAAACTAAAACTTAGAAATAGCAAAAAACTGCTCACCAAATATATCCCCACATGACTTACCACGCCTACAATGTCTTGTCATGCTCCGAGAGAACCTCTCCTTTGCAGCTTCCAGAGACTTCCCACTTTTTGATGTTCTCTTTTTTGTCTGTGTCTTTTTATGTTTAAAAATTTCGTTTAGTTCCCGATCCTTCAAGGGTTTCCCAACATCACCTTCACCTCTATTTGAATCACCACATTCTGAAAGTTTTGTTGAAGTCATTGTTTTTCGATTGCGGCATCTGGATTGACTGTTAGTTTTTCCACCTAAATTATTTAGAGGAATTACTCCTTTTGCAGAGAGATTTTATGTGTTTGGAACAAAATAAATCTCTCTGTCTTCCAAAATTTCCTCAGAATCTTTCATAATATTACAGGCAGCTTTACTACCTCTCGTTTTCCGCCCCGACCATTTTGATTTGCTATTGTGTTCATCCAGATCATTTCCTGTAGCAATGCCTTCTAGAATGTTCATATCTATAATTTCTTGTTGAGCTACTGCAGTGCCATCTGCATCTTTCCTCGCTCTTATCTGTTTCCTTGAGAAACTGAATATTTTATTATTTTTATCATAGCTACTGTCTTCTGGAGTAGCCTTTTTTTCAGGAATTCTTTCAGTAGCTTCGAACAGATTGGATTCTGCAAGCCTAAAGAGCCAGGGAGCTTACAGGTGCAGATCATGATATACCAGTAAAGCCCAATAAGAGTTAATGGACTGTGGCCACTTTAGGGTTTCAGAGTGTCCATGCTTCTGCAAGAATCTGGAAAAAAACAAGCATCATAGGGCAGAATGGAATCATGGGAAAGAAGGCATAAAGGTTGAACAAGCAGAGCGGGAAAAAAAAATTTAATAGGTTGATTAAGAAAATTTGAATAGGTGGAATAGGGTGCGTGGGTAAGGTAATTAGGATAATTTGTTGGAATTTAAAAAAATAGGCTAAGCTAGGGATATTTAATCACGTATTAATGCTATCAATTGATTAATTACGATTAATCATATATTAATGATATCAATTGATTAATTAGGGGTCTTTAATCATGTATCAATTGGTTAATTATGAACTAGTAAATTTAATTAAAATTTACTAATTAGTCTACAAACACATGGTAATAATGGCATTACCCACAAAGACATGATACCCTCATAACCTAGTATTGTGTGCTAGGAAGGCTTTCCAAAGAAGTTGGCTGGAATCACTATCATGACACTATTACGGAATTAGAAGGGAAGAGAAAGGCAAAGGCTCAGGTATCATATGAGAGAAGGAAGCAATTGGAAAAATTGAGATCAAAAGCAGTGGAGTTAGCTGAAAAGCAGCTTGCCCCATAGATGGATAAGATAAAAATTGACAACATATTGGTCAATTTCCTTGACCCTTTATTGGTTTTCAGAAGGAGTATGAATACACCACCATTAATATCAAGGTAACCGCCCCCTAGCAGATCAAGGGCTACAAGTTGTAGTTTTCGTCTGAACATCAACAGACCACAACCATACTTACAACTAGAAGCCTTCTCGCATTCATGATCTGATTATATAGTGAGTTAGACAGAAGTAAGAAAACAATTACTTCTTCAAATCTAATTTGAATTTGGAGGGCTTAGCCAGGGATTGGGGGTTAGGGGTTAGGGGTTTAAAGGTTTAGGGTTTAGGGTGCTAAATGGGTTAAAGGTTAAGGGGTTATAGGTTTAGGGTTTAGGGGTTAAATGGGTTAGGGGTTAAGGGGTTATAGGTTTAGGGTTTAGGGAGTTAAATGGGTTAGGGTTTACGGGGTTATAGGTTTAGGGTTTAGGGGTTTAGAGGTTTATGGTTTAGGGGGTTAAATGGGTTAGGGGTTATAGTTTTAGGGTTTAGGGGGTTAAACGGGTTAGGGGTTTAGGGGGTTAGGGGATTTAGAAGTTAAGGATTTTAGGGGCTAGAAGTTAGGGGCGAATGGGGTTAGGTTTTGGGGGTTAAGGGTTTAGGGGTTAGGGGTTCAAGGTTTAGAGGTTTATGGTTTAGGGGTTAAATGGGTTAGGGGATTACTAGAGGTTTAGGGGGTTAAATGGGTTAGGGGTTGGGAATTAGTGTTTAAGGGGTTAGGGTTTAAGATGATAGTTTCATTGGTCTCTGTTTGTGCACATTTTAACCTTGCCAACAAGGTGGAATTAACACAGCAAAACGACCCAAACCGAATGCGCCCGGTTGGGCGACCTCACACGACGCAACACGGTGCACCCGGTCGCATGGAGGCACAAGGTAGAAAACAGCAAACGGGCTGCCCAAACATGCACAAGGCACTTGGGCAGCCACAAGTTAGCAAATATAACACGGGTGCCCTCGCACGAAACAACCCGGCCCGTGCGCCCTTGGTCATGCGGTGTCACATGGCGCGACACGACGCGCCCGACCGCACAGAGGCACAAGGTAGCAAATGAAAAATGGGCCACTCGAATGTGCACAAGGCACCCAAGCAGTCACAAGTTAGAAAATCTGACATGGGCGCCCTCGCACGAAACAGCCCGACTCGAGCACCCTTGGTCGTGCAGCGTCACACAGCGTGCCCGACCGCACAAAACGAAACGACCCGACCCGTACGCACCCGGTCGAGTGACCTCACACAGTGCGACACAACGTGCCTGGTGCCCGACTGAACGAATATGCCACAAGGGAGAAAATAGAAAACGGGCTGCCCAAACATGCATAAGGCACCCGGGCAGTCACAACTTAGCAAAACTGATATGGTCGCCCTCGAACAAAATGACTCGAACCGAATGCACCTGGTTGGGCGATCTCGTACGACGCGATACGACGTGCCTGACCAAACGATGCCACAAGGGAGAAAACAAAAAATGGGCCTCCCAAACGTGCATAAGGCACCCGAGTGGTCACAACTTAGCAAAAATGATACGGGCGCCGTCGAACAAAACGGCCTGAATCGAATGCGCCCGGTCGAGCGACCTCACATGGCGTGCCCGACTGAATGATGCCACAAGGGAGAGAGAGAGATAGAGAGAGAGAGAGACTCAGGGGAGAGGCGGAGAGAGAGAGAGAGAGTGGAGAGAGGCAAGGGGAGAGGGAGAGAGAGAGGGGGAGTGTAGGAGAGATATAGGGGAGAGAGGCAAGGGGAGAGTGCAAGGCAGTGTAGGAGAGGGAGAGAGAGAGAGAGAGAGAGAGAGAGAGAGAGAGAGAGAGAGAGGGAGGGAGTGTAGGAGAGAGAGAGAGAGATAGAGAGAGGGAGAGAGTGGAGGGAGAAAAAATAAGTGCTGCAGTAGTCTCAAACTCCCTATTCACATCAATATAGAAAAGGTGAAAACAAATTTATATCAACAATCAGTAGAGAAAGGATTTCTCCACAATATTTCCTAGAGAACCGAGTAAGTAAAATGAAAAGTTTGTATTAGTCATATATTACACATGGTTCAGTAGCACAAGCTTTGCTAGTCAGAATTGACAACATGAGTGATGGAAAGCGATGAAGGTATTAAAGACATGCCAACAAACAACAAAAGCATAGTCATTCCTACAGATGTACAATGCACAAAGCCCCAAAAAGGTTTCTAAATATATTTGGTTAATAATACCTTACAACAATGACATTAGAACCAAAAAATGTCAGAAAAATGAGTAGGATAGACACGAACTACCTGCACATAGTGGATGCTTGACCCATACGTGCATGGTTGGATCTAAGCCATCATATATAAGTTGGTCAGACCAAGACAATAGTTCATTAAATATAAGTATACAAATATGAAGTCATATAAATATATATTTTTGTGAAGTCCCCATCCATATGTATGTAATCAATCTAATCCCTCAAATTTCAAACACATATTGAGTTCCAGTGGTCTCTCGTACATGATCTATGTCATATCCTCCCCCTACAATTATGCTAAGAAAAATATTTGCAAACAACCCTATGGAAGTTTGTTCTTCTCACTTCTGAGATAAGGGTCAACATTAATAGATTTTACAATATGAAATGATATGCAAGATATGTACGAAAAATGAACAACCAGATCTAGAACACAATTCATAGTTCTACAGACCACACCCCTTTTTGTTCTTGTTGGGACTACTCCAGCAATTGAAAATAACCAGAGAATAACACTCGTCACTGAGCAGAATGTAAAGATATTGAAGGAATCAGCATAAACACTGAATAAGTGAAAAAGGGTTACACATATGCTCAGATGGAACTATGTTGTTATAAATAGAAAGTATTTAACATCCAAATGCACGACACTATTACATAATTAGAAGGGAAGAGAAAGGCAAAGGCTCAAGTATCATATGAGAGAAGGAAGCAATTGGCAAAATTGAGATACCCTCATAACCTAGTATTGTACTGTGCTAGGAAGACTTTCCAAAGATGTTGGCTGACATCACTATGACACTATTATAAAATTAGAAGGGAAGAGAAGGCAAAGGCTCAGGTATCATATGAGAGAAGGAAGCAATTGGAAAAATTGAGATCAAAAGCAGTGGAGCTAGCCGAAAAGCAGCTTGCCCCAAAGATGGATAAGATAAAACTTGACAACATATTGGTCAATTTCCTTGACCCTTTATTGGTTGTTCAGAAGGAGTATGAATACACCACCGTTAATATCAAGGTAACCTGCCCCTAGCAAATCAAGGGCTACAAGTTGTATTTTTCGTCTGAACATCAACATACCAAAACCATGCTTACAACCAAAAGCCTTCTCACATTCATGATCTGATTATATAGTGAATTAGAAAGAAGTAAGAAAACAATTACTTCTTCAAAGCTGATTTGAATTTGGAGGGCTTAGGGGTTAGGGGTTAAGGGGTTATATATTTAGGGTTTAGGAGGTTAAATGGGTTAGGGGTTTAGAGGTTTATGGTTTAGGGGGTTAAATGGGTTAGCGGTTTAGAGGGTTAGGGGATTTAGCAGTTAAGGATTTTAGGGGTTAGAAGTTAGGGGCTAATGAGGTTAGGTTTTAGGGGTTAAGGGTTTATAGGTTTAGAGTTTAAGGGTTTAGGTTTAATGGTTTAATGGTTTAGGGTTTAAGGGGTTTAAGGGGTTAGGGGTTTAATGTAACAATTTTGTAAGTATTGTTGCTTGTTGCCATGTCTTCTTTATTTATTAATTTATAGTATTTGTTAGCCATTGATTTACATTTATTGATGAAAATTTCTATTACAATCATACCAAATTTATGAGAGAAGGAAGAATTTGGCAAAATTGAGATAATGAAAAGCAGTGGAGTTAGCCGAAAAACAACTTACCCCAACAACCCGAATGCGCTTGGTCGGGCGACCTCACACGACGCGACACAATGCGCCTGACCGAACGATGCCACAAGGGAGAAAATGACAAACGGGCTGCCCAAACGTGCATAAGGGACCTGAGCGGTCACAACTTAGAAAAACTAATACGGGCGCCCTCGAACTAAATGGCCCGACCGGAATGCGCCCGGTCGAGCGCCGACCTCACACGGCACGACACGACACGACACGCCCAAATGAACATCGATGCCAAAAGGGAGCAAAAAGAAAATGAGCCGCCTAAAAATGCACAAGGCACCTGGCGGTCACAACTTAGCAAAACTGATATGGGTTCCCTCGAATGAAATGGCTTGACCCGACCCGAATGCGCCTGGTCTGGCGACCTCGCATGGCGCGACACGGGGTGCCCAACCGAACGATGCCATAAGGGAGAAAACAAAAAATGGGCCGCCCGAACGTGCACACGACACTCGGGCAGTCACAACTTAGCAAAACTGATACGGGCACCCTCGAATGAAATGTCCCGACCCAAACGCGCTCGGTTGAGTGACCTCATAGTACGACGTTCCCGACCGAACGATGCCACAAGGGAGCAAATGAAAAACGGGCCACCCGAACGTGCAAAAGGCACCTGGGCAAGCACAACTTAGCAAAACTGATACGGGCGCCCTTGAACGAAATGGCTCGACCGGAATGCGCCCGGTCGGGTGCCGACCTCACACGACGTGACACGACGCACCCAAATGAACGTCGATGCCACAAGGGAGTAAACAGTAAACGAGCCGCCTGAACATGCACAAGGCACCCGGGCAGTCACAAATTAGCAAAACTGATACGAGCTCCCTCGAACGAAATGGCTCGACCCAACCTGAACGCGCCCGGTTGGGCGACCTCACATGGCGTGACACGGCGCGCCCGACCGAACGATGCCACAAGGGAGAAAATGAAAAACAGGCCGCTCGAACGTGCACAGGGCACTCGGGCGGTCACAACTTAGCAAAAATGATACGGGCACCCTCGAACAAAACAAACTGACCCGAACGCGCTCGTTTGGGTGACCTCACAGTACGACGCGACACGACATGCCCGACTGAACGATGCCACAAGGGAGAAAACTACAAATAGGCCACCTGAATGTGCACAAGGCACCCGTGCAGTCACAACTTAGCAAAACTGATATGGGCACCCTTGAATGAAATGACTCGACCTGAACACGCCCAATCGGGCGACCTCACATGGCGCGACACGACGCGCCCGATTGAATGATGCCACAAGGGAGAAAATGGAAAATGGGCCGCCTAAACGTGCACAAGGCACCCGGTCGGTCACAACTTAGCAAAACTGATACGGGCGCCCTCGAAAGAAATGACCCAACCCAACCCGAACGAGCCCGGTCCGGCGACCTCACATGGCGCGACACAACACGCCCGACCGAACGATGCCACAAGGGAGAAAATGAAAAACGGGCTGCCCAGACGTGCACATGGCACTCGGGCGGTCAGAACTTAGCAAAACTGATACAGGCGCCCTCGAACGAAACGGCCCGAACCGAACGTGCCTGGTCGGGCGACCTCACAGTATGGTGTGACACGGCGTGCTCGACCGAAGAATGCCACAAGGGAGCAAACAACAAACATGCTGCTCGAATGTGCACAAGGCACCTGGGCAGTCACAACTTAGCAAAACTGATACAGGTGCCCTCGAACGAAATGGCCCGACCCGAACGTGCCCGGTTGGGTGACCTCACACGGCGCGAGATGGTGTGCCCGTCTGAATGATGCCACATCATGGGAGCAAATGGAAAACGGGCTGCCCGAATGTGCACAAGGCACCTGGGTGGTCACAACTTAACAAAACTGATACGGGCGCCCTCGAACGAAATGACCCAACTTGACTCGAACGCACCCGGTCGGGTGACCTCACATGGCACGACATGGTGCACTCGACCGAATGATGCCACAAGGGAGAAAATGGAAAACGGGCCACCTGAACGTGTACAAGGCACCCGGGCGGTCACAAATTAGCAAAACTGATATGGCACCCTTGAACGAAACGACCCGACCTGACCTGAACTTACCCAGTCGGGCGACCTCACACGGTGCGACACGGTGCGCCCGATCGAACGATGCCACAAGGGAGAAAACATCAAACGGGCCACTCGAATGTGCACAAGGCACCTGGGCGGTCACAACTTAGCAAAACTAATACGGGCGCCCTCAAATGAAACGACCCAACCTGACCCGAACGCGCCCAGTCGGGCGACCTCACACGGTGCGACATGGCACGCCCAACCGAACGATGCCATAAGGGATCAAATATAAAATGGGCCACTTGAACGTGCACAATGCACCCGGGAGGTCACAACTTAGCAAAACTGATATGGGCACCCTCGAACAAAACGACCCGACCGGAATGCGCCCGGTCGGGCGTCGACCTCACACAACGCGACACAACGTGCCCGACTGAACGATGCCACATGGGAGAAAATAGCGAACGAGCCACCCGAACGTGCACAAGGCACCCGGGTAGTCACAACTTAGAAAAACTAATACGGGTGCCCTCGAATAAAACAACCTGACCTGACCCGAACGCGCCCGGTCGGGTGACCTCGCACGGCACGACACGGCGTGCCCGACCGAACGATGCCACAAAGGAGAAAACAGAAAATTGGCCACTTGAATGTGCACAGGGCACTCGAGTGGTCACAACTTAGAAAAACTGATATGGGCGCCCTCGAACGAAAACGTCCGACTCGAACGCGCCCGGTCGGGCGACCTCACAGTACGGCGTGCCCGACCGCACGATGCCACAAGAGAGAAAATGACAAAAAAGCCACCCGAATGTGCACAAGGCACCTGGGCAGTCACAGCTTAGCAAAATTGATATGGACGTCGCGACACGGTGCGCCCGACCGAACAATGCCACAAGGGAGCAAATGTAAGATGGGCCACTCGAATGTGCATGGCACCCGGGCAGCCACAACTTAGCAAAACTGATGTGGGCGCCCTCGAATGAAACGACCCGACCCGACCCGAACGCGCCTGGTCAGGAGACCTCACCCAACGCGACATGGCGTGCCCGACAGAACATTGCCACAAGGGAGCAAACGAAAAATGGGCCACCTGAACGTGCGCAAGGCACCCGGGTGGTTACAACTGAGAAAAACTGATACGGGCGCCCTCAAACGAAACAGCCCGACGGGAACGTGCCCGGTCGGGCGCTGACTTCACACAGTGCGACACGACGCGCCCGAACGAACGTTGATGCCACAAGGGAGAAAATAGAAAATGAGCCGCCCGAACATGCACAAGGCACCCGGGTGGTCACAACTTAGCAAAACTGATACGACCACCCTCGAACGAAACGACCCGACGCGACCCGAACGCGCCTGGTCGGGCGACCTCACACGGTGCGACACGACGCGCCCGACCGAACGATGCCACAAGGGAAAAAACAGCAAACGGGCCGCCCAAACGTGCACAAGGCACTCAGGCGGTCACAACTTAGCAAAACTGATACGGGTGCCCTCGAACGAAATGACCCGACCCGAACGCGCCCGGTCGGGCGACCTCACATTACAGCGCGACACGACGCGCCCGACCAAACGATGCCACAAGGGAGCAAATAGAAAATGGGCCAACCGAACATGCATAAGCCACTTGGGTGGTCACAACTTAGGAAAATTGATATGGGCATCCTCGAACGAAATGTCCCGACCTGAATGTGCCCGGTCGGGCGACCTCACACGACGCGACACGTTGCGCCCAACCGAACGATGCCATAAGGGAGAAAATGGAAAATGGGCTGCTCGAACGTGCACAAGGAACTCGGGTGGTCACAACTTAGCAAAACTGATACGGGTGCCCTTGAATGAAACAGATCGACCTGACCCGAATGTGCCCAGTCGAGCGACCTCACACGGCGCAACATGGCGCACCCGACCGAATGATGCCACAATGGAGCAAACGGAAAATGGGCCACCCGAATGTGCACAAGGCACCCGGGCGGTCACAAATTAGCAAAACTAATACGGGCACCCTCGAACGAAAAGACCTGACCTGAACTCACCCGGTCGGGCGACCTCACATAGCGCGACACGGCGTGCCTGACCGAACGATGCCACAAGGGAGAAAACGGAAAACGGGCCACCCGAACGTGCACAAGGCACTTGGGCAGTCACAACTTAGCAAAACTGATACAGGCACACTCAAACGAAACGACCCAACTCGACCTGAACATGCCCAGTTGGGCGACCTCACACAGCGCGACACGGTGCGCCCGATCGAACGATGCCACAAGGGAGAAAACGAAAAATGGGCCGCCCAAACGTGCACAAGGGACCCGGGTGGTCACAACTTAGAAAAAATGATACGGGCACCCTCGAACGAAACAACCCGACCTAAACGTGCCCCATCGGGTGACCTCACACGGTGCGACACGGCACGCCCAAACGAACGATGCCATAAGGGAGAAAATGGCAAATGGGCCACCCGAACATGCACAAGGCACCCAGGCGGTCACAACTTAGCAAAAATGATACAGGCACCCTCGAATGAAATGGCCCGACCTAAACATGCCCGGTTGGGCGACCTCACACTGCACGACATGGTGCGCCCGACCATGGTTGGGGGCACACATTAAAAGTGAACCAAGGAGTGAGCGCATCACATCTTTAATATTTTATGAAACTCCTTAGAAGTCCCATCATAACCACCTTCCATCTTAATCACAATGTGATATGTCAACTAAATATATCTTATTATGTTGCTCCAACCATTCAAAAAGGGGACTAGAGTTAGATTATTATTTATTAAAGGAGAGGCCGAAGAAATTAATTTACAAACCGTCGCTATAGAAAAAATTAGCCCAAACCATCGCAAGAGAGACACTTAGCCCAAACCGTCGTAAGAGCGACACTTAGCCCAAACCGTCGCAATAGCGACGATGTTTCTGAAAATTTCGCAATAGTGACGCTTTTGCCCAAATTGTCACAATAGCGATGTTTTCCTCCAAATGTCGCAATAGCGACACATAGCTCTAATCCGTCGCAATTCCGACGCTTTTTCCCAAACTGTCGCAATTCCGAAATTTTGCTACAAACGTCGCAAAACCGACACGAACTTCTATGTGTCACAATACCGAAACTTGTCTCCAAACATTGGTATAGCGATAGTTGTGGGCGGGATTTGAAAAATTGATAAATTTTGGGGAAATTTCTGACATTTGGTCAAAAGTGTCGAAACCAAAGTGTCGGAATTTCTGCCAAATGTACTAGTGTACGGAAGTTACAACTACATCCGATGAAAACATCTCTTCTGAAGCATCCTTAACTGAGCTTGCATGCTCATTTCTACACCGCATTGCTGCGAGGCCAAAGATACTCCCCTACACTGATATGGTGAAATGGGTTATAGATCAAGCGGATATATCTGATAGAGAGTTCAAGATGACCGGTCAGCAAGTCATGGGGTCATTTATCCCAAACAATTTGAGACTTATGTACCATTTTCCAGAACCCCAGGCTATCTACAACAAGCAATTTGTAGAAAAGTTTGCCAAAGAAAATGAAGACTTAGAAGAATTCACAAGGCACTGGTCAAACAATGAAGAAAGGTTGAAGAAGGATAAAAATGGTATGTATTCTACTGGTTCTCTTTCTTCTCCTTACTGTTTTGCCGCTGCAATGTTATGTAGACTGTTTGGGAAACCAAACATCGACAAGTTTTCATCAGAATGGTTACCTTTGCTAGATGCGGTTGTTAATGCCACCATATTGAATTGGGCCCAGATCTTATCGGATAATTTAGCCTTTGCAATTGTAGCATACAGAAGTAAAAGAAGCTCTACTTTAAGGATTTACCCTCCTTTCTTTTTGAGCGCTTATATCATGGATTCTATTTGTTTTGTTCCAATTTTCCTATTATGGGATGGAAATAGACAGTACATAATCCACTTCCCATTCAGATTTATCACAAAGTATTGTGGGAATCCATTTTCATCCCACATTTCTTTAATATTTGCCATGGAGTGATTCTCCCTATTTACAAAATGATCTATAATCAAGCTATCCCAAGGTTTTCCCTAGAAGCTGAAGTAGACATTCTCCCTGTGGGAAGGTGGTTTGGGGAAGAATCATTCACGTATATCAGAGTGTTCGGTAGCATTGCTTCACCCCATGTGCTACCATTTTATGTCCCCGAAAAAATATTGGGCAGGGAAATAGCCTATCAGACCTGTGGTGTGGGGGGAATGACCAAGACACTGAAAGAATCTAAGAAAGCCGTCTGGCCCCAATTTTCTGTAGTATGCAAAGCTTTTGAATTGTCTGACTTAGGTCATGCCTTTAAAGAAGTTGATAATATGTTATGCTTGCAACTACCAAAGTTCTTGGGGAGGCAATATGATCCCTTTGGTGTTGTAAGTAATTTTCCTACAAGTGTTAAAATAAAAGTGTTTTCCAATGAAGAAGATCCCTTTGACGATGTATTTTTGCAGAAGAAAACTTTCAAAGAGGTTCTACATATGGCATGAATTTGGTTTGACCAAGAAGAACTCCAAAAGTTTGACATTTATAGAAAACATAGGTTATCAAAGGTCCCGTTGAACCAATTGTTCATCGAATCTGCAAGGGAACCTACTCCCAGTGTTAGCATAAGTGGGAATTCAAAACAGAAATCTAAATCCAGTGATCAGTCCAAGAGTGAACACAACAGAATTGAAGGATTAGTTAAAGATACAACTCAGTCTAAAGAAAAGCTTGGCCAACAGGTTTTGTCCCCGAAACAAGCTGAAACTCCCACTCATTTTACAAAGCTAATTGTAGTGGATCTAGAGGGAGAATGGGAGAATTTTAATAAAGTAATCAATATTGAGGAACAAAGCACAGAGCCGTTGACAAATTGCAATAAGTCAGCTACAGGAATGGAAGTTGAAAGGAATATCAATACTCAGGAAACGAAGCATATTCCTGTTGCTCCGTCATTAGAAATTGTACTAAGGATAGACGAAATTCCTCCTCTAGATGTATTTTATAGCCCTCAACATAAATCTGTCATCAGAAGGAAACGAAAGAAAATAAAGCTAGAGGTTTCACTCGCTTCAGAAGTTGAACCTCTAGATGTTATTTGGAAATATCCCACTACAGACCCATCAGAAAATCTAGCTAGGCTCTCTCAAATCACAAGAGCATATGCTTCTGCAACAATTGATAAAGTAGTAGAGGTTCAGTTACTACTTAGAGATAAAGAGGACAAAATTTTATTTTTGGAATAGCAACTGCAACAAGTCAGCATCAATAATGATTCAGAGACACAGTTAGAAAAACTCTAGCAAGACTTCCATCAGATGCAATTAGATCATCAAACCAGTTTAGCCAATAAATAAGAACATATACAAACTATGATGGAACTGCATAAGGATGACCCCAAAATTTGGGAATTTATCACAGAAACACTCACTCTCAATTCTCAGCTCTTACAACAGGAAGAATTATTCTGCCAGAAGATCTTGCAATGGAATTCCTATTGTGAAATAAGTGATAAGATTACAAATCAAGTCGTAGATTTATGACTTGATTATGATTGAATTCTTAAGAAAGTTTCAGAATTCTTAGACTGGCAGAAATCAGAAGAGGGAAAAGAGCAGAATTTCCCAGAATTGATGAATCGCATAAATAGATGCTATTTGTGAGATGGGATTTCCAGCTTAAAGAAGCATAATAGGCGATTGGAGAGGCAACTGAAGCAGCGAATAGTATCATCGAGTGTGTTGTTCAATATTTAACGTAAGTCGTTAGTTACTGAAAGGCGATAAGTTGTGCATCGAACATTATATCAAATGGCGAAATACTTGAAGAGTTGGTCGAAGTGAAACTAAATAAGAAGAGTCACGTGCCTAAAAACTAGAAGCGGAAATAATACGAAGGCTGAGGTATAAAGTGAAAAAGGGGCAGCGGAAATATAAAAGGTGCAATTATGTGGTACGAAGAGCGCAGAGCAAATATATTAAAAGAGTTGCTGCTTTTTGAATATGCACACAAGGGAAATTCCAAGGGGGTCAAGCAGCGAGGGAGGGAAGAGACCCATACCCCCGCGGAATTGTGATAGCGTGGCGTGGTGGGGACCAAAGTCTAGAAGGAGGTTGAAATGCCTGAGCACGAAGTATAGTGATGTGGCAAACGCAATATGGGCCTTTACGTCTGGTAGGGTATGTATTCAATTCTCTTTCTGAATGATATGTTTCAAAGTATCAAATGGTGTTAGATGGCAGAAAGGTAAGGTAAAGTTCGTAGGTAAGCTGGTACTGAGGCCTGTACCAGTATTAAACCTGGCACGCGGTGTTCGCCTCTCCACAACCAACACCCAATCCCTACATACCGCGTGCCCCACTGTCAGTGTCCTTACGACACTTGCCCTACTTATTTCACCTCTACCCGTTTTCACCTCAGAATTACCAGTCTCAGGTAGCAGTTTCTCGTAGTTTACTGCAGTAAAAGTCTCAGGTTTTCCAGTTACGGTTTATACAAAGCGGGAACAAGTGCCAGGTCTACCCAATCATCACCAGACTACCCCTGCGTCGCTTTCCCAAGCAAATTTACCTACTTTAAAGGTACTCCGTCCCTTTCATTCCCTCTGTTTTCCTTTCGTTTCTCTTTTCAGATTTCATATGTCAGTCATGGGAAGGGGGACACCCAAGAAAAATGAACCAAAAACTCCCCAGGTCCGAGAAACCAGAAACCCTCCCGGGTTCAAGCCTTTCATCGACCAACAAGCTGGAATCTGCGATCACCAATACCCTTTCCCCATTAGCAGTATAAGGCCTGAGATTTTTTCGCGTCATGTTCATAATAGGGATCGATACTGGGTGGTTGTGTCAGGATTTTACCATTAGATTACCCCCCCAGTCTTCCCGGTGGTCGAGTTCATCTACTGGCTTAGAGACGCCTACGATGAAGACCGAGGCACGTTTACCTCCGCCCAGGGAAACCAGATTTTCTCCCTTTCGCCCGACATCATCAAGCAAGCCCTCCGTTTTCCCACCAGCGCCACCTACACGGCTTTTAGCGACGAAGCTTTAACTTCCCAGTTTACCAAATCGCCATGGGAGCATCAAAAAAGCTTCATTGCTTCTATTTCCAGCAGCCAGACTACTACCCTTCTCGGTACATAACTCCTCCCATTAAACCTGTTTAAGGAGGAAGTACAACCCATCCTTGCGCTCATTGCGGGGCTGTTAGGTGTAGGTGGGTTGGGGGAAACCTCCAAAGTGTGTGTTTTCTTTCTGTGGTTAATGTCTCAGAAGGGGGTTGTCCTAGATATCCTGGGTTACTTATCTGCCAACATCCACACCCAGTTCCAAGAGCTTCCTGAAACCAGTCATTTTCGTTTCTGTTCATTGGTGTTCTATCTTTTCTTGTATCAGCATACTGATAGGTTCGAGCGTTTGGGCTTGGATAGGGTATACGAGGTCAATTCTCAGCCTCGACCTGTTTTTTAATGGAACTCTGTAGTGCGCCAATTGCCAAAAGGGGTGGGTTACTCTAGTTTCCTGAACGATTTCATGTCCACTGCTTACACCATCATTCATGGTTCGCCCTCACCTAGGGTTTTTCCTGAAATGAAGAACTGGTTGCAAGCTGGTAAAATCCAGAGCACCGGGGACTGGTATCTCTCTGATAATTATACTGAAATTCAGGTCTATGGAGCCGAGGTCGCCCCTTACCTGCTACCGGTGTTTCCCGCCCGACGAGTTTATGCTCTGGAGTATATTTGGCAAGCCCTCAAGGCTGACCAGCTCCACTTTGTCCCCGCTAAGAAAGGTTACATACTGAGGCTTCCTACCCAAATCGGCCCGTTCGTCGTGAATTCAAGACACGCCCTTCCCATTGTTGAAAAGCTATTGTAGAGTATGGACCTGAGACAGGGGAAGACTTGGGCTTATGATCCCCGGGAGATTATTTCAAACAGAAGAAAGAGAAATCGGTCCGCACCTTATGTACATGAACCAAGACCGTTTATAGAGTGGAAAGCTAACATGGAAATTTGGCCTTTGGTTTCACAGATGGAGACAGATTCATTTGCCACAGGGGAAGAGAAAGGCACCAACAAAGGCCAAGAAGAGGAAGTCGGTCCTTCAGGAACAGGTTCTCCCTCTCGTAAAAAACAGAAAACAGTCTCAAGTGAAGCCGAAATTATAGGAGAGGAACAGCTGCTTGAACCGTTCATACCATATGTGCCGCTTGACAGCAGCAAGGCCAGAATCAAAGTGTTGAGGGACAACACCACCTCCTCCGACTTCACTGAGGTTTCACAGGCCATGGGGGACTATACCTCACCAGTGGCAGTCGAAAGGATCAAGAAAAATAGTATAATCAGAGATAAATACAAAAATGAGCTGGAGGGGTATGTAGAAAAGTATCACACCAGGATCTCCGCCACCATGAATGTGGATACTGAGCATTTGGTGTTGTCTATGCCCGAAGCCCTTTTGGACCCTGATATAGGCGCCACTAGCTACCGGGTACTCCAACATGCAATTGACATGACTAAGGTGCCAACAACTGATATGTGTTATCTATTTCAGGTTGTAGCTGATATGCTAAAGGATGAGGTAATGCGGGCTACCATTGCACTGAGGAAACTCGAGAAAAAGAATGACCAGATGAGGACTACCCTGAATAATGAGCAGGCAAGTGCCCGCGCCCAGGCAAATCGAATTCGCGGTCTCCAGGATCAAATCAAAGGGAAAGACACTGGGGAAACAAACCTGCAGGGCTTTTTGATAGACCAATTGCGAAAGGAAGTTGCCTCACTGAAAGGCAAAGCCCACATGCCAGCCTCCCAGCATGTGCAGACAACCGAATTGGCACAAGTAGAGAAAGATAAAAGGGAATTGGCCGGCACCTTGTCACAAGAAAGAGAAGAGAAGGAGAAGTTGGCAGGAACAGTCGCTACTCTTCAGAGTAGATTGACAGAGCTACAGAACAATTGGGATACACACAGCTGTGCGCCAGCTACAACGCCACCTGAGACGAGTTCACTTTCAGAAAAGCTGGATGCAGCGAAAGCTGCAAATGACATACTGGAGAAACATGCTTCCACTGCAAGGCAAAGGATCACGGATTTGGAAAAATCCCTGTCAGAGAATACCGGAAGGATAGAAGCATTGCAGAAATAAATTGAACAGGAAAAGAAAACGAGGGCTGACCAGCAGAAGACTATAAATGATCTCAACACACGCCTAAAAGGTAACCTCACTCTCAGAGAAGGTAGAAATATTATTTGGTCTGAGATCATTTCAGCTGAGACAGAGCAATGGGAATTTCTGCAAGTCATCGAGGAGATGAAATCTTCAGTACTCTATCTCATAAGGCGATTTCAGGAAGGGGATCTCGATTTAGTCAATAGAGCTCAGCGTGCCAGAGAGTATGTATCAATCTTGAAAGGGCTGAGAGCTAATGAAGCAGAGAAACACGGCATAGTTAGCCGGCACAAAGAGGCCTTAGAATGTCAGAAACTCATCGAAAAGGAATTGGCTCGCGTCGTGGCTTCGAAGGCCTTGCAGCAGTTGATATACAGCGTGGACCGGTTCGATGCAGTTTGGGATGAAATTACGATAGCAGGGCTTCCGACATGCTGGGACTCCACCACCCCTTCTATGCTGCGACCATTACCGGAATATGTAGCATGCCTAAAGCAAGAAAGGGACCGGACAAATGTCATGTCAGATAAAACCACCCGGCTCAAGGCTGAAACCATGATCGCATCACTGGGCCCAGAGTTTGCTCTCCTTCACTTGTTAAAACATAAAGTCCCTACTGAGGCAAATCTGAGCGATCTCACTGAGGCTTTCATCAGGGTAGAAGGATTTGCAATGATGCCTGAGCCTGCCGCGGATAGTCAACAGAGGTGCGCCCAGTTCGTTAGCCAAATTTCCAGTTCATCCGCAAACGCGCCGCCACCAGTATCAGCAACAGCCTCGACCCCTTCTCACAAATGATGCATTGTTATTTCATGATTCGGCCCTCACAGCCTTTTTACTTTTTACTGAATTAGTTACTTTTTAAAGTTTCGAGTGGGCTGCTTGCTCCACTCTAGCATTTCACCTTTTTATCAGACTATTGTTTAACTTTCTATTTTAAAAACGGCCAAGTGCCTGACTATCCATGATGAGAGGCCTTATTCCTCATCGTGAGTTTTGTTGTTTTGATAAGGACCTTTAACAGATTTTGTTCATGCGAAGAAGATATTTTTTCAAAAAATATCTTCTCGCTGAGATAGGAAGAAGTCTATATAAGTAAGATCGAATGAGAAAAAATGGTTCCAGATTTTCTGAAGAAACTTGCTGTGTAAGAATATTTTGTATGCTTGTGGGTGAATTATGAATGCAAATGCACAGAGCCCGTAGGGTCTGAGCGAAGAGAAGTTCTATTTTATGTGAGGATTCCGGTCTGGATGTTGTATGGTCTGTGACCCTTTCTTCGTAGTATTGTTTCATTGTCTATTTCACTGTCTCCATTTCCTTTATATCATGTTGTGGAATGCGAGTGACTCACCAGTTCTGATATAAATTTATCGATATTTGGTACTTATATGAGACTTGTCTAGCTGCTTTAAATATGGCTCATGCATGATATGGTGTTTTGTTTTACACTTCATTCAGATTTATTCTGTATTGAATATCGTGGAATCTTATTCTTTCAGAACTGATTGGTATGTATGGATTCTTAGTTCTTAAGCCCATGCTATGTCAAAATATGTTTTCCGAGTACCGTTCCATTGGTAATTAGTGCACCTCTTTTACCTTCTGCACCGCAAATGCCTTGATTTAAAAATCCCTATATAACATTTGGAAACCGGCCCTCCTTGATGAAAGCTATTTCTAAGCTGTCTAATGCATCTGTGTAAACATTCGCCCCTTGCCTCTGTAGTGTTTTTATATTTCGCTGAATCTGAAAACTGTCTGGTCCCATTTAAATTTGTGACTTATCAGAGAATTTGATATGGTAAAGAGCCCTCTAAGTTGATAGTGGTTTTAAAACATACCTTACACTCTTTACTATTTAAGATGTCCTAGGCATTGGTCTTTGACAACTCGAGGCTGTCTCTAGGAACTACAACATCTTTTGGCGCCGTTGCGGGGGACAAAGTTGATGAAAAATTGAAATCCCTGGGCCTCGACAAAACCTTATTTCACTCTTCAATTAGGTGAGCATGGAGATTTGAGAGTTGTATATCCCTCACCTTGGCGACTCCACATTCATTTTCCCTGCTAAATCTCTTTGCAGTCCTGGCTCCTCGGAATCCACACCTTAGGTCAGATACTTCTCAGCCAAAGACACCCTTTGTGTCTGACCCAGAAATAATTTTACATAGAATAAGCTGGAGGGGGAGACCATTTGTTCATACTAAGATTCCACCACTCTCCCTGGAAGACCTTCCTTCTTCCTCTTCTCAGGTCACCCAATTGCAAGATTCCAACTCCGCTCTGGGAGAAACCGATTATTACTTAGACTATTTACCCTCAGGAAACCTCCGAGTCAAGGAAAAGGTTGAGTCAATAGATACCACCTGTTATACTTTTCATCCCACTCCAGAGGCTGAAGAATTTAAAGAAGTCACAGAGATATCTGCTGTTAATACTCCACCCCTGTCTCCGTCCTCTCAAGCCGCTGTACACTATATTCATATCATCATCCACACCACACTTTCACCTACCCCCCCACTTACTCACCAAGCCCTCTTGTTACCTCCACCTCCTCCTCCAATGGCTAATGTCCTTGGCTTCCTGCAAAACCGATACGCTCCTCTGGAGCTACCTGCAGTATTAAATGACATGCTGCAAGATTATTTAAAGATTCTGCCCAGATTCAGTGGTGAGAATGAGATTGAAGCCCAGAAACATATCAAAGTCTTTTGCTCTTTTGTAGAGAATTTCAATGTGGAACATCTGGACGTAGTCCTAAGGCTGTTTGTGCAATATTTAGATGGGGAAGCTAGAAAGTGGTTCAAGACACTTGGAGCTTGTTCTATCAATACATGGGAGGGAATGGAGGATACTTTCATCAAAAAATGGGGAGAAAAGCAAGATCATGGTAACATTTTGACTGAATTCAACACTCTAAAAAAGAAACACAATGAAGGGGTGTTAGAGTTTATTAAAAGATTTAACAAATTGTACCTGAGTCTCCCCACCGACATGGAGCCTCACCAGACCGCTGCCAAGGTCGTTTTTGTAGCAACGTTTGATTCTGAATTCGGTTTCTCCTTGAGAGAAAGGAAGCCAGCCACTCTGGATGATGCACAGACTGACGCATTGGAGATAGAAGAAAATTTTTCCTCTACTGGCAAATCCAAAGGGAAGCACGAACATGATGCTAGAAGAAGGGGAAAAGAGGAAGTATCCACCTCAAGCCACGACAGAGATTCGGCTAATGACAAGATCGAAGAAATGAACAAGATGATAAAGAATCTCTCAAGTAAGCTGATCAAGCTTGAGATGGAGGCCAAGAATTCACCCTCAAAGAATTTCCAAAATGATCCAAACAGAGGATTCAATCCTCAATACAGAAAGCCACCCTTGCAGATACTGTAGAGGGGACAGAAGGAGCAGCAAGATCAGGTACCGCATCCACTATACTTGGAGGGACAAGTAGAGGGTTCTACTGAAGACACTACTTGTGAGCAAGAGGAGGAATGCCTTGTTTTCTCAGATAGTAATGAAATTGAATGCCCCGTACATGGAGGTGACGAGGTAGAAGTGCAACCACATTCAGAAGTTAAAGCTAATGAAGATACTGAGGATCCTGAAATTGATGATTATTGCAAGCAGTTTGTTGATTTCATGCAAACACAGTTCAACAGAATATATGACCTCAGGTCCTCCAGAAAGAGAACTTGCACTCAGGATCAAGAGGAGGAGACACCTCAAGAAGAGGTACCTGCACAGAAGGAGGCCACTCCTCAAAAACCCCCGGAAAAAGGTAAGAGGCCTCTTAACCCATCCTCACAGTCTGCTGATCAAATTCCTTCCTCTTCGCAAGGGCCTGCACCTCCTAATGTTAAACCAACCTTAAAAGAAGTCCAAAATTCCCCACAGAGAGCAGACCCCAGAGATAAGGAACTAAAGGAGGCTCCAATAGATAAGTCTTCATTTGTCTTTAGTTTACAAAAAGATCTTGAAAAAGTGAAAATCCCAGTTCCCTTGACTGAGCTATTGAAACATCCAGCATATCAGTCCCAAGTCACATCCTTCATGCTTCCTCCAGAAGTAACACACATTCCATATAGTCTCAACCTGCAAGAAGAAAGGCCTATGGTTTTTTTTGGCCCGCATGTAGAGGAATTGGATGCTGCCACTCCCCCATTTTATGTGTCATTAGTAATACATGACCTGCTGCTGCACAACTGCATGTTAGATTCAGGAGCCTCCCATAATATTTTACCCCTCTCAGTCATGGAGCAGCTAGGACTACAGATCACCCGCCCATACAAAGACCTTTACTCATTCGACTCCAAAAGAGTTAAGTTCCTGGGCATGATAAAAGACTTGGTGGTTAACCTGGCGTAGATCCCAGCAAAAAGTGTAGTGATGGATATAGTGGTGGCTGACATCCCAGCTCGCTTCGGCATGTTACTATCGAGATCTTGGGGAACCAAAATTGGGGGATCGATTAAGCTGGATCTGACTTATGCCACTATCCCTGTATTTGGTGGCCAAGAGAGGAGGCTGTACAGAGAGAATAGATTTGTTAAGACAATCACTAAAGTAGATGATTCAGTGAATTCTCCGGTTTATAGCAGGGAGGGGGATTTCTCATGCTTAATGCTTGAGGAAGATCAGGAGTATGCACATGAACCATCATTTTTCCAGATCAAGACAGAACAGTTCAAAGAAAGTCCCGAATCAGAAATCTGGACGCTTCACTTCGATGGAGCCAACTCTAGAGAAGGAAATGGAGCTGGGGTGTTATTGATTTCGCCTGCAGGAAGATGGGTGCCTCTATCTTTCAAACTGGAGTATGAAGCCACAAATAACATGGCTGAATATGAAGCACTCTTACTTGGGTTGCAGACAGCCAGGAGCATGAACATACAAAGTTTAAAAGTTCTGGGAGATTCAGAACTAGTAGTCAGGCAGGTGAAGAATCAGTGCCAAGCTAAACATCCTAGGCTGAGAGCCTATAGGAATGAAATCTGGGATCTGGTGGAGAACTTCTTCTTAGCATTTAATATCCAGTTCATGCCTCGGGAGCAAAACAGAATGGCAGATTCTTTAGCAGTGGCTGCTAGTACTTTTCGGCCACCTCAGAACCCTCTCTTGAGATATGAGATTGAGTTACGATATAGACCATCGATCCCAGACAATATCAAACACTGGCAGGTGTTTGAAGATGATGAGCAAGTCAAGAGATTCTTGGAAACAGTCGGGGAGTTCTCCAACATGGAGATTGATATTTTTGAAGAAGGGGAGACCGAAGACATTGCTGGAGAGAAGTGGGAAGAAAAGGTAGCTGGCCATAAATTTCTGCAGCTAAAAGGGAATGTGATTCCCCGAGGATTAGTACCTTTAGAAAGGCTGTTTAACAAGAATGATGTCTCATTACATCCAAACAAAGTTGTAGAGGAGAGTTAGGTAGAGGACCTGAACCTGGGAACTGAGGCTGACCCTAAAATCGTGATGCTGTCTAAGAAGGTCCCGGGAGAATATAGACAGCTGTATCAGAAGTTATTTCAGTCCTACAAGGATGTGTTTGCTTGGTCATATCAAGACCTAAAAACCTTCGATGTCAGCATTATGCAGCATAAGATTCCACTGAAGGGAGATGCAAAGCCACATAAGCAAAATCTTAGACAGATAAATCCGCTATTGTTGCCTTCTATTGAGAAAGAAATTAAGAAACTGTTGAAGGCTAAAAGCATTGTACCATTGAGGTACTTTGAGTGGGTAGCGAATCTAGTCCCTGTACGGAAGAAAAATGGAGAAATAAGACTATGTGTTGATTTTAGGAACCTGAATAGGGCTTCATTGAAAGATAATTACCCACTGCCCAAGATGGATCACATATTGCAGAAAGTGGTAGGGGCTTCCCGGATGTCAATGATGGATGGGTTCTCTGGGTATAATCAGGTAGCTGTGTTGCCAGAAGATCAAAAGAAGACGGCCTTCACCACCCCATGGGGAACGTTTATGTATGCCAGAATGCCGTTTGGGCTGATTAACGCAGGGGTCACTTTCTAGAGGGCCATGGATATTGCTTTTATTGGAGAACAGGACCAGTTCGTGGTGGTATATCTGGATGACATTACTGTGTTTTCAAAGGATGATGCAAAGCACATAGAAAACCTACGTAGAACCTTTGAGAAGTGTAGAAAGTATGGCCTCTCCCTTAACCCACAGAAGTCTTTGTTTGCACTAGAAGAGGGCAAACTTTTGGGACACATTGTAACCAAAGATGGAGTAAAGATAGATCCCAAAAGAGTGGAAGTCATAAACGGCATTGCCTTGCCCAGAAACAAGAAGGAAGTTCAGGTGTTCCTAGAACGTATAAACTTCCTAAGGAGGTTCATCCCTAACTATGCTGAGATAGTTAGGCACATAACTGATATGCTAAAGAAGAACAATCAGGTGAAATGGTCACCAGAGTCGAGAGAAGCCTTTGCCAGAATTAAAAATGCATTCACTGAAGCCGCTTTGTTAGCCAGGCCAGATTATGCCAAACCGTTTATGATCTTCTCCTTCGCATCCCCTCATACAGTAGCTGGAGTTTTGTTGCAGAAAAACAAAGAGGGGTATGAACAGCTTATTGCCTTTTTTAGTCAGGTGCTTCGGGATGCTGAGCTGAAATATAACATATTAGAAAAGCAAGCGTACGCTTTGGTGAAGTCTCTCAAAGCTTTTCATATGTATGTTTTTCAGTCCCATGTCATCGCATTTGTTCCTACAACAACTGTTAAAGACATTCTTATCCAGGGGGACAGTGAAGGAAAAAGAGGAAAATGGATAGCCAAAATACAGGAATATGAGCTAGATATCCGTCCAACCAAATTAATCAAGGGGAAAGGTTTATCCAAGATCCTCTCTGAATCGAATTGCCAGGCCTTGGGTATCAATTTGTCTATGACAACAAATGAAGATTTTGGAGCAAAGGAGGAAGCACAGGGAATAGAAATAGCCTCCCAGAAGATACATATGAAGTACCTTATCAGCCCATGGTACAAAGAGATGGTAGAGTACCTTCTAACCCTCAGTTGCCCGCCCAATTGTGACAAAACTAAGTACAGATCACTGAGGTTGAGGTCGAAAAAGTATATCGTTGCGAACGGTCGTTTGTATTGGCGAGACCCCTCCAGTATCCTACTCCTGTGTCTTACAGAAGAAGAGGTGGAGAATATAATGGCTGAGTTTCATGAAGGAATCTGTGGAGGCCATTACAGTTGGAGGGCTACTGCTCACAAGATTCTGAAGGCTGGTTTTTTCTGGCCTAAACTATTTGGAGACGTGTTCACCCGAGTTAGAGCCTGCGAGAAGTGCCAAAGGTTCGCAGAGAGACAGAAGCTCGCGCCTCTCCCCATGATACCAGTCCATGTAGATGAGCCATTCCAGCAGTGGGGAATTGACTTCATCGGAGAAATACACCCCCCATCCAGCGGTCAGCATAGGTGGATATTGACCGCCACAGACTATTTTACCAAATGGGTGGAAGCTATACCTGCTAGGAATGCAACTAAAGCTGTGGTAATAAAATTCATGGAGGAACACATCATATCTAGATTTGGTTGTCCTGCTAAGATAGTAACTGACAATGCACAAGTCTTTAAATCCACAAAATTCGTCAACTTCTGTCAGCAGTATAATATTGCGCTGGGTCACTCTACGGCTTATTATCCCCAAGGGAATGGCCTCACGGAGTCCTCAAATAAAACTCTGGTCCGAGCACTAAAGAAGACTATCAACGAGAATCAGAAGAATTGGGATTCTCAGCTGAAATTCGCCCTGTGGGAAAACCAAATTAATAGCAAGAGGGCAACTGGGAAGTCTCCATATGAACTAGTTTACGGGAGAGCAACCGTTTTTCCTATGCAGCTGGCTTTACCAGTGGCTCGGTTCATGCAAGAAAATCGGGAGGAGCCCGACGATGTAACTAGGAGGATTAATCAGTTGGTGGAGCTAGAAGAAACACGAAATCAGGTGAGTCAGAAGCTGATCGAGTATCAGGAGAAAATGAAGGATATTTTTGACCAACATGCCAAAGACAGAAAGTTACAGCTGGGAGGTTTGGTGCTCAGATGGGACATCCGAAGGGTAGATAGAGGGAAGCACGGAAAATTTGATCCCCTCTGGTTCGACCCTTTCAAAATTGTAGAACAAGGTGGCAACAATACTTTTAAGTTGGAAAATTTGCAGGGAGATTTGCTGGACGCCCCTGTTAATGGTCAATTCCTCAAGATTTATTTCCAGTACTGATTCGGGCCGAGAAAGCCTGATGTACCATATTGTATATTATTTCCTATTTTTAAGCGTTGTTTGAATAATGTGTGTTTGTTGATGAATCATGAAGAGAAGAGGTAAAGAGTCCAAAGGGATGAGAAGTGGCATTCACAGAATACAAACAGGTGGTCTGCGTAGTTCTTGACACATTCAAGGATGAACGTGCCGTCCCAAGGTGGAGCCAATGTTAAATATTTAATGTAAGTTGTTAGTTTACTGAAAGGTGATAAGTTGTGCATCGAACATTATATCAAATGGCGAAATACTTGAAGAGTTGGTCGAAGTGAAAATAAATAAGAAGAGTCACGTGCCTAAAAACAAGAAGCGGAAATAATACGAAGGCTAAGGTATAAAGTGAAAAAGGGGCAGTGGAAATATAAAAGGTGCAATTATGTGGTACGAAGAGCACAGAGAAAATATATTAAAAGAGTTGTCACTTTTTGAATATGCACACAAGGGAAATTCCGAGGGGGTCGAGCAGCGAGGGAGGGAAGAGACCCATACCCCCGCGGAATTGTGATAGCGTGGTGTGGTGGGGACCAAAGGCTAGAAGGAGGTGGCAATGCCTGAGCACATGTTGTGTAGATTAATCCATCTTGCAGACAAGACCGATCTGTCTAGTAATAAAAGTAACTAGCAACAAACAGCCAATTATACTAATCTCTCTCTAAGCATACAAGATTCATAAAAACACTATATAGGTGTAAGGCTTACCTTATGTCCAGCGCTTGCTTGATCTCATTGAAGTTCTTCCCGTGCACTTGAAAGAACGTTCCTCGTGAATCTGCAGTCACAAACAAGCAAAAAGATTACACAACACCTGTATAGACATTATTATAAACCATGCTCATCATAATGATCAAGGAATTTATGAAATAAACCATAAATAGACAGTTTAATGAGAGAAATGAGTATATTTGTATTAACTTCAAATAAAGAAAACCTTTACAACCTGTGCCTTGATGTCGTGCAGGTCCTCCCGGGGTCCGAAGCAGGAATCTCTTCTAATTTGACAAGCATTGCAATCTTTGAACCAAGACAGATAGAGATGAGTGATTTAACCTCACAGAAAGTCTTAGTTAACTGAGTCTGAATCTCAACAGCATTTAACTTCAAATATCTTAAGCTTGAACTCCCTTTGAGGCTACCCAAGGCCTCTTTTTATAGTGGAAAAGAGGAGGTTTTCTATTCCAAATATGAAGGGATAGAATCCTCCTTCAAAGGGATTAACTCCTTACATCAAGGGGTTAGCTCCATCAAGTGAGGGATGCATGAACCTTCTCAAAGCGTATCCATTCCCGAAAATTCCCATCTAGAATCTTCTAGAATTCATCTGAAATCCACTTTTTATCTTTACTTTCTCGCCTTTTTGAGTTTTACAGAGGTCCGCACCCATAACACAAAGAACGTGCGGTATGATTCCACGGGAAAGCTTAACATTAGGTGCGGGACCGCAGGAAATGAATAGAGAAAGTGCGATACCAATGTTTAGGGGATTTTAGGAACTTTTCTTTGATTTTGAAAGCTTGACATGAGGAGCTGATATGTTAGACTTGCAAAAGGAGGAAGTATGAGTAATAATGAGCTCATACTCATAGTAAAATGTCAGGATGACAGTTTTTAGTGTAACAAATTGCCCCCTAGAGTGAAAAGGCTGGAATAGATGAAGCTATAGTCTGTCATATATGAAGAGTGCAGTACTTTATCATTTCAAAGATCATCCTGTGGACACCCCAGTCGGAACCTGTAAAAACATTCAATGCAAAATATATACATATATATATGTCATCACTGAGGTAGGCATTCCCATACTCAGATTAAAACTAACTAGAAACTAACTCAAATCGTTCTGATACAGGAATGATTTTGAATACATCATAGTACAGATATATGTAGACACAGTATGGACGCAGCCATCTGTTTATAAATAGTCTACTATATAGATGACAACAAAATTCCTCGCAGCCTGGATGGTGGAAACTAGATCCAGGGTCTTGATTTCCGCATCTCGAACCAGTACGATTCTATCCATGTGAATGAATGTGTCGAAGTCGAACATGGTAGAAACCACTTGATTACCAGTCAATGATGTGAACTGTTAACAAGTGTGAGAGAAACCACCAATAATGTCAATGGATCTCAAAGTACTCAGTATAATCCATGAAATGTGAATGAATGAGCTGAAGTCGAACATGTCACGAAATCATTCGATCGAAGGTCAATGATGCAACCTGTCGTCGAAGGCGAGAAACCTGCCATTGAGGCATGCAGATTTCAAGGTACTGACGATTTCTGGATCAACTTCCTAGATAATGTGTTGATGTCGATAGAAAGTGATCTGTCGTAGGCAAGCCCACAACACGAAATCATAGATCAAGTCTTGAAAATATATTGGCAAGGACTGACTCAGGGATGGTAAAAAATGGATGACAGATATTTTGCAGATGAATGGTTTATTTGAACTGTTCTCTTGAACACATAACGACACTGCAGATGGCTTGGTAACATTTGACCCAAAGCTAATACCCAGAAACCGGCTGAAGACTTTCAATATGGTTTGATTAACTGTTAGGCAAAGGATTTCCCAACCCAGGTGAATGAAAGTGTCGTGTTCAAGAGTGGTTGACTGAATTTTCGAAAAATTTAAAATACAACAAACACGCCCATTTTTCTCTCTTTTCCCCCACCATTTCTGGCAAGTAACTCTTTATTTTTGACAAGCTTGAGGAGGATAACATTTGCTTGGTTATAAGCTCATCCTTCGGATGAGTCCAACTTAGTTTGATATTCGAACCCTAAGAAGGAGTGGTTCGTTCCTGTTGAAAATTAAACAGGTCCTTTACTGTTAAGTTTTAACGAGTCTAGTATAGGAGAAACTCGGTGTTTTTCAGTTTTAGGGAGTCAGAAGAAAAACTTAAGAAAACTCCATGGGTGTACTTTTTCGTAAATTTAGTCTCTCGAGCTCGAAAAAGGATAAAATAATGCGGGAGAGAACTCTATTGACCGTAATTAGTCAACGTATACCTTTTTTGTAAATAGTCCATTTCAGTCCGTAAAAGGGGTAAACTTATACTGAAAGGACGATCATTCATTTACTTTAACGAGTTCAAATAATCAAGTACTCGGCAATCTTTTCATATTTAGAGAGTCTGAAAAGGGCTTAAAAGAGGACTCCAAGGTTTCGATTTTTCGTAAATTTTTTGAAAGAGTCCGAAAAAGTGATAAAAGTATGCTCTTTGTTGAAAAACGATCAGTTCACCTGAAAAATCCAGTTTCTGCACAAAAACTTGAAACATTACACATACCTGTTTTAAGATAAGTAAAAATGCTTTCAAAAATACCCTTTTTAAAGTGAAAAATAAATAAATTAAAAATTCATCCATTCGAAAAAACTTATAAAAAGGACTTTTTCAACTTCATTTTTACCGTTCAGTTTTAGAGTGAAAAGTAAAAAGCTTTTGGGTAAGAAAGTTCCTATGAAGATTCTGGAAAATTCGTCCGTTGGAATCGAGAACCGTCAGTCCCAGGTAATCCACAACCTCTCAATCTTGTTTTTCATCCGTTTCAAATTTGTTTTTAGGCTTTAGTTTGCATTTTTGGGGCAAAAAATGGTTTAAAAGTTCGCCCGCGGGGTCCGCAGGTGGGACACACGTTACCTGCGGACCCCGAATTTTTCCTATAAGGAAAAAGTCGTGGGTTCCGCACCCGGCACACACTAAGCGTGCGGATCTACGCTCTGTTTACAAAGATTGGGTGCGGTATCCGCGCGGTTGGATTTAAAACATTGATTTCTCATTTGTTTGCCAAAAATTTTCAAATAAGATTATTCTAACTTGCCTTTTTATGTATTGTAGGATTGACAAGATGCTGATCTGGCGAGAACGTGAGCACGAGGAAGTGGATGAAGCCGTAATACTTCATTTTCCCACACAACAGGCATTAAAAGCATGTGGCTTGTACAAATTTTGGGCCATCTCAGGCATGAAGGCACAAGTAGAACTCTTAACATGGTTGGTGAACAGATGGAATGTGCAGGACCAGTGCTTCTTCAATGGTGGCCACCGGCTCGAAATTGAGCTGGAGGATATATATTTCTTGACTGGTTTGTCCAAGAGGGGTGAACAAGTTTCTTTGTTTGGGACTAGGCCAGGTGGCCAGTCTGTTGCTAGTCTCCAACTAGAATTCTGCAATGACCAGGCAAATCCTCGGGACAAACGGATTGACATAAAACACATCATCCGTCCTGAATTGAAAGTTATTGCTTTTACTATTACCAAACTGTGTGGGAGTGCTGCGCTTCATGTAGCTACTGGTTCCCAAATGCGTATTGCCGTGGACTGTTTTTGCGGCACCATCTTTAACTGGTGTGGAGCTGTGTTGGCCAATGTAAAAGGCCAACTAACCAGAGCAAAAAATGGGAAACTGAATAACTTTGGATACGAATCCATTGTTGTTTCTTTTGCTCTAGAGAGGATCCCCATGTTAGCTCCACAGAGTATTGCTGTTGATGCCGGTCGACCTCGAGAACCGAGAATGGTTCGTTGGTCCGCGTTGATGGCTCGTCATGCTATTGAGGGTACTGAGATTGTGCGATTTCCTCCTTCATATTTTCGTTGGCTGGATCGCCAAATTTTTGTGATAGAGGATTTTCCATACGTCGGGATAGATTTCCGCGGCGAATGAGAGATGGTTCTCCCAGCAGGGGAACAGTGGGATGATTCAGGTAAAATCATTTTTCAATGTTTGCTAAATTCTAATTTTTTTTAATTTTTTATTGTCTTTGAAAACTAATAACCAAAAGTTTTTTGAAAACAGATGTGGGTCCACAAAGACTAGCCCATCTCCAACCTTACGAGAGAAGACAACCAGTTGCGGCCGCACCAGCCCCAGCAGGCCAATCAGCGGAGATTTTGACTGATTTAGAGCATCATCTAAAGCGTTTGACTCTAGATATTCCAGAGACGAGCATAGATGACATTCCTCTCAGGTTGTAGAGATATGTGATTGGAGTTCCAGGACCTTTTAGGAGGTTCCTATGCAGGGTAGCCCGAGCAGTGGTTTCTTATCGTGATCACCATCAGTGATGGGATGATCGTATAGACTCATATTTTTGACTTTTGTATTATCATTTTTGCCGATCATAAGGTGTTTCCAACCTATGATCGAAGACGATGTATATTTTTTGAAAACACTCCTATACTATGATATATCACTATTTGCCGGCGATCTGTGTACATATGTGAATGTTGTTTGTTTTACTGTTTTTGACTATTGCAAATGTCTATTTATCATACTAGAAGCAATTGAATTTGCTAATGTATTTAAATGTCTTGGAATATGATGATATTCAATGTAATCAAATTCACGTTCCAAGAGATGAACTCTCAAAAACAATCGTAATAATACTGGATTTCTAATGGTATAAACCCTGTTAAGTTGTAATACAACAAGTTCAGAATCCAGCCTTACAATCAAACTCCGAATTCCAAATGATATGGATTCAGACAATAACTCAATCACTGCACTATACTCGGCAATGTTATTTGTTGTTTGACCAAGGCTTACCCCATGCATGGATACCAACTCGTCAGAGGGTGAATAAATAACCCAAGCTGCGGAAGAAATGTTCCGTGTACTACGACAAGCACAATCAGCAAAACCAATGTAGGTTTGAAGAGACGTCGAAATCTGCAATATCAAGAGTAAAACTCAGATAAGCAGGAATAGTGACAAAAACACACTTCTAAACTAGGCCCACTTTTCTAATCTAAAACACACCAGCAGTAAAGAAATCTAAACTAACAAAAATCTCCACACCTCATTTAAGCATAATATTGCTTTAGATAAAGCCCATTTCTGGGTTTATCCAAAGGGACACCGTCAAAATCTATCAACTCATAGGCTCCTTTTGCTAACTTTCGTTTAACAATGTAAGGACCATGCCACATAGGCACGAATTTCCCAGCTCCTAGCTTGTCGTTAGATTGATCATAAAGTAAAACTAGGTCTCCTTCTGAAAAAATTCGAGGGGTCACACTTCTATCATACTGAGATTTTATCTTTTTAACATGAGCCTCGTTTGCTATTGCAGCATTTCGTCGATTCTCATCTAATTGGGCTAAGTACAAGAAACGTTTCTCCTCTTCAGACGTAGCTGGAAGTAATTCTACGGCTAATTTTAGTGACGGTATTTCGCATTCAATCGGCAACATAGCTTCCAAACCGTAAACCAATTGAAAAGGAGTGAAACCCGTTGATGTTTTGACTGAGGTTCGATATGCCCAAAGTGCTGAAAATAACATGGAATGGCAATTCGTCTTGTGAATACCAATGATTCGTTTAATCATGGTGACTAAAACTTTGTTAATGGCTTCAACCAGACCATTGGCTTGCGGATAATACGGAGTGGAATTATCATGGCGCAAGCCAAGCTGGTCTGTCAGTTCATTCATCATGACATTCCGAAAATGACTTCCATGATCCGTAATAATAGCTTGAGGAACACCGAACCTAGCAATTATGTGATTAAATACGAATGTTGCAGCAGTCTTGCCGTCAGCTGAAAATGTAGGCATCGCCTCGGCCCATTTTGTAAAATAATCTACTGCTAAGATAATATACGCATGCCCCCCGGCCGAGTGAGGGTTACATGTAATAAAATCGATACCCCATTTCGCGAAAGGACCAACAACAATTATAGGGTGAAGAGGAGTGGGTGGCGTGCGCATTTTCCGATCAAAAATTTGACAGTTGTGGCATTTCCGAACCGCATAAATGCAATCTTTGAACAACGTTGGCCAGAAATAACTTGCACGCAATATCTTTTGGGCTGTGGCATACCCAGACATATGACCGCCACATGCTCCAGAATGGCAGTCATTTAACACCTTTTCAGCTTCTTCATGAGTTAGACAACGTCGGAAAACAGAATTCGCTCCACGTCGATAAAGTGTATCACCAATGATATTATACTGTTGGGATTGGAAGCGTATTTTCCGTCGCTGAGTTCGTGAAATGTCAGGTCGAAAAGATTGGGTTTGGAGATAAACAATAATATCTCCATACCAAGGATCAAGTGTATTGATGAGAAACAAAGATTCGTCCGCAATGGACTCTTTTGCCACTGTTTCAGTATCAGTAGAGGGGAAATCGCACATCAGTTCCACAAATACCAAAGATTTCTTTGCCTTGGATTTTTCAAATTCCAAGTCAAATTCCTGCAGGATAACTATCCATTTTGAATATTTGCCCCCTAGCAATTGTTTGGTCAAAATATACATCATAGGGTTGCAATTAGAAATTACCGTGGTTTTACGTAACAAGATGTAATGTCTAAAACGTTGGACAACTTGAACAGCTGCCAAGGCCGATTTATCCACATGTGTGTATTTGATTTCAGTCGGATGCAGATTTCAACTAAGATAATAAATCACATGTTCATTGTGAGATTCATCTTCCTGAACTAGTACCATCCCAATGGTGGAATGAGAAGCAGCGAGGTACAAAATGTAATCTTGGTTGTAGTTGGGAGGATGCAATAACGGTGCATGGGTCAACGCGTGTTTAAGTGCATCAAAAGATCGATCAGCGATCTCGTCCCAGAAGAATGGAATATTCTGTTTCAACAACCGGGTAAAACCCTTTGTAAGCTCGGCATAGTTAGGAATAAACCTACGTAAAAAATTTGCTTTCCCCTGCAAACTTTGGAGTTGGCGCAAAGTCGAAGGAGGAGGCAATTTAACAATGGCTTCGACCTTCGATGGATCGACGCGAATACCTGCTTTCGAGACAACAAATCCCAGTAATCGACCCGATTCTACGCAGAAAACACATTTATGCGGATTCAGCCGTATCCGATAATGCCTACATCTCATAAAAATTGCTCGTAAATGAGTGGGATGGTCGGCCCTACGTAATGAATGAGCAGGTAAATCATCGAGATATGGCTGGACAATGTGCTTAATGTCATGAAATGCATAAGACATAGCCCGTTGAAAAGTTGCTCTAGCGTTCTTTAGTCCAAAAGGTAGTTTACAATAGGAAAACGTTCCCCATGGACAAATAAAAGCTGTTTTGGGTTGATCTGCAGGGAGTATGTTTATTTGATTGTAGCCGGAAAAGCCATCCATGAAGGAAAACAATTCACTGCCAGCATAATCATCGATTATTTGATCGATATAGGGAGTTGGATAATTATCTTTTGGACACGCTCGATTAATATCCCTATAATCGATACATACTCTTATCGTTCCTTGTTTTTTAGTCACAGGAACAATATTCGATACCCAATCCGTTAAGGGAATTGGATAAATGAATCCCGCTCGAAGTAAATTTTCAACTTCTACTTTTATAGCAGCAGCTTTTCTAGGATGAATTTGACGTAATCGTTGACGAACAGGTTTAGCATCCGGGTAAGTCTTAATTTCATGAACGACGATCGATGGATCAATTCCTGGCATTTCTTCATAAGACCAGGCAAACACGTCACGGAATTCTTGAAATAGGGCTTTATAAGTCTGAATTTCTTCATCTGTACAACAAGCACCTATGTGAATGTTTTCAATTATTCCTGGTTTTACTGAAATGTCAATTGGAACCGTTCTAGATATATTTTCCAAATTTAACTCAGAATCAGGATTTTGCAATGGATTCTGAGGTTCCTTGACATATTCAGCAGTAAAAATTGAAGCAAAATCATCTTCAAAATGATCTAATTCAGGTAAAAATGAAGATCGGTGATGTAGATCTTCCCATGGTAAATCATCAACAGACAAAAACTCACGAATTTTCTCATCTGTATGAACAAGTTCAGGAAATGTCGTTGTAACTGAACTAGATATAGAAAGTGATTCCTCTTGGATCCCATTCATTGGATCAACTTCGGTTGAAAAGGGGTCGGAAAAAGACTGTACAGCCTGGTACGCAATTTCAAATGGACTCAAAGGCATCATGCCATCAAATGAATCTATCTTGGATTCGGAAGGTACGATCCAAGGATCATCAAACATAATAGTGTCTGATGAAATCATATGAATATTTTTAGTAGAAGGCGATACGTTAGGAGGAGGAAAGGAAAAAGTTCCTAGTAACCAGAATCTTTAATCAAACCTACTCCAACATCCTTATAAGGGATAGCCGTTTTACCAACATGCTGGATTGTTTCTGTAGAGGCTGGGTCGGACGAGAAATAAGTTAATTGATCTACTGTCACGATCTTTCCTTGATATGGAAATTTTATAAGTCGAAAGACCAAAGAGACAACAACAGTCATAGCATAGGACCAACTACGACCCAGAAGAAGGTTGTAATCTAGAGGGGCATCAACCACTTCCACATCTAGATTAACGATTTTACCTTCGACCCCTATGGGTAAATCCTGCAAAATACCAAAAGGTTGAAAACCTCGACCATCAAAAGCCTTTAGAATTGTCGGGGATTGGTTAAGTGTAGGAGATCCAAGTTATTTCCAACACTGAATCAACATAATACACGTTGAATCTCCCTCATCAATCACAGTCCGAAAAATTGGTCTGTTTTTGACTAACACTGGAATCTGGAAAGCCATTTGGTGAGGAAGATGTGGTGTACTATTTTCTAAATCGAAGATTATAAGGTTAGAATCCTGAACATCGATAGCTCCTATGGCAGACAATAATAATTTACGTTGTGCTGGACACGATTGCAGCACTTCCAAAGCCGACATTGCTGAAGGAGAAACGACTAAGTCTTCAACAATGTTGTTAATTCTGAGCAGCTCTCGCATGTGGATTGAAAGCTGATTTACGAAGAACACCTTTAGCAGGCGGTTTGATTATCAAGTCTGGATTTTGTTTCTCGATCTGTAGTGGACCAGAAACAGGAGGAGTTGTAGTTGATGTATTTGCATTGGAAGACTCTGCTTCTTTGCCATCAACAGGATTCTTAGAACCATAATCTTGCGATCGCGTTGCAACTCTTACATGAGACATCATCATAATAGGCTCTTCTAAAGTAGTTGAGGAAGAACCAATCATTTTACAATCTTGAATTGGAAAAGGATCCTTCAAGACAGCAGGTTGTTGCGATCCTTTAACGAATTCTGTAACCTCGTCTCGATATGGACATTATTTCGTGAAATGATCTTGTTCACAAATGAAGCAAGGATAGTGAGGTTTACGTTTTTCGTCATTGGATTCATCTTTATTAGTTTTCTCTTTCGAATTCTTTTTGTTTTTGTTCCTCCCCTTCTTTTTACCACCGGTTTTTGATTTTGTCGTAGATGTTTCAACGACATGAATATCGGCAAAAACTTCGGGAGAGGATTCTCCTTTCGGGGAATCAGGTAAAGTTATAATTGGAGAAGAATTCTTTGAGGATTTCTTCTTGCGTTTAGAATTGACTATACCAATCATACCGTCAGCGGCATGAGACCCTGAAGGAGCAGCAACTATTTGACCTTGTTTTGGAAGGTCTGGGATTTTTTCATGTAGAGTACCTGACTGCGTATAAACGAGGTCAAGGTACTGAGCTTGAGAAATTACTTGCTCTTCAGTAACAACACCAGCCTTAGCTACATCTTCAATGATCTTGGGTAACAATGATTTAACAAACCATTCTGCCAAAATTTGATCCGGAATATAAACTTTCACCAAACGTCTTCTACGTCGCCATTCATGAATATGATCAGAAATATACGTGGACATAGATTGTTTTAGCGAAGTTAATAATTTTGTGTCGTTGTCGTATCTGACATGCAACTGAAAATGAGTCAAGAAAGCAGTTGCTAACTGACTGAAATTATGAAACGAGCTGCGTGGTAACTCAATGTACCATTTGGCAGCAAGACCTATAAGGGTTCTTTGGAAAAGACGTAAGCGAATCGAATCATCAATGATTGAATTAGATGCACACCAAAGGTGATAAGTCATAACATGATTCGATGGATCCTCTCCCGACTTACCTTCAAATTTTGGTATATCACTGGGCAACTTATGAGGCATTGGCGGCCAGTTCTGATAATAAAAAATAGGATCATTTGTAAGGCGCGTCAAATCAGGTAAGTCCAAAGTTGCGATAAACGGTAATTGACGGTTAGGGTCACGAAAACCTTGAGAAGCCAAAACAAATACAGGAGGTGGATACCCAGGATAACTAGGAATCGGATTTGCATTAAGTATTGTGTAACCTCCCGGAAAACCAGCATGAACCGGACCATACTGAGGTTGCTGATAAGTATAACCAGGATACAGTTGATACTGATAGCTTGGATTCTGTACATAGGGACCGAATTGCGGCTGTCCCTGGTACGGTTGATACGTAAATTGAGGTTGACTTGTAACAACTGTACTTGTACCGGTTTGTCCTGCAGGCATCTGAACTGTAGTCTGAACTGAAGGTCCTGACTGAGGTACAGAGACCTGAGGGATTTGCACGGATACAGGGGTAGCCGAACTCGGGGCTACAGATACTCCAGAAACAGGTGTAACAGGTTGAACAGACGTTGTAGCAGTTGCAGCAGTTTGAGGCGGAGTCTGAGGTGTACTAGGCCCAGCCTGTTGAACTGAACTAGGTGCAGGAGTTTGAATAGCTGGCTGAACAGGCTGCTGGGTTGGACCAGAAACCAATGGCTGGCCAGGTTGGTAAGGTAACTGCACATTAGGCTGCAAAGTCTGTTGATATTGGGATGGATCCCACACCATCATTCCGGGGTATTGTCCCGTAGAAGGTTGAACATAAGGACCATAACTTGGTTGAACGTAGGGTTGATAATTAAGAGGTAAATTTCCGGCTCCTTGAACATATGGTTGACCAGAAGGCTGTGGGTAACCTTGAATTGGGTACTGCCCTTGAGGTTGATAACCCTGAGGCACGTACTGAGGCTGGGGTTGATAAGGACCCTGAGGAGCATATTGTGCTTGGGGTTGACCTTGAGGAATGTACTGTCCTTGAGGTTGATAACCCTGAGGTATGTACTGTCCTTGGGGTTTCCCCCCAAAATAATATGATTCCACAGTTTGTCCTGGGAAAAAGCTACCTTGAGGTTGTGCCCCGGGTGGTAATTGACTACCTTGAGGTTGCCCCCCAGGCGGTAACTGACTACCCTGAGGTTGCCCCCCAGGCGGTAACTGAGTTCCCTGAGGTTGCCCCCCAGAAGGAAACTGACTGCCTTGAGTTTGAGGATTTGGAATATTACCAGACATCATAAAAATTTGTTCTGCATTCGACGTTTCAATTTTAAGTCCATCAAGACCAGATGATAACACGTTTTCGATGGGTTGAGGAGTTGCTCCCGAGAAAGTACCAGACAAAGACTGATATCCCGAAGGAACAGAAGGACCACCATGTAAAAATGATTCCGGCGTTTGAGAAAACATGGATGACTCTCCAGCCATAAAAGATGACAGATAATAACCTCTGGGTGTAGGATGAAATGGAATTCGAGGTGGATAAAAAGCAAAACCCGGATTCTCTAAAAAGTTCGTTAAAGAGAGATACCAAGGATTAGTTTGAATGGGGCTGTAGAAAATAGATTCACGCTCCCTAAGATTTAACGATTGAGGGGATTCGGGAAGAGATATGTCTTCGTCTGGATTAGTAAGTTCTTCAATAGAAATAAGCCCAGAGGGAAGATTGTCTATAATGATATTTCTTACCCTAGGTGAACCTGGATCGCTAGAAGTTGGTGTAATAAATCCTGAGGATGTTTCCAAAACAGAAGATTCAGTTTCAGGTTCAGAGATTTCAGGTTCATCAGATAATTCACCAGAAGGAGAAATACTTTCAGTAACTTCAGAAACTGAAATCGGTTCTTGAATGTATTATGTTGTAGGTATTTGATGACCAGGATGTATAACTATAGATGAACTTCCAATTTCCTTTGATCTAATTCTACTACTACTGGATGCTACCAGAGCACAAAGCCCTTCAAGTTGACTTGGTGAATATTCAGGGGGTTTCCCTTGTATTCTCCGGGATTGTCTCGGCAATTCCGCCACGATTAAAAATTATCTAATCACATGCAAACAAAGAAAAATTTCAATGAAAACACCTAAAGTTTCTAAGAAACAAACAATTGAATCATACGCTTAAAAAATCTAGGAGTTCAAACCACACACAAACAGTAACTTTCCGTACTAAAAACACTAGTTGGTGATGAAATCCAACTTAGTAGAATTTTAACACGAAAAGGGCGGTTGGAACAGTTACCCCGACAACCTGCTTAATGAAACAGACCGGTGCAAGTTTCTCCACTATACCATCTCGAGTGAAGATGACCCTCCGGAAAGTCCAAGTGAGTCTAGCCGACGTCTGTTCCAGGTACAGTGGGATCTTCCCTCCACCGTCACCTTAGGAAAGAATCCTAAAGATTATGGCCACTAAGGTTACCAACTGAAACAAATATACCTGGGGGAACAGTCTACGATCCGACACACACGCAAGGGCAGAGTAACAAAGCTCAATCCCCTTGAAGGCTCCTTGAAATAATCCAAGGTTTACCGACAAGTGACCCCTGGTTCCTCGACAATGGTCTATCCGAGGTTTACCGTTTTTAATACGTGTATATCTTCTATCGTTCCCAATGAGGAAGGATTGATTACCCCACTGGTTCAGATATGATCTCGTGCTTAACTCCTTTAAGAGGAGCTTCCCAGAGCATACATGCAACAATTGGAATTCTTCCTACCGCAAGATTCGTCTACTTGTTTGTTTTAGCTATCTTGGAGAGTTAATTACTCCCTACTCCAAGATACTAGCCTAAGCTATGTTGGTGATAAGAGCCCTAGAAATAAAATATTACTAAATGAATTTTAATTAAGCGTTACTTTTAGGAGCTGTTTCTTAAGTCAATGGGTGTGGAAATGAAACTTTGGATGATGTGAAGACTCGACTTCCAAAAAACACTAAAATGCACCTAGAATGATAATCAATTCTTTTTCTTTCAATGAACTTTCTATCTAAAGAAAGAGTTGGAGAATGCAATCCTTTTAATTCCTTCTTTAAAATGAAAAATGATTGAAAGAACATACTGTCTTTTCAATAATGAGATAAATGATCAAAGCTCATAACAAAATCCTTTTTCTTTCCAAACTTGAAGCTACAAAACAATTTTCCTTCGAAAGAAAGCTACAAAAATTAAAACTACTCAAAACTACAAAATCTAATCTTTAGATCTAAAATCTAAATTGAGTAAAAACTTTAAGATTTTTTGAAGAATGTTTTCCTTAGTTGTTCAGCAAACTAAGAATCTATTCGTTTAGAATAACAAACAGATCAAAAACACTCAAAATATGTTTTTTTTTTATAAAAATGAAATTCAAAACTTTCAATCAAGTTTTTTCTAAGATTCGCAAAGAAACAAAAGGCTCAATTTCTCAATATAGGATGTTTTCACAATCAGGTCAGATTCAAAAGACAAAAAGAGATCAATGTAATCTGAGATACTGCAAATTGTCAAAATTTCGAATCGCTACAAAGACCAAGCGGAAAAACAATCCAAACTGCAAAATCTTCTATAAAATCATCAAAACATCAACACTGTTGGAGTTCATTCACAAAAAATTCTTGACAGAAACAATAATCAGTCTGGGCAGACACCAAAAGGCTAAATCCAAATAAAAATAAACTAGAGAAAGAAATATAGAGATTTTCTAAAATTTTAACAGGGTCCGCAGGAAACCGGTATTGATAGGTGCGGTCCCGCACTGTATCCTTTACAAAAAGTGCGAACCTGCTCGCACTGTCAAAGTAAGACAGAGTGCGGTCCTAGGAAAAATTATAGAAAAACTTAAAATATTTCTAAATTTTCAAAAACAGGGAAAATATAAATTACCCAGACAGATATGTATCAATCAAAAACCAGGAAAAAATGTTTCCTCAAATCAAAAATAAAAGAGAACCAAAAACAACAAGTTCTTCCCCAGCGGAGTCGCCATTTTGTTATGTAGATTAATCCGTCTTGCGGACAAGACCGATCTCTCTAGTACTAAAAGTAACTAGTAACAAACATCCAATTATACTAATCTCTCTCTAAGCATACAAGATTCATAAAAACACTATATAGGTGTAAGGCTTACCTTATGTCCAGTGCTTGCTTGATCTCGTTGAAGTTCTTCCCGTGCACTTGAAAGAACGTTCCTCATGAATTTGCAGTCACAAACAAGCAAAAAGATTACACAGCACCTATATAGACATTATTATAAACCATGCTCATCATAATGATCAAGGAATTTATGAAATAAACCATAAATGGACAGTTTAATGAGAGAAATGAGTATATTTGTATTAACTTCAAATAAAGAAAACCTTTACAACCTGTGCCTTGATGTCGTGCAGGTCCTCCCGGGGTCCGAAGCAGGAATCTCTTCTAATTTGACAAGAATTGCACTCTTTGAACCAAGACGAATAGAGGTAAGTGATTTAACCTCACAGAAAGTCTTAGTTAACTGAGTCTGAATCTCAACAGCATTTAACCTCAAATATATTAAAGCTTGAACTCCCTTTGAGGCTACCCAAGGCCTCTTTTTATAGTGGAAAAGAGGAGGTTTTCTGTTCCAAATATGAAGGGATAGAATCCTCCTTCAAAGGGATTAGCTCCTTACATCAAGGGGTTAGCTCCATCAAGTGAGGGATGCATGAACCTTCTCAAAGCGTATCCATTCCTGAAAATTTCCATCTAGAATCTTCTAGAATTCATCTAAAATTCACTTTTTATCTTTACTTTCTCGCCTTTTTGAGTTTTACAGAGGTCCGCACCCATAACACAAAGAACGTGCGGTATGGTTCCGCAGGCAAGCTTAACATTAGGTGCAGGACCGCAGGAAATGAATAGAGAAAGTGCGATACCAATGTTTAGGGGATTTTTAGGAACTTTTCTCTGATTTTGAAAGCTTGACATGAGGAGCTGATATGTTAGACTTGCAAAAGGAGGAAGTATGAGTAATAATGAGCTCATACTCATAGTAAAATGTCAGGATGACAGTTTTTAGTGTAACAGCACGAAGTATAGTGACGTGGCAAACGCAATATGGGTCCTTACGACTGGTAGGGTATGTATTCAATTCGCTTTCTGAACGATATGTTTCAAAGTATCAAATGGTGTTACATGGCAGAAAGGTAAGGTAAAGTTCGTAGGTAAGCTGGTACTAAGGCTCGTACCAGTATTAAACCTAGCACGCGGTGTTCGCCTCTCCACAACCAACGCCCAATCCTTACATACCGCGTGCCCCACTGTCAGTGTCCTTACGACACTTTCCCTACTTATTTCACCTCTACCCATTTTCACCTCAGAATTACCAGTCTCAGGTAGCAGTTTCCCGTAGTTTACTGCAGTAAAAGTCTCAGGTTTTCCAGTTACGATTTATACAAAGTGGGAACAAGTGCCAGGTCTACCTAATCATCACCAGACTACACCCGCATTGCTTTCCCAAGCAAATTTACCTACTGTATAGGTACTCCGTCCCTTTCATTCCCTTTGTTTTTCTTTCATTTCTCTTTTCAGATTTCATATGTCAGTCATGGGAAGGGGCACACCCAAGAAAAACGAACCAGAAACTCCCCAGGCCCGAGAAACCAGAAACCCTCCTGGGTTCGAGCCTTTCATCGACCAACAGTGAATCTGGGTCATTACCCACCACATTGCGCCGGTATAAGTCCTGGTTTTTTTAATCATGTTCATAATGGGGATGGAAATCATAGGTGGTTGTCGGGCTTTTGCAAAGCCAGTTACCCCAGGTGTTTAGTGATGGAGTTTCATCTCTTGGCTGGAGAACTACGATGAAGGGCAGAACAGTTTACCTAGGAAACTGATTTTCTCCCTTTATTTAACATCATCAAGCGAGCCCTGTTTTCCTGACCTTTTCTGTGGTTTTACTTGTGGCTTTAACTTTGAGTTTATAGATGCTGTGGTGTAAAGCTGTTTGTTAACAGGTAAACAGGGCTGCTACCTTCTAAATGGAGACTCTCCCGTCAGCTTTATTTAAGAGAGTACAACCCATCCTTGCACTCATTGCGGGGCTGTTAGGTGTAGGCGGGTTGGGGGAAACCTCCAAAGTGTGTGTTTTCTTTCTGTGGTTAATGTCTCAGAAGGGGGTTGTCCTAGATATCCCGGGTTACTTATCTGCCAACATCCACACCCAGTTCCAAGAGCTTCCCGAAACCAGTCATTTTCGTTTCTATTCATTGGTGTTCTATCTTTTCTTGTATCAGCATGCTGATAGGTTCGAGTGTTTGGGCTTGGATAGGGTATACGAGGTCAATTCTCAGCCCCGACCTGTTTTTGACTGGAACTCTACAGTGCGCCAATTGCCAAAAGGGGTGGGTTACTCTAGTTTCCTGAACGATTTCATGCCCATTGCTTACACCATCATTCATGGTTCGCCCTCACCTAGGGTTTTTCCTAAAATGAAGAACTGGCTGCAAACTGGTAAAATCCAGAGCACCGAGGATTGGTATCTCTCTGATAATTATACTGAAATTCGGGATTATGGAGCCGAGGTCGCCCCTTACCTTCTACCAGTGTTTCCCGCCTGACAAGTTTATGCTCTGGAGTATATTCGGCAAGCCCTCAAGGCTGACCAGCTCCACTTTGTCCCCGCTAAGAAAGGTTACATACTGAGGCTTCCTACCCAAATCGGCCCGTTCGTCGTGAATTCAAGACACGCCCTTCTCATTGTCGAAAAGCTATTGCAGAGTATGGACCTGAGACAGGGGAAGACTTGGGCTTATGATCCCCGGGAGATTATTTCAAACAGAAGAAAGAGAAATCGGTCCACACCCTATGTACATGAACCAAGACCGTTTATAGAGTGGAAGGCTAACATGGAAATTTGGCCTTTGGTTTCGCAGATGGAGACAGATTCTTCTACCAGAGGGGAAGAGGAAGGCACCAACAAAGGCCAAGAAGAGGAAGTTGGTCCTTCAGGAACAGGTTCTCCCTCTCGTAAAAAACATAAAACAGTCTCAAGTGAAGCCGAAATTATAGGAGAGGAACAGCTGCTTGAATCGTTCATACCATATGCGCCGCTTGACAGCAGCAAGGCCGAAATCAAAGTGTTGAGGGACAACACCACCTCCTCCGACTTCACTGAGGTTTCACAGGCCATGGGGGACTATACCTCACCAGTGGCAGCCGAAAGGATCAAGAAAAATAGTATAATCAGAGATAAATACAAAACTGAGCTAGAGGGGTATGTAGAAAAGTATACTGGGATCTCACTTTCCTGCGAATGTCTGGATAAGGCATTTGGTGTTGTCTGTGTGAAAAGCCCTTTTGGACCACGATACGGTAGCACTAGCTACCGGGTACTCCAACATGCAATTGACATGACTAAGGTGCCAACAACTGATATGTGTAATCTGTTTCAGGTTGTAGATAATATGCTAAAGGATGAGGTAATGCGGGCTCATGGGGCTGTATTTATGAGGATGGGGAGCGAGAAAAAACGCATGCGACGGACAGTTTACTGAAGAATAAAGACGAACACGGTGCCGCGCCCGGAAAGGAGTGAATTGGGTGTCCTCAAAATCAAATCAGAAGGGCAGACACGAAGCACAAGGCTTTTTGATAGACCAATTGCGGAAGGAAGTTGCTCTTGAAAAATAAAGCCTGTGCAGACCTCCCGACTTGTTGTGAACGTCAGGAATTGCTTTAAAATAAGATAAAAGAGATTGTGGCCGGCACCTTGTCCACGAAAAGAAAGGAGGGTTGGCGGGGAACAATCACTTTCTCGCGAGTAGATTGACGGAGATACAGAATACTTGGGATACACAGTGCAATGCACCACAGCTCTGTGCTGTGAGGCAGTTCCAATTCCAGGAAAAGCTGGATGCGTGAAAAGGCACCAAAATAGCCTCTTTGAAGAAAACATGAGTTTCAACGCGGGAAGCGGGATCACGAAATTTGGAAAAAAATCACTTGTCCAGAGAATACGGGAGGGATAAGGAAACATTGCGAAGAAATTGAACGAGGAAAAGCGAGGGCGGCAGGCGGAAGGGCCTCGTGGTCTCCAGCACAGCACTGAGGTAACCTCATTTCCTGGGAGAGAGTGAAAGGGTGTTTGGTCAATTTCACTGAGCGCGCGGAAACTGACAGGTTGCAGAACAATGGGAGATGAAATCTTCAGTACTCTATCTCAGAAGGCGATTTCAGGAAGGGGATCTCGATTTAGTTAATAGAGCTCAGCGTGCCAGAGAGTATGTATCATTATTGAAAGGGCTGAGAGATAATGAAGTAGAGCAACACGGCATAGTCAGTCGACACAAAGAGGCCTTGGAATGTCAGAAACTCATCGAAAAGGAATTGGCTCGCGTCGTGGCTTCGAAGGCCTTACAGCAGTTGATATACAACGTGGACCAGTTCGATGCAGTTTGGGCTGAAATTACGACAGCATGGTTTCCGACGTGCTGGGACTCCACCACCCCTTCTATGCTGCGACCATTACCAGAATATGAAGCATGCCTGAAGCAAGAAAGGGACCGGATAGATGTCATGTCAGATAAAACCACCCGGCTCAAGGCTGAAACCATGATCGCATCATTGCGCCTAGAGTTTGCTCTCCTTCACTTGTTAAAACATAAAGTCCCTACTGAGGCAAATCCGAGCGATCTCACTGAGGCGTTCATCAGGGTAGAAGGATTTGCAATGATGCCTGAGCCTGCCGCGGACAGTCAGCATAGGTGCGCCCAGTTCGTTAGCCAAATTTCCAGTTCATCCGCAAACGCGCCGCCTCCAGTATCAGCAACAGCCTCGACCCCTTCTCACAAATGATGCATTGTTATTTCATGATTCGGCCCTCACAACCTTTTTAATTTTTACTGAATTAGTTAATTTTTAAAGTTTCGAGTGGGCTGCTTGCTCCACTCCAGCATTTTACCTTTTTATCAGACTACTGTTTAACTTTCTGTTTTAAAAACGGCCAAGTGCTTGACTATCCATGATGAGAGGCCTTATTCCTCATCATGAGTTTTGTTGTTTTGATAAGGACCTTTAACAGATTTTGGTCATGCGAAGAAGATATTTTTTCAAAAAATATCTTCTCGCTGAGATAGGAAGTAGTCTATATAAGTAAGATCGAATGAGAAAAAATGGTTCCAGATTTTCTGAAGAAACTTGCTGTGTAAGAATATTTTGTATGCTTGTGGGCGAATTATGAATGCAAATGCACAGAGCCCGTAGGGTCTGAGCGAAGAGAAGTTCTATTTTGTGTGAAGATTCCAGTCTGGATGTTGTATGGTCTGTGACCCTTTCTTCGTAGTATTGTTTCATTGTCTATTTCACTGTCTCCATTTCCTTTATATCATGTTGTGGAATGCGAGTGACTCACCAGTTCTGATATAAATTTATCATTATTTGGTACTTATATGAGACTGGTCTAGCTGCTTTAAATATGTCTCATGCATGATATGCTGTTTCATTTTACACTTCATTCAGATTTCTTCTGTATTGAATATCGTGGAATCTTATTCATTCAGAATTGATTGGTATGTATGGATTCTTAGTTCTTAAGCCCATGCTATGTCAAAATATGTTTTCCGAGTACCGTTCCATTGGTAATTAGTGCACCTCTTTTACCTTCTGCACTGCAAATGCCTTGATTTAACAATCCCTATATAACATTTGGAAACCGACCCTCCTTGATGAAAGCTGTTTCTAAGCTGTCTAATGCATCTGTGTAAACATTTGCCCCTTGCCTCTGTAGTGTTTTTATATTTCGCTGAATCTGAAAACTGTCTGATCCCATTTAAATTTGTGACTTATCAGAGAAGTTGATATGGTAAAGAGCCCTCTAAGTTGATAATGGTTTTAAAACATACCTTACACTCTTTACTATTTAAGATGTCCTAGGCACTGGTCTTTGACAACTCGAGGCTGTCTCTAGGAACTACAACAGAGTGCATAAATGAAAATCTGTACACAACCAATTTGATAACAGAGACTACCCAAAGCTTCCCTCCAAAGGCACAATAGCTTCAAATAGAATGGAAACAAACAGCAGAGGAAAAGAAAGAGATAATTAAACAAATAAACAGGTTAAACTGGGACACATACTGGCGGTACCTGGTAAAGACACACAGCCAATGCATGACCCTGAGTTGCCTCATAAGCACTGCCGAGAAAATGGTGCCAGCTCTTGCCAATGCCGTATTTACAGGACAGTTAAAAGCTGAAGTTAGCCAACCGACCCTCTTGAAACCGATGTTGGATATTTGCAATCTAAAGGATCAGATGCTGAATTTATCATAGATACATTTTAGGTTTATTTTAGTTTATTTTTACTTAAAATGAGGCAGGTGGTTTAAAACTCCTCATCTATTTTTGTAATATTTATTTTTAGATTTCATAGAGTAGTATTTAAACCCCTCTCATGCATTTAGAGAGCGGTCCAGAATTTTATCAAAAGCAATTCTTCAAAACATGCACTTTTCTCCTCCTAGAGGAAGTTTTGATGAAATATATGGAATGCTTTTTTTTCTTTATATGAGTTTGATATCTTCTACTGAAATGCACTCTTGTACTCTTAGTGGATGTTGATTGATTTGAAGATAAATCTATATCGCTGCAACTCATGAGTAGAACTTATTATCAATGGTATTTCTATCTCTTAATACTTTTTACTTATGTGCGAGGTGATAAATTATTTTTAGTTATTGATATATGAAAGTCTGAATGTTTAGTTGTCATTATTACACTTCTGTATGATGATAACTTATTTTTATGCTGAATATATGAATAACTCTTATGAGATATATTTCTCATAATTTTTTTGGCTAACTTTTTATACGAAACAATCATCTTTAATGGATTCTTTTCTCATAGTAATCAAATGATATTTATTATCAATTGTTGTTAGAAATTATTTTAGATCGCATAATAAAAAGCTATTCCCGGGACAATTAGATTTAGATGTTTTCTTTGATTCCAATAGATTGCATTTAATAGTTAAAAGATAGATTAGATTTATAATAAGCATTCACACCATTAAAACCTTAAAAGAACAAAAACATCATCCCGTTAGTACATCCATCATAAATAGATTCGGAAACTGGTCCCATCATCCCCATTCAGAGCCACTATTCCAAACGGAAAAGGAGCTGCTTTAAGGTCTGGATCGGGTGGTTATCCCCCTTGTTGTAGACCCGAATTTTCAAGCCTTCAACATATTTGGTGCTAGAAGGAGGGCCTGACTGTGAATGGCAAGAAAATCTACATCTTCACGCCATTCTAAGAGTAAAACTCCCTCACCATCTCCCTCAAAATTTGGTTCACATTCTGAATCTTCCATCACTCAACCAGAAGTTGAAAAGGAAAGCACACAACACATTACCAAAATGCCAAACGAGCCAGATTTATCTCCTTCAAATGCCCTTGAAGTAAAAACTTTAATTCACAAGTTACAGGGAATTTCTTTATCTCAAGAGGAATCTGATTTTTCCCAAGGTAGTGTTACTTCTTATCTGACCCCGAATAAACGACTGAATAGAGCACAAAGAAAAAAGTTAGGAATCCCACCAATTGAGTTTCCTTTATCGAGTCGTAATAAAGCTAAGAAATCATCAACAGAATCTCAGAGTGAGATTTTATCATCATCTTCATCTAACATCTCATCCATATCATCACAAGTTCATTCATCCATCCCCCAACTCCAAGTGGTTCACATTGGTACAGGAGCAACATCCTCCTCTATCCAATCACCTTCAACTACTGCTACACCTCCTCCTACTCATACCCCAACGATGGCACAAAGGCCATGGACCAATACAGGAGCTGTAAGAATGCCTGCACCTTTAGCACAATTACCAGCTAATCCTAAGGAATGGCTTCCCAAATTTAATCCTAATAATGGCCTATCAGCCGAAGAGCACATAAACAATTTCATGCTCTCTGTTAATTTAAATGGAGGAACAGAAGAGAACTTAATTGTACAATTATTTCCTTATACCTTAAAAGGAACAATAGGATCATGGTATTTTTCATTACCATCAAGCTCCATTAATAACTGGGATACTTTTCAAGATCATTTTTTGACAAAATTTGGAGATGACCGATCTACAACAACTTTGATAAATGACCTCTGCAATTTAAAAATTGAACCAAGAGAACCAATCAAGGATTTCAATTCTCGCTTCAAAAAATTATTAAACAAAATACCAAAAACATCAAGCCCCAGGAACGAAGTCCAAATTGAATTGTATATTTCTGCTTTGCCTTCAAATTCAACCATTTTTGTAGATAGGGTTGCCAAGCTAACATTAGCTGAAAATATGAAAGAAGCAATAGCTTTAGAAAAACGTATCCTAGCTGTAGAAAAGAAAAACGCTAGAGATGAAAGAAAATCTAAAAATTTTTCTTTTAGAGATGATCCTAAGAAAAAACAATCAAAGGAACCATTCGACTTGGAAGGGTTACAAAAAGTTTTGAAAACCATGTCTAATGAAATGGTTGATATTAAGAAACAAGTAGCAGAAACATCTTCTAAAAAATCTTTTAAACCCTTCAAGAGAAATCATTCAAATGATTCGAAACCTCAAAATGATATGACAAATGCAGAATTGGAAGAAGAAAAAGAAGAAGAAGTTTCCAATGAGGAACAAAATGATGATGATGAAGTCATGGAATTACAAGGTATGTGGGACTTCATTCTTCCAGAAGAAGAAGATCAAGATGTATTACCTATTACTACAAGAAGTAGAAATCAACATGATCCTCCACAACTCAATTCTAAACAGAAAAATCCAAGCCCAACTCCCAAAAACAAAATCGCAGGTAAGAAATCCTCATCAAGGACTACTCAGACAAACCCAGTTCAACCTGATTCAACAAATCCTTCTAAAACACTTATCATCTCTGATGAAATTGAATATAACATTGTTGAAGACATGAAGAAAACTAGGGCCAATATTACTTTTCATGAGCTCAGCAAATTAAAGCATCAACAAAAATTTCTCTTGAAAGAGCTACATGCAGTACCTATTAAGCCTCTACCTCCAGCTGTAATTTCACAAGATACTAACGAAATGGGAAGACCTCCAATTGGAATGGCTGATAAAGTCGATCCAGATGACATTGCTTTGATTGGAGGAAGGTCGAAATCTCATACTCCGCCACTTCTCCTTACTTTTGAAGTTTTCAATACAAATTTGCATAATTGTTTGGTAGATTCAGGTGCTTCATCTAATATTTTTTCTAAAGCAGTTTGCGCAAAGTTAAATATCCAACCTCAGAAATCTGCAGTACGCATAGTGCAGTTGGATCGGTCTCAAGTTGAGGTTATTGGTGAACTTAATGAAGTAACCATAAGACTTTCATCAAACCCGAAGGTATGCCGAGTTATTGATATACTTGTCGCAGACATTCCTGAATTCTATGGACTACTCCTTAGCAGGAATTGGTCATAGAAGCTTCATGGTTACTTTGCGACTAACTGGTCTCATATATGGCTCCCTTACAATGGTAAACAAAACCAAATAAAGGTTGAACGAGAAAAACACCAAAATTATATAGTGACAGAGTTAGAAGGAGAAAGCGAGCTTGTAGCATATAGCAGCAATATAATTTGAAATTATTCTGCTGATTCGTTCTTAGGAAATTTCAATGCTCATACTTCACCTTTTTTAGAAAATTCCATTTTATCCCAGATAGAAAATTTCTCTCAAACAGATAGTTCTAGGTGCATTAATTTTGAAGATAGTCCTGTAAATAAAACTTTGTTTTGGAAATTATTTTTTGATGGTTCTAAGTCTGCTGATGGAGTAGGAGCAGGTTGTATATTAGTCAGTCCAAAAGGAGAGAAAACCATGCTAACATGTAGACTCGAGTTCGATTGCACGAACAATACTGCTGAATATGAAGCGTTAGTTCAAGGTTTATACAAAGCAATTGAGCTTGATATTAAATATCTGCAAGTCTTTGGAGATTTTGAGATTGTTATCAAACAGGTAAGAAATACTATACATTTCCTGTCAGGACACTTGAAGCACTATCAATCGTTAGTTCAAGACCTGGCTTCACACTTTATAGCATTCAATATTTCACCCATTCCCAGAATCCAAAATGCTAGTGTTGATCTCTTTGCTAATGTAGCTTCTAAACTCATTCCAACAGAAGACTATAGTCCAGAAATATTCTCAGTTGAATTGATCTTTAGACCCTCTATCCCAAATAACATTACCAATTAGAGATTTTTCAACAATGACCCTGATATCGTAAGCTTTTTGACTTCAGAAGGGTCTTACAATAATCAGATAATTGATGAAGACCAGCATGACAAGTAGCTGAAACAAGGAAACAACAATAACGCTATACCCAAATCCGTAGTTAAGCTGGAAGACCTATATGATTTAAAGGATAGATTTAAATGGTCCACCAATTCAAAACTACAGAGTTCAACTCTGAGATATGAATTAGTAAATCTGGGGACTGATATAAAACCACAGAATATCAACCTAGGTCTTGGTCTAACACACGAGGAAAAATTAGCTTTCATTCGATTGTTAAAACAATACAAAAATGTCTTCGCCTCGAATTACGATGATCTCAAGACTTATGACACTTCAATTATACAGCATACAATTCTGATGATCTCTGATGACAAGCCAGTCCAACAGAAATTAAGGAAAATCCATCCCAATTTGGAAAACTAGATTAAGTCTGAGTTGAACAAATTACTTAAAGCCAAGATTATTTTTCCTGTTAGGCATTCTAGATGGGTTTCCAACATGGTACCAGTCAGAAATAAAAATGGAGAAATCCGGATTTGTATTGACTTTATAAATCTCAATAAATCCCGCCAAAAGGATAACTTTTCACTACCCCCTATGGAACAAATCCTATAATCGGTCGCAGGGTCTGAACTGATGTCCTTTTTAGATGGCTTCTCGGGGTATAATCAAATCTTATTTCACCCAGAAGATCAATTGAAGACTACATTTAGAACAAAATGGGGCACCTATGCATATCAAAATATGCCATTTGGGTTGATTAATGCCGGTGCCACGTTTCAAAGGGCCATGGATATTGCATTTAAAGGATTGGTGAATAGGTCAGTGGTGATTTACTTAGATGACATAATAGTGTATTCTAAAAAATGCAGTAGTCACCTCAGAGACTTAAAACAGATTCTCCAACGATGTCAAAAATATGGGATCTCACTCAGTCCAAAAAAATATTTTTTCACATTAAGTGAAGGGAAGCTTCTCGGATTTATAGTCTCTAAAACTAGAATCCATATCGACCTGGATAGGAATAAAGAAATTTCTGAGATATCCCTACCCCATAACAAAAAAACAATGCAATCACTCCTTGGTCAAATCGATTTGGTTAAAATATTTGTCCCAAACTTCTCAAGAATCGTCTCACCTCTCCAAGCCATGATAAAGAAAAATTCTCTCTTCAAATGGGGTTAGGTAGAACATGAAGCATTTGACTTGATTAAGCAAGCAATTATAAATGCCCCATATTTAGGAAATCCAAACTTTTTCGATCCTTTCACTTTGTATACATCTGCCTCTGAGAAATCGTATGCTGCAATACTCACACAAGCCAATCAAGATAAAGCTAAAGCCCCAATTTCCTTCTTCAGTTGAAACTTGCAAGGAGATGAATTAAATTACTCCGACGTCGAGAAACAACCTTATGCTGTATTCAAAGCAATCAAACACTTTAGACCTTTCCTTCTCAAGACTCATACGAAAATAATAGTACCATTTCCAGCGGTGATAAATATTCTGGTACAAATAGATGTAGGTGAAAAGAGGGCAAATTGGGTCATAGCCCTGTAAGAATATGATGTTGAAATTAAACCAGCAAACATTGTAAAAGGTCAAGGTTTTTGAAGGATGTTGGCTGGAGCATCGCACTTGTCAGAAACACAGTGTACAGACAGTGAATTACAAACGTATGAGGTAAACCTAAACGACTCTGAATCAAGGTATGCAGATATCATGTTTTACTTAAAAAATGGATATGCTCCTCCACATTTGAATCATAAAAAGAAAAGAGCCTTGAGGCTAAAAGCTAAACAATATCAAATTGTAAATGATGTACTCTTTAGAATGAATTATGATTCTGCTCTCCTTAGATGCCTTGAGAAATATGAAGTAGAAAAAGTATTGCAGGAACTTCATGACGGACCAGCAGGTGGACATTATGATGGAGATGCAACAGCTCACAAAATCCTGCGCGTAGGTTACTCCTGGCCAACGTTATTTAAGGATGCACATAACTATGTAAGGAAATGCCAGACCTGCTAGACTACTGCCGGAAGACAAAAGAAACCATCATTGCCATTACAACCAGTCAACATTGATCAACCATTTGAACAATGGGGATTAGATATAAAAGGTGAGATTGTTCCTCATTCTTCTAAACAAAAAAAGTATATCCTTACAACTACCGAATTTTTTACCAAGTGGGTAGAAGAAGTTCCGCTAAAGACAACCAAATCTGAAAGTATCATCGAATTTATAGATCAATTTATAATTACCAGGTTTGGCTTACCTTCTTCTTTAATGTTTGATAATGCATCATATTTCTTAGGGAATATTATGACTGAATTTGTGCTCAAAAGAGGTTTTAAGCTTAAATATTATGCTAATTATTATCTGCAAGGAAATGGATTGGATGAATCAACAAAAAAAAAACCTTATTAGGATCATTAAACGGAATATTGATCAAAATCATAGAAACTGGCATAAGTCTTTAACGTATGCTCTTTGGGTAGATTGAATAAATAAGAAAAATTCTATTGGAACTTCTCCTTTTATTTTAGTTTATGGGAAAGAAGTGATCCTCCCCAAAAATCTAGCTAATACTTCTTTAGCCTTAGTTCAACTCATTGAAGAAACCCCTTCTTCATCCTTGAAATTAAGACAATTGCAGATCCTTAAACTTGAAGAAGAACGGGAAAAAGCCAGAATTATCCATGCGCATCATCAACAATTAGTAAAAACTTATTTTGATTCAAACTTGGCCTCCAGAAAAGATTTTCAGCTTGGAGAATTAGTATTAAAATGGGATAAAGCTCATGAAGATAAAGGAAAGCACACTAAATTCCAACGGATGTGGGTTGGACCATTTCAAATTGTCGAAATCATCGGTCCATAAACTTTCATGTTACAAGATTTAGCAGGGAAAAGAGAGTCTTTACCTATTAATGGACGGATCCTTAAAAAAGATTTCCCATAGAAGATAATCTCTTCAATTTTCTATAGATTATTGTTTTTTTTGTTTGTTTTAGTTTTTCTTTGATAAATAAAACAAGTTGAGAATATTTACTTTTGGTTTTCACGAAAAGAATAGTGTCTCATATCAATTTTGTTTTTCGCTTGTATAAGTGGATATGGTTAGGAAAATTAATCTTTATTTTTGAAACATAGGGTCAAGTGCTATCATTCTGAAATTTTTATCTTTTCTTTTGTTTCAACTATAAATTTTTTGGTTAGAATCAACTTTCAAGAAGAAGTTTTCCTCATATCAGTCATAAAAGGTATCAATAAAAAAACAAATATTTTCCACAGACAAGCTATTTTTTAAAACTCTATAATTGTCGTCCTAAAGAATTCTTAAGGAACTAATGAATTCCTCCCCACTTTAGGAAACTACGAGATTCAAAGAGTAATCCAACTATGCACTTCAAACTTAAAGAATAAGAGGTCTCATCAAGAGCCAGCTTATCATGATCATAAAGATTATAACTAACTGACATTACCATACTGCATACTAAAATAGGGTAATGGCTTGAGATTGTTTCAATCAAAAGACAAGGGGTCTCATCACGAGCCAACTTATTCAGTTAAGTTATAAATCAAGTGAATGGCACTGTCAATTTTGGCTACCAAACCAAGATATTGTTCTTTAAGAATTAAAACAAAGAAAATAATATAAAAGAAAACAAGCAATAAGTGCATATGAGGATTTATCTTTGAAAATTTCATGCTTCTCAAAGTGGGACATAGGATCATTATTGGATAACAGGTAACCTTGTCGAGGCTATGGACGCCTGCTGGCAGCAGAGGCTCTACCTACGACAAATGAGTATACATAAACTGATCTATGGAAATGTTTTTGTTTTTATCTTTACAAACCAAGTAATGACTGAAATGAGTAAAATGACTGATTTTGGGGAGAAGATAATCAGAATAAATATATTTAGAACAAAATGTTGTTGTTAATAAATAACACTGTTTAACTTATATTTCTACAGTGAGGTTTCATTTTCAAAACCATTTATTTTTTTATAAGTTTTTAGAAAATTCAAAAAACCATCAGAGATAATCGGTTCTTCTGAGTGAATCACCAATTGTTGTGACCATCAACAACCCCCTTTTTTTTAGTATTAGCAATAACACTAATAAATGGGGACCCTTTCACAAAAAAATCAAATATTAATATTTAAGTTTAATTTTTAAATAAAATATCAAAATAGAACTTGCTAAAACATGTAAATTTACCTTCCCATACTCTAAGCGCATAAAACATCACAAATTATGAGTTTCCTTATAAAAAGCGCTACATGACTATTAGACTTAAGAAAAAATTTATATCGGAAAGTCTCAAACGTTAAGAGAAGCTTTAAATAAAACTGTTTTTATCGCATTGCAAAAGGGTTATAGCGGGTATCCTTTATAGAAATCGCTTCTTAAAAGTGTGATCCACGAAAATGCGAGATCACAAATCTTATCATTTCATAGCCTCTCGCAAATCGCTTATTGCGGTACCCCAACATAATGATGATTTTAAACGATTGTAAGTTTTGCGATATTACGATCTGCGATATTGTGAAGCAAATCGCAAAATCGCTTTTATCATAGATCAAAGGGCTCACAGTTCTAGGATAGTAACTTTCCGGTATTCGATGCAAAGTTATGAGCATTAAAGTTTAGCTTAATGGTCCATTAGTGTTCATTTATTTAAAAAATGATGCGGATCAAGGTAAAAGGACATCCGACGCAAGTTGATATTATTTGATATGATTTAGAATTAAAATATTTCTCGTCACCTTATTTTTTTATTTCTATTTCATTATTGCCTGTATTTACCATCATCTCTGTTCTCTGCTTACAATTTTTAGGAAGAATACCCAGAACGTAAACTACTAAGAAATGGTGAAGAAAGGCAAGGCCCCCACGTCTGAAAAGACAGAAATGACCCTATTATTCACAGACACCACATCTAGTAGAGACGCAGGGATATCTACCTGGGAAGCTATGTATCAGTTGTTAGAAAATGAGAACCCAAGGATTATGGAAGTTACAGCTACAGCCGATGAAAACATCTCTTCTGAAGCATCCTTAACTGAGCTTGCATGCTCATTTCTACACTGCATTGCTGCGGGGATAAAGATACTCCCCTACACTGATATGGTGAAATGGGTTATAGATCAAACAGATATATCTGATAGAGAGCTCAAGACGGCCAGTCAGCAAGTCATGGGGTCATTTACCCCAAAAAATTTGAGACATATGTACCATTTGATAGAACCCCAGGCTATCTACAACAAGCAATTTGTAGAAAAGTTTGCCAAAGAAAACAAAGACTTAGAAGAATTCACAAGGCACTGGTCAAACAATGAAGAAAGGTTGAAGAAGGATAAAAATGGTATGTATTCTACTGGTTCTCTTTCTTCTCCTTACTGTTTTTCTGCTACAATGTTATGTAGACTGTTTGGGAAACCAAACATCGACAAGTTTTCATCAGAATGGTTACCTTTGCTAGATGCGGCTGTTAATGCCACCATAATGAATTGGGCCCAGATCTTATCGGATGATTTAGCCTCTGCAATTTTAGCATACAGAAGTAAAAGAAGCTCTACTTTAAGTATTTATCGTCGTTTCTTTTTGAGCACTTATATCATGGATGCTATTTGTTTTGTTTCATATTTTCCTATTATGGGATGGAAATGGACAGTACTAAATCCAATTCCCATTCAGATTTATCACAAAGTATTGTGGGAATCCAATTTCATCCCACATTTCTTTAATATTTTCCATGGAGTTATGCTCCCTATTTATAAAATGATCTATAATCAGGCTATCCCAAGGTTTTCCCCAGAAGCTGAAGTAGACATTCTCCCTATGGGAAGGTGGTTTGGGGAAGAATCATTCACGTATATCAGAGTGTTTGGCAGCACTGCTTCACCCCATATGCTACCTTTTTACGTCCCCGAAAAACTATTGGGTAGGGAAATAGCCTATCAGACCTGTGGTGTGGGGGGAATGACCAGGACACTGAAAGAATCTAAGAAATCCATCTGGCCCCAATTTCCTGTAGTATGCGGAGCTTTTTCATTGTCTGACTTAGGTCATGCCTTTAAAGAAGTTGATAATATGTTATTCTTGCAACTACCAAAGTTCTCGGGGAGGTAATATGATCCCTTTGGTATTGTAAGTAATTTTACTACAAGTGTTAAAATAAAATTGTTTTCCAATGAAGAAGATCCCTTTGACGATGTCTTTCTGCAAAAGAACACTTTCAAAGAGGTTCTACATATGGAACGAATTCGGTTTGACCAAGAAGAACTCCAAAAGTTTGACATTTACAGAAAACAGAGGTTATTAAAGGTCCTGTTGAACCAATTGTTCATCGAATCTCCAAGGGAACCTACTCCCAGTGTTAGCATAAGTGGGAATTCAAAACAAAAATCTAAATCCAATGATCAGTCCAAGAGTTAACACAGCAGAAGTGAAGGATCAGTTAAAGATCTAACTCAATCTAAAGAAAAGCCTGGCCAGCAGGTTTTGTCCCCAAAACAAGCTGAAACTCCCACTCATTTTACAAAGCCAATTGTAGTGGATCTAGAGGGAGAATGGGAGAATTTTAATAAAGTAATCAACACTGAGGAAAAAATCATAGAGCCGTTGACAAACTGCAATAAGCTAGCTATAGGAATTAAAGTTGAAAGGACTATCAATACTCAGGAAACGGAGCATATTCCTATTGCTCTGTCATCAGAAATTTTACTAAGGATAGAGGAAATTCCTCCTCTAGATGTATTTTATAGCCCTCAACATAAAGCTGTCATCAGAAGCAACAAAAGAAAAGAAAGCTAGAGGCTGCGCTCGCTTCAGAAGTTGAACCTCTAGATGTTCTTTGGAAAGATCCCACTACAGACCCATCAGAAAATCTAGCTAGGCTCTCTCAAATCACAGGAGCATATGCTTCTGCAACAATTGATAAAGCAACAGAGGTTCAATTACTACTTATAGATAAAGAGGACAAAATTTTATTTTTGGAATAGTAACTGCAACAAGTCAACATCAATAATGAAGCAGAGACACAATTAGCAAAACTCCAGCAAGACTTCCATCAGATGTAATTAGATCATCAAACCATTTTAGCCAATAAAGAAGAACAGAAACAAACTATGATGGAACTGCATAAGGATGACCCCAAAATTGGGGAATTTATCATAGAAACACTCGCTCTCAATTCGCAGCTCTTACAACAGGAAGAATTATGCTGCCATAAGATCTCGCAATGGAATTCATATTGTGAAATAAGCGATAAGATTACAAATCAAGTCGTAGATTTACGAATTGATTATGATTCAATTCTTAAGAAAGTTTCAGACTTCTTAGACTAGAAGAAATCAGAAGAAGGGAAAAGAGCATAATTTCCCAGAATTGATGAATCACATAAAGATATGCCATTTGTGAGATGGGATTTCCAGCTTAAAAAAAAGAAAGCGAACGAGCGGTGGAGAGACGGCGAACGAACGTATCATCGAGTGCATAAGCTGAAAATGCATGCATTGTTGTGCAGAGACTACCCCATGCTTCCGAAAAAGGCACAACAATGCTAAGAAGAATGGAAACAAATAGCAGAGGAAAAGAGTAGAGATGTAATTAAACGGATAAGCAGGTTAAAGCTGGGACACATGCGGCGGTACACATTAGCCACAGTAATGCATGACCATTTGAGTTGCCTCATAAGAAGCATTAAATAGAATGATAAACACTTTGAACCTACAATATAAGAAGTGTCTCAACAACCTTAGGATATCTAAAGAAAGTTTCCCATTAGTATGAAAGAGTTGATAATATATAGTTGGCAGACTCAATATGAAATCCCAAGAGGATTAAATCCATTCATGTTGAAGTCTCTTCCTTATGCTCACATCCCAACCCTAAGTATTTGTAGCTTATTGTTATCTATAGTTGTTCCTTTATGAAGCTAGTTTTTCTTTTGTTATGCAAGTCAAAATATACCTAACATAGTCCTGTCTGTGTTGACATATATTCCCACCTCCACAGGAAAGTTTTCCAACGCATATAAATTTTCTTGAGTTTTGCAAAATTTTCTGGATATCAAGATCATATCATTTATGCAAAATCATATTTAATTTACAAAACCTATGGTGCTTACCCCTCAAACTTAGGTTATCAACAACACTAGTTATAGAAGTGATGAATATATTACATAAGTGTTGAGTCATAACAAGAAGTTCAAATGATATGGAAATTTCTCATGAGATAACAACAATCACATTAGATTATGACAATTATGAAAATAAAGGGGAAGTAGTAGTGGAATAAGTACTAATACTCAAAAGTCCTCAAATTCCTAAAGACTGGATGAAATGAGTTATTTCTATTTTGAAAGGAGGACCTATACTGAATACCCCAACATAATTGAAAAACCTAAATCTACATGAGCTAATGGATTGGTTAGGTGAGATGGAGAAATTCATCTCATTTGAAGGAATAACAAACTCCCAAAAGAGTGAGATTTTCTTGCACATATCTGATAGGAAATGATTCTTTATGTCAAACAAGATAAAAATTATGTTTTTCCCGTTGATTTCGAATTGAATCTTCTATGTAGGTTGAAATTTTTTTTTGTTCAACATAAGCACACTAATGTAGCATACAAATCAATAAGTGGTTGAAAATGGAAACTCACTTGTCATAACAAAACTTTTCATCTTCTTGTCTCTTGACTGTTGTACACTAATATATTATGTGATAGATGAAAGGGAGGAATGGAATCCCTTATATTCCCTCAAGCGTTTATTATATATGCATCTATCTTTGAGTGTAGTTGGGGTTGTGTTGATGTAGAATTGGATAGATAATTATTAATCACTATTGGATTCACGATGTTCATATCATTGTCGTACAACTCATTATGTTAATTAAATTTTGAGTTGATTAAAAAAAAACTAAATCATTCTCTTGACCACACAATGAGCCTTGGATTAGCATATAAACCACCCTTGGTTATGTAAGGGGGTGTGTTAAAATACCATTAAGAAAAAATATCCATTCCCCATATCAATGACCTCTTTGATCATCTAAGAAGAGCCATAATATTCTTGAAGATGTATTTGAGGTCTGAATGTTAGAGTTAGGATCAAAGATGAGGAAATTCACAAGACCACCTTTAGAACTAAGTATGGGCATTAATGGTTTGTAGTGTTTCCATTTGGGCTTACCAATGCACTAGCTACATTTATGTGCCTAATGAATAGTACCCTTGGTAAGTATTTCGATAAGTTTGTTTTGGTTTCCATTGATGACATCCTAATTTATTCAAAGACCATGGAAGAGCACGACGAGCACCTCAACTTAATATTGCAAGTGTTAAGATAACATCTATTGTATGCTAAGTATAATAAGTGTGATTTATTATAGAGGCATATCCATTACTTGGAGAATTCCATATCATAACAAGGAGTTGTAGATGGACCCAATAAATCAAGGCAATAATAGATTAGCCTACACCTTGGAATGTGTTAGAAGTAAGGTCATTTGTGGGATAGGTGTTGAGCCTCAACGCTGTCTCTATTTTTGACATCTATCTCACCACCTTTCATTCCTTTTTGACAAAATACATAAGCTCAATAAATTTTAATTGGTACATTTTCAGTTCGAGAAGGTATTTGAATGATCTCTCTTTTATATTTTAATTTTTCTTGTTATTTAAATAAATTTTGTATTTAGCTACAAAATTTTCTGCAGCTAATCTCCGTTTTTGTAGCTATCGACAATGTTTGACAGGTTCTAAAGAAGAAATAGAGGAGCAAAGAATATGGGTTGTTTGGAAATGATCCACTCATGGATTTGATCCTACTTACCTATCGAAGATCGAGAGGAATAGCGCCTAAAGTCACGTTCAAAGGATCAGTCAAGCAGAGGGTTGAGACAAGCGGGCGAGAAGTTGAAAGCTTCACGGTTTGCTCTCCATGTAGCAAATCGTGAAAGCTATGAAGACTGCAATTCTGCTTAGAATTTTATTCCTAGTTTAATTAATCTTTTTTTTAGGCGAGATCACCTCAAACAATTAATTTGACTCTGTTATAAATACCGGGTTGTTTTAACCGGAGATAAGCTTGATTTTTTATTGTAATATTGTTACACATTGAAACTCTGTTTTTATCAATTCATGGAGAAGGCGTGTTCAAAATCACTGATGCGTAATTAGTCACAAGTGAATTTAGAACCATTCTGTTGCGGAGGGCCCTTGCACAGAAGAGGTTTAGTAGTTTAATCTTCTGTTGTTTCTTAGTTTAATTCTGTTTCTTTTCGCATAGTAAATTGCTGAGTTTTTCGTATAGTTGAATGTTGTATTTGTTTTTCTTTCATGAAATATATAGATATCATAACTTTTTTAACCTTTACATTTCATGGAATGAAACCATTTTTTCATTCTTTTGCACAATAAATATATATTTCATCTTTTTTTTCATAGATTAGATCAGCATTCTAAGTTTTGCATTGTAGGTAAATGCTATGTTTTTCTATTCTCATTTAAATTAGTTTTGGATTTACTTAAGCATAATCATTTAGATTTAATATTGTTAGGTTTGATATCTCTATTTGTAGAACTTAGATTAAAATAGATGCTTGGTTTCATCGTTGAACAAGATTAAGAGTTAAATAGATACTCTGTTTTCATATGATTAAATTAGATAGATATTTCACTTGGTAGATAGAAGAAAGTTGTGATATATATTTTGCTAGACTTAGATATAGAGCATTAAAAGATTTTGATCAGATTAAGAGAGGATTTAATAGATGTTTTTGCCTTTTTAATTAAATAGGTTTAGAAGTAATTTAGATAGATGTTTTAAAGATAACCTCATTATAGTTGCTGGCATATAATAATCTAACATAGTTAAGATTTATCACTTAGATTGAATTTTTTTATGAAATATAGATTTATCATAGATCAATTTTATTTCTTAGATAAAAATTTCCTTTTCTTCCTTCTTGTAAAATTCATCTTTCAGTCATTAGAATATTTTCTTTAGAGTAATTTATAGATCAACTTCTTTTCTTATATTAATATTAATCAATTCCCTTTCTTCCTTCTTAAGTTTATTTTTCAAGCATTAAAATTCTTATCTAGGTGTAGATACTTTATTTTTTTTTCTTTTTTCTTTTTTATATAAAACCTCTAAAGCATACAAAAATATTGAAATTTCTTCTCGTTTCTAGTTTTCTTGAAATCAAATGTTCATTTTTAAAAGTCAAAAGTAGAATTCTCATCATAAGCTTTATTAGTTAAGTTTAGATTTCATATCATAGTTCAGTTCTTAGTTTCTCCATTTCAATTAGACATTCAAGATAAAAACACAAAATCCTAAAAATAACATATAAAACCAACACAACGAATTAAGAATGAAAGGCTTCTAGCATATATAGTGCATCTGCACTTCATAAGATTACTAACTCCGGTCGATAATTTATGATAGAAATTTAAGACATTAAATTGACTAAACAATTGGATAGATACTATGAAATGGTTATACAAGTATTTTCGAAGATTGATGATCCAATCACTTTGCTATAGAAAAGGGGAGTGGGAATTGTATGATTAGTATAATATGAAGCAAGCTTTCAATAGCCTAAGCTTCTTTTAACTAATGCACCAATCTTGAAGATTGCAGATCTGAATGAAGATTTATTAGTTTGTATAAATGCTAGCAAAGAAGGACTTGATGGAGTTCTCATGCAAGATGGAAATATGGTTAATTATGAATATAGGAAGTTTAATGAGCATGAAAGGAAGTATGTTACCCATGACTTGGGGTTAGCTGGCATCATTTATGCTTTAAATATATGGTGACACTACTTGCTTGGAAAAAGGTTCATGTTGATGACAGATCATAGCGGGTTGAAATACTTGTTTGATGAACTCCACTTGAATTTCAGATATGATAGATGGATGGTTTTCATTGTTGAATTATATTTTGAAATCTTACACATCAAATGGAAAGGAAACTAAGTAGTAGATGCTCTTTGTGAGAGTATGCAAATGATACACCTAACAATAACTAGTGTGTGTAACCCAGACATAAAATAGGATCAAAGATTCCCTATCAAATGATGAATACTTCAATAACATAAAGGAATGATTGGAGTAATATCTTAAAGGGTATAAAGCATGAATATTATTAGCTAATGAAGGATAGTTTTTTGATGTACAAGGACCATTTGTTGATGGATTTGTTCCATAACAGACCTTGCTTAGTTCATCCAAGTTCTCAAAAAATGATAAAACTGATAAGAAGGATATATTATTGGTCTAGGATGAGGAGAAAGGTTGAAAAATACATTTCTGAATTCCTAGAGTGTCAACAAGTTAAGGTCAAGCATAGAATCCAAATAGGGTTGTTGTAAGAAATAAAAATTCTAAAATGGAAGTGGGGAGTCATATATATGGATTTCATGACTTGACTATTGAGGATAACAAATAAATATGATACAATCATGGTGGTGTTAGATAAGTTGTGTAATGAAACTCACTTCATTCATATGAAATCCACCTACAAAGAAATTGGCATTGCTAACATTTTCATGAAAGAAATTTTCAAATTACATGGATGCCAAAGACCATCATATTAAATAGACATGCCACATTTACCTCAAATTTCTGGAAGGACTTATTTGTAGGCTTAGGGACCCAATTTGATTTCAACATTTCTTACCATATTAAAACAGATGAATTAACATATAGAGAGTAAATAGAGTGTTAGAAGATATGTTAAGGATGTATGTTACGCATGAGCCTAAAAAGTGGGAAAAGTACTTACCCTTGGTATAGTTTTCCTATAAGAATGGCTACAAGGAGTCATTAAAAATGAGTTCCTTTTAGGCATTATATCTTAGAATATGCAATATGTCAATTAGCTAGGAAATTCTAGTGGATTGGGTTACACTTGAACCAGACATGTTGAAGGAAACAGAATAAGAAGTGGCTAAGATTAAGTATAACTTGAAAGAAACATAAGGTTAAAAAAGCACTATACCGATAGGAATAGAACTAAAGGGAGTTCAAAGTAGGATATTATGTGTATTTTAGGATTAATCATAGAAGAAGTTCCTTAGGAATGGGAACTTGTGCCAAATTGGCACCTCACTACTATGGAATTTTTGAGATCTTAGACAGAGTGGGACGAGTGGCATACAAGATTTCTTTACTTCCAACTATGAAATATTATAATGTAATTATAATGTATTTCATGTATATTTTCTTAAGAAGTATGTGCATGAATCTAATTATACTGTTGATTGTGTTGTGATCCAAGTGGAACTTGAAGGAAAATTCCAACTAGAGCCTCAATGCATACTAGATAGGTAGGATATGTTACTCTAGAAACAAGCCATCATGTAGGTAAAGGTGCAATGGAAGCACTTTCGAGCATATGAGGCCACATGGGAACTAGAGAATGCCATGAGAGTAACATAACCATTTTTGTTTACCACATACGATATTATTATATATAGCATAACATCGAGGATTATGTTCCTTTAAAGAGGTGGAGATTGTAGCAACCCCATTTTGAACCCCGAGATTATTGTTTGGTAAATTATTTTTCTTTAATTTACTTCATTAAATGTCAACCATGATTTGTGTACTTGTGAAATGTATGTGCACTATATATGCTAGGATTTCTTTTGTGAATTAAGTGATTCTAAAAATGATTAAACTAACTATAAAGATACAAAATTTGGAGAATAATTACGCACATGTTCTTTCAATCCAAAGTTATATTAAATCCTAATTAATTGAGCTGAACATTTAAAAATGGAAGATCTATCTAATTTTCAGAATTCAGAATTAATACTATTCTGCATAAAAGGAAATTCACAAAGATCAAATTAAAGGAAAACAATCTCATTCTAATTTTGCGGAATTGAACACATTCTTCATTGTCTTGCTAAAATCAAATCCTAAACTAATTTGCAGTAAGGAAACCCCATATTAGATGTTTGGAAAGAAAATGGCAGTAAAATATAATTCCTACTTGCGGAAGATAAAATTATAACTTGAAAATGGTTACTGGTGTGCGTATTTAACCTCTAAAGTGTATTTCATTAACATCCAAGAAATCAAGTTGATCTATGAAAAAATAAAGTGTTGAAAAGAAGATGCATTGAATAGTTGATTTTTTTTAGTATTTTCTATTTGTGAGTACTCTGCAATCAAATGAAGAATGATAAAAAATGAAATTATAATGGAAACAAATTCTTGAAAGAAACTATAATGCTAAAAACAAAATAAAACTATGAATAAGACCTCACAGCTCGACAGAGGGTCCTCCCATGAATGTAGGTTGATTAATGATCACAAGATATTCACACACACATTAAGAATAAGAATGACTTATATTGTGAAAAAGAGCATCATCAGTTTTCATAGCAAAAGAGTTATAAACTTGAAAAATGAAAACCTTTTGTCTCTGTTACACGTCATTTTGTCACCATGAAATCTTATTGTTAGCATGGGTCTATCACCATCCATATCATGTTCCCTTAGAGGTAAAACACGCTCATGTTCCTGAATCAAGTCTTGGAAATTGGAGAAAAGCTCTGTAAAACCCTTAAAAGATTACCTGCACGGTTTTTATAGCCTTTTCCTGCACATGCACTGATGCTTCTCCCATTAGCCGTAGTGATTTTCGATCTGTTCACCACTAAAACCTGCACACCACCGTGAAAAGAAGGTAAAAAATAAAAAGTAACTTCTAGAAGCCTAGTTATTCGAATATTCTCCCAACTAGAAGCCTCTAGAGTCACGCCAGTTCAAGCTTTATCCCTCTACTCATGGAGCTTATCCCTTGGTCCAAGGAACTCAAATCCCTTCATGGGAGGAACCCATCCCCCTCTTAATGGATCTGAAACTACCTCAATCTCTCTATAAATTGAGTTGAAGTTTCATGTTGAAGGGTAGATACCAATGTGAATAGATACTGATTTGTATAGATTATAAGCTGGAGAGAGTTCATAGAGTTCATATTTTCTGTGCTAGTAAGTTGTTGTTGACACATTGAAGATTACACCTTTATGCCCATGACTTCGTGCTGGTCATTATAGAGAGGCAAGTTTATCAGATTGAAGGAAAACGATTGCTCAAACACATGAGAGAAATCTGTACAACATCAAGGCATCTGGTTGTAATATTTCTCTTTCTAATTTATGATAATACATATGGATCTATTTTTCTCATTGTATCGTTTCTGAATGTGTGGAAATGATGTCAATACTTAGATTCCTTGATCACTAAGTTGGATTAGTATTTATGATTATTATATACTGCATATGCTTTGATCTTTTGTGTTGTTTGTGATTGTAGGTTCTTCTCAGCATTGAGGAACTGCTTTGGAGCGAAAGGAAAAAGACTACATTGAATGTCTCGATTGAAAGGTAGGAGCATGTCCTCTTATTTTCATGATTGTAATAATCTAAAGTATAGAAAATCTAGAGAAAGAGATATTCAATGGATCTTTTTTTCTAGTTACTCGTTGGATTACTAGGGAGATCACTCTTGTCCGCAAGAGGGATTAATCCTAGTAACAAATTGGCAACCATATTGTGGAAGACAAGTTTAGTTTTCTTTAGTTATTTTAAGTTTGATATTCTAGCTTTATTATTTTGAATTATTTGTGTGTGGTTGGGTACATGACCTTCTAGAATATTTGAGAAAGAAAACCTTATTTTTTCCAACTTTTTCTCTCCCTACGCGGTTTTCTGTGCAAAACAGAGCGACATCCTATGCGAATTGTCAATATAGTTCAGTGCGCATGCGTGTTGGTGTTAACTGAGAAGCTGTGCACCCCCTGGGAAATTTTGAAAAAAATGATATTTTCTCTTTCAGAGCCAGATAACCAAATTCTTGAGATTTAACTTGATTTACTCTAGTTGTTAGAACATGTGTGTGAAATCCTATTTAACATCTTAGAGTCTTGTTAGATTAATCATCCTTTTTGCATTATACAAGTTAGGGTTTGCCTTTGTTTACTATTTCTCTTTTTGGAAGATACATTCATTTGCCTCAGATCATTGGTTTTATGTTTTTGACTCCTTGAGCCATCAGGATTATTTCCAACCTTACCTTCTTTGATTTTTTGTTTCTTATTCGATTGTAAAATAGAAAAGCTTCCAGATCACTAAAGCCTGATTTTTCACAAGCTAGTATTTCATGATTTCATTTCTGCTAGGATAAGTGGAAGCATTCTTAGTCTGATTACAACTAAGGGAAATCATTTATAAAAACATTCATAGGTATCCTAGTTAGGATTGATAATTAGAAATTTGATTTGAATTGAATTTTTTATACTTTTTAGGGTTTTTAGAAATTGCCTTCTTTTGAGATTTGTTTGTTTATCAAAATTGTAGTTTTTGACTTCGTAATCAATGGAATTATATTCACAAAAGAGAAATTGATAATGTTTGGAAATTATGTTCTTAATGCAATTGTTTTCTCTTTGAAAATGAATTTTATTTGAGGAAGCTTGTGCTTTTGAGTTCAATTTTTTTTCCAACTTTCTCCTAAATAAAATTCATCGAAATAAAAGAGTTGTTTTTTTTATATCTATGAATTTAGAGTATTTTGAGTCAGGTCACAATATCATCAAGTTTCATCTTCATACCCCTTTGCATTAAATAACATCCAAATCAATAAAACGCTTAATAAAATCAATCTAGACATTTTTACATTTTTTATGGCTCATTCCACCAATTTAGCTTAGGCTAGTGTTTTGGAATAGGTTGTAATAAAAATTCCAAAGAAGTTAAAACAAAAAAGTAGTATCTTGCTGTAGGGAAATCCAATTGTTACATTTGTACTCTGGGAAGCTCTTGTTAAAAGAGTCAAGCATGAGGTCATGTTAGACCCAGTGAGGTAATCGTACCTACTTCATTGGTGAAGATAGAAGACGTGCGTGTAATACAAACGGTAAACCTCGGATTAACCATTGTCGAGGAGCTTGGGGTCAATTGTTAGCAAAACTCAGATTTACCATGTCGAGGAGCTTTCAAGGGGATTGAGCTTGATACTCTGCTCTTGCGTGTATATCAAATCGTAGACTATTCCCCCAGGTGAAATCTCAATTGGTGACCTTAGTGGCCATAATCTTTAGGATTTTTTCCCAAGGTGACGGTGGAGGGAAGGTCCCACTGTACTTGGAACAGATGTTGGCTAGACTCACATTGACTTTCCGGAGGGTACTCTTCACTTCGACATGGAATAGTGGAGGTACTTCCACCAGACTCTTTCATTAAGCAGGTTTTCAGGGTAACTATTCTAATCGCCAGTCTTCCACATTAATTTCTACGATGTTGGATTTCATCACCAACTAGTGCTTTTATTATGGAAACATACTATTACTATGTGGTTTGTCTCTTAGATTTTGTAGGCGTGTGTCCATTTGTTTGATTTTTCTTAGTGACTTTAGGTGTATTTTTTTTTTTTTTTTTTTTTTTATTTCGTGTGTTAAAATATTAACCGTGGCTGAATTACTGAGACATTCACGTAGAATGCAGGGGAAACCCCCTAAATATACACCCAATCAATTGGAAAAAAAATAAATCTGAAAAATTTCAACAATCAAGAACCGGATCTATTGAACAAGGAGAAACATCCATTGTAATACATCTCGATTTCAAAGTTAATCAACCTCAGGTAATTGAAAAAGATCAAGAAAAACCAGAAATTTTCGAAGTAATTACAGTTGAATCTATTACTGGTGAATTGTCAGATACTCAATTCACTGAGCCTAAAATATCTGAACCTAAATCTGAATCTACTTCATCTGAGTCACCTTCGGATTTCATAGCCCAAACTCCTAGTCGTCCTTGTTTACCTTGATTGAAACTTCTTATTGCTAAGAATATTCCTTCTGGCCTAATCAATATTGAAGAGATTTCTGACACGGAAGAAGAGATCACTATTCATTCGTACCAAGAATCTTTAGATCTAAGGTTTAGTGAACAGATTTACCCTTACATTCCTTTTAGACCAGATCCTTGGTATCATCAAATTACTGACTTTATTCATAACTCTGGTTACAATTATTCGCCACGCCACATCCCTTTTTACTCTATACATAGAGATAGTTACATGGCTTCATAAAGCATTTCTACTGATTCATCTATGTTTTCTTCATCACCAGAAACATTTTCGTATGGTGGTCCATCAGTTCCTGCTGGGTACCAGTCACTCTCTAGCACTTTCTCTGGAGCATCTCCATCTTTCGAAACTTTCACACAATCAACTGGTCTCTATGAATCTACCACCGAATCTTTTGCAACGAAACGTATCTATATGTTTTCCAGAAATAGTCCTCAAGCTAGCTCTCAAGGTGGCTATATAATGCCCGGGGGGCAGCAACCTCCTCAAGGGCAACAACCTCTTCAAGGGCAAAAACCTCTTCAAGGGCATCAATTTTATCAAGAAAAACTATCCTTTCAAGGAGGACAACCTTTTACTGGAACTTATCCTTCGGTTGTAGGATCAAAATTTCTGGCTAATTATCAAAATTATGTTCGAATACCTCAAACTGGTTATGGTCAACCTTATGCATCAAAACCTTTGATGGAAGCTCTTTATCCAGGCGTTAATACTATGTGGAATCCATTGTTGAATCAATAATATTTGCAACCTACTTTACAAGTACCTTAAAATCAACTTGCTCAGCTAGCTGGAAAATTTGGTTTTACCCAAATCCAACAGCCTGTTCAGAATGCAGTTCAAATTACCCCTGAGGTATCTGTGCCTAGTAGTCAACAAGTCGGTCCGAGTACTCTAATTACTCCTATCCAATCTACTGCGAAAATTTTTGTTCAACAACCAAGTACACCTATCCCTGGAGTTTCTCAAACACCTGTTGTTACAACCCTTCAAACGACAACACCAAATGTTACACATGAAATCCATTAGATTACTGCTCATCAAAATGGACCTACAGTTCAGTCTACCTCGCAAACCTCTGTTGGAAAACCTGGTGCAACTACAATTCAAACAAGTCTTCCTTTTACGGGTCAAACCTTTCAAGGACAATTTGTTTAGAGTCAACCATTCCAAGGGAAATTTCAATATGGAAAAATGGGACAAAATCCAGTTTACCAAAGTCAACCATACCTTGGTTATGCATATCAAATACCAGCTCAACCTCAATTCAATATGGCTAACCCTGGATACCCTGAAGGTATTCCAATCCCATCTGCTCAGGCTATCCCAGGTTATCGTGGATATCCTCCTCTGGGTACTGGTATTGTTCCTAAAGGTTATCAGTTTGCACAACAAGACCCTAACCGTCAGTTACCATTCATTACAACTTTAGACTTACTAGACTTGTCTCGGCTGACGAATGATCCAATTTATTATCTTCTGTTTTGATCGGCAATGCCAACTAAGTTGCCCAGTGATATTCCAAATTTTGAAGGAAAATTAGGAGAAGACCCATTAAATCATGTGATGACTTATCATATGTGGTGAACATCCAACTCCTTAATCAATGATTCCATTCGTTTGAGAATTTTTTCAGAGAACATTGACCGGCTTAGCTGCAAAGTGGTACATCGAGTTACCATGTGTCTCTTTAAATAATTTCAACGCTTTAGAAACAACCTTCATAACTCATTTTCAATTGTCAGTCCGTTATGAAAATGGCATAAAAATTTTAAATTCATTAAAACAGAGTATGTCTACATACATTTCAGATCACATACACGAATGGAGACGTAGACGATGTTTAGTGAAAGTTTTCATTCCAGATCAAATTTGGCATAAACGTTTATTAAATCATTACTTCCAAATATTATTGAGAATGTAGCTAATGGAGGCGTTGTAACAGAAGAACAGGTCATAGCCCAAGCACAGTACCCAGATCTTGTTTACACACAGTTCGATGCTCTATATGAAAAAAATCATAATTTACCACACCTAGGTCAACTTACTGCAACTCCTTCCGGTTCTCATTCTACAGATGGTGTAATTGGTACAATTAATACTAAAAAGAGTAAGAAGAAATCATCTAAATCTACTTCTCCAATCATAACTCTACCAGATTCACCTAAAGGAGACCCTTCCCTAGAAAATTCTGCCAAAATTCACATCGTAGACTCATCTAAAACAAAAGCCTAAAAATTTGGTAGTAAGAAGAAGGGGAAGGGTAAAAATAAACAAAACACTTCTCCCAAATAGAAAGTTGAAGAAACCAAACCATTAGACAAAAAATTGAAACCTCGTTATCCTTGTCTTATCTGTGATGAGGATCACTACACCAAAGAGTGTCCACATCGGGCTGAGGTATCCAAATTTTTCAAAGGTTATTCCACACTTGTTGTCTTAAAATATCCTTTTCCATCTCAAGATAGAAAAATGATCGGATCTTCTTCCAATTCATCGGCAAATATTTTGATGATGTCCCAGGTCATGGTTGCGACATGATCTCAAGACTATGGATCTAAGAGTCCTATAAATGGTAAAGAAAATGAATCATCCAGTCAACCACCATTATCAACTCCTTCAGTTTCTGAACCACTTCAAATTGAGAAGCCTAACCCTAATTTAGTGATTAAACCACCTGCCAAAGGTGTATTTCAAAAATCGGCTTTCAATCCACATGCGAGAGCCGCTCAAAATTACAATATTGTTGAAGATCTGGCCATATCCCCTTCAACAATGTCGACCCTCGAGGTGCTGCAATCTTGTCCAACTCAGAGGAAATTACTATTATCGGCTATAGGAGCGATTGATCCTCAAGACTCAAATCTAACTGTCTTTGATCTCGAAAATTTTGTACCTAGACTCCCACATCAAATGGATTTGCAAATTCCAGTATTAGTCAAATCATGGCAATTTTTTCGCATAGTAATTGATAAGGGAGCATCTATGTGCATTATATCCTTAGCTTGTTGGAAAAATCTTGGTTCTTCGACAATCAACCAATCACTAACCATCCTTAAATCCTTTGATGGAAGAGGTTTTTTCCCATTCAAAATACTCCAGGCTCTGCCTATAGAAGTAGAAGGAAAAACCTTAACACCAGAGGTGGAATTTATTGATGCCCCTCTTGATTACAACCTTCTTCTGGGTCGAATTTGGTCTTATGCTATGACTGTTGTTGTTTCATCAGTATTTCGGATGATAAATTTTCTTCATAAAAGAAATAATGTTAAAATTGATCAGTTATCTTACTTCACTTCAAACCCTACTTCTACAGATAGTATCCAACATGTCGGAAAAATGGTTATCCCTTACGAAGATGTTGGGGTAGGACTAGTTAAGGATTCCACTCTTATGGGAAATTTCACTATTCCTTCTCCCAATGTACCACGAACTATTTCCAATATCAATATGATCACATCAAGCACAATGCCATTTGATGACAAATGGAAGGTGCCTCTAGAATCAGAATTGGAATCCTATGGTGGCGAGATGCCTTTAAGTCCTTTTGAATCAACATATGTAGCAATACAACCGTGTTCTAACACTTCATAAAATTCTACTGATCAAATGAATGTGGTCAGTGAAGAATCATATTTTTATCAAGCTCAAATTTGACATCATTTCTGGATCCTTTTGAACAAGTATTTGAAACTGATGAAAATATTCGAGAAATCTTGTCATCGGACGAATTCCCATGGGACGATCTCCATCACCGATCTTCCTTTTTACTTGACCTTGATAAACTTGAGAATTATTTTTCATCCATATTTAAAATTGATTATTTCAAGGAATCTCAAAATCCTACATCGATTATACATTCGAATTCTGAGAAAAATTTGGGAAATATCTCTACCACAATTCCTATTGACATATCAATTAAACCCAGAATAATTGAGAACATTCATATAGGTGCTTCTTGTTCAATTGAAGAGATCAAAACCTACAAAGCCCTATTTCAAGGATTCCAAGACATTTTTTCTTGGTTTTATGAAGAAATTCCAGGTATTGATCCTAAGATTGTTATTCATGAAATTAAGACATACCCGGATGCTAAGCCTATTAGACAACGATTACGTCTGATACATCCGCCGAAAGCTGCTACAATCAAAGCTGAAGTTGAAAAATTACTAGGTGTAGGATTTATTTATCCTATTCCTTTGAAGGATTGGGTATCTAATATAGTTCTCATAATGAAGAAACAAGGGCCTATCAGACTCTATGTGTCGATTATCGGGATAATAACAAGGCTTGTCCTAAAGAAAATTATCCTACCCCGTATATTGACCAAATTATTGATGATTGTGCTGGAAACGAAATATTCTCATTTATGGATGGTTTTTCTGGTTACAATCAAATCAACATACTCCATGCTGATCAGACTAAAACTGAAATTATATGTCCTTGGGGCACATTTTCATATTGTAAATTACCTTTTGGACTAAAAAATGCCAGCACAACTTTTCAAAGAGCTATGTCTTATGAATTTAATGATATAAAACATATTGTACAACCCTATCTGGATGACTTATATGCTCATTCTTTGTGCAGAGAATATCATCCTACACACTTACGTGCTATCTTTATGAGATGTAGGCATTACAACATTCATTTGAATTTGCACAAATGTGCATTTTGTGTAAAATCAGGACATTTACTTGGGTTCATTGTTTCAAAAGAAGGCATTTGTGTTGATCCATCTAAGGTTGAGGCTATTGTTAATCTACCTCCTCCTTCCACTCTTTGCCAACTCCAAAGTTTGCAGGGGAAAGCAATCTTTTTGCATCATTTTATCACGAACTATGCAGAGTTAACGAAAGGTTTTACCTGATTGTTGAAACAAGATGTTCCATTCATTTGGGACAAGATTGCCGATAAATATTTTGATTCACTTAAACACGTGTTGACCCATGCACCATTATTTCATCTGCCCAATTACCACCGAGATTACTTTTTATATTTGGCTGCATCCGATTCCACGATTGGAATTGTTCTAGTTCAAGAGGATCATTTTAAAAATGAACATGTGATTTATTACCTAAGTTTGAATCTCATCCCGATGGAAATCAAGTATTCACATGTGGATAAATTGGCCTTGGCAGCTGTTCAATGTTTCTGTCACTACATATTGTTACGCAAAACCACAGCTATATCTAATTGCAACCCGATGATGTACATTTTGACAAAACAATTGCTCGAGGGAAAATAATCCAAATGGATCATTATCCTACAAGAGTTTGATTTGGAGTTCAAGAAATCCGAGTCTAAGAAATCACTGGTATTTTCTGAACTTATGTATGATTTTCCCAATATTGAATCTGAAACAGTGGCATAAATTGATCTCACTGATCAATATTTGTTTCTAATCAGTACTTTAGATCCTTGGTTTGGGGATATAATTATATATCTCCAGACCCAAACCTTTCGACCAAAGATTTCACGATCAGATCGATGGAGAATTCAATACCAATCTCAACTATACAATATTGTTGGCGACACTCTTTATCGTCGTGGTGCTGATTTTGTTTTTCAACGTTGTATAAATCATGAAGAAGCCGAAAGGGTTTTGAATGATTGCCATTATGGAGCATGTGGTGGTCATATGTTTGGGTTTTCCATAGCCCAAAAGATATTGCGCGCTTACTATTTCTGGTTGTCTTTATTCAAAGACTGTATTCTTGCGGTTAGAAAATGCTATAATTGCCAGATTTTTTATTGAAATATGCATGCACCTCCATCTCATCTTCACCCAATCATTGTTTTCGGTCCTTTCACCATTTATTTCATCACATGTAACCCTCACTCGGACAGGGGGCATGGGTATATTATTCTCGTTGTATATTACTTTACCAAATGGGCCGAGGAAATGCCTACATTCGCGGCTGAAGGAAAAACTATAGCAATTTTCATATTCAATCACATGATTGGTCAGTTCGATGTCCCTCAGGCTATCGTTACGAACCATGGGAGCCATTTTCAAAATATTATGATGACCAAAATTTCTCATCAACTTGGCCTACACCACAATAGTTCTACACCATATTACCCACAGGCTAATGGTCAAGTTGAGGCCATCAACAAAGTTTTAACCAACAAGATTAAATAGATTATCGAAACTCATAAAACTAATTGACATACCATGATTTTTTCAGCATTATGGGCATACCGTACCTCTGCAAAAACTGCCATAGGATTCACTCCTTTTCAATTTTTTTTATGGTTTAGAAGCTGTGCTACCCATTGAATGTGAAATACCGTCACTCAAATTAGCCATTGAATTATTACCAGCTACCTCTGAAGAGGAGAAACACTTTCTATACCTATCATAGTTAAATGAAACTTGTCGCACCACTGCATTAGCTGCCGAGGCTCATAAAAAACACGTTAAAGTGATCAAAGTGTTAATCCTCGCATATATTTAGAAGGTGACCTAGTTATAGTACACGACCAAGCTCATGACAAACTAGGCGCTGGTAAATTCGAACCAATGTGGCATGGTCCCTATATTGTTAAGCACATGCTTGCAAAAGGAGCCTATGAATTAATTGATTATGACGACGTATCTTTAGATAATCCCAGAAATGGTCTTTATCTCAAGAGATATTATGCATGAATCTTCATGTGAATATCCTCCTTGTACATTAGTTACAAATTTAGAAAAATGTGCCTTAGATTAGAAAAGTGTGCCTTAAGATTAGAAAAATGTGCCTTAAGATTAGTTATTTTTGCTTAACAACTTTTGCTACTTTTGCTGCTTATCTCGATTACTCTTGATATTGCAGATGTCAACATTCCTTCAAACTTACATTGGTTTTTATGACGGCGCCTGTCGTAGTACACAAAGCCTCACTTCTGCGACATGGGTTATCTATTCACCCACCGATGAGTTAATCTCTATTCATGGGATATGCCTTGGTCGAACAACAAAAAATATTGCAGAATATAACACATTCATTGAGCTATTATCTGATGCCATCACATTTGGTATTCAACGCTTGATTATTAGGTTAGATTCACAACTCATTATATTACATTTAAATGGTGTTTACGCTATCAGAAATCCGGTTTTGTTAAGAAAGTTTTTGAGGGTTCGTCTCTTGGAAATAAAATTTGATTATATCAAATATCAACACATTTCAAGAAATTTAAACACATTGGCTAATGCATTAGCTAATCGAGTTTTAAATAGATATCTACAACATTAAAATTAAAACAAAACAATATTTAATCCATATTGAACAGGACACTAAAAGATAGGAAGTAGTAATATCATTAGGTTAAATACTTGTGTGTCAAAAAATATTACATTGTCTATGATCATAGGTTTCAAACACCTTATGATCTAAAATATATTGATACAAAAAAAAATGTCAATCTATATCGACCATCAACTATTCATGATGATGATCATGATAGTAAACTATGGCACGTGCCACCCTGCACATAAATCTTCTGAACGGGCCTAGGACACCAGTCACATGTCTCTGAAGCCTGAGAGGCATATCATCTGTCCCTATCTCTGGAACATCAATAATCAACCTCTCTAGGTTGTGCTCCATCTCTGCAAGGATCTATACCGCATCGTTCTGTGGTGGGCATGCTATAGGTTGTGCCTCTCACCTATCAAAGCGACAAAGCACTATTGGTTGTGTTGGACCGACATCTACATTTAAAATTTTTATCAGTATTGGACGATAGAAAACCAAAAAAAATTAAATAACATTAAAAACCTTCAAAATTATTTGCTTACCTGATGCATCCCACTGTACCCTTGGTGGAAGTGATGTGTCAGGGTCACCTCTAAAATCCATCCCTGCATAAGGAAAATCTTCAATCATGAAGATAAGGTTCCTAAGCCATATAAATAACTGAGGAGTAAAGTGAACCACTGCGCCACCATCAACACCATAGCGGGCCATCAATGCTACCTAACGCAACATACGTGGTTCCCTAGGTCCTGTGGGATCCAACAGAGACTGCTGAGGTACGAGGAGTGGGATCCTCTCCAAATTGAAAGACACAAGAATGGATCCGTAACCGAATTTTTTCAAATTCCCTTTTTTAGCTCTCATAATTTGGCCCTTCATGTTAGCCAACACTCCTCCACTCCAATTGAAAATTGTTCCCCTAGAGAATTCAACTACAGTTTTCATTTGTGCTTTGGTAATCACTTTCGGAGCTGCACTCCCACATAACCTGGTAATGGTGAATGCAACGATATTAAGGTCTAGTCGCACAATAGTTTTGATATCAATTTGACCATCCTTCAACTCTGAATCTCGGATACAATATTGAGTCATGTAAGAAGCAGTGAGAAGATCACCTGGTCTTGCCCCAAATAAAGAAATGTCCCTCCCTCTACAGGGTAATCCAGTGAGGAAATAGATGTCCTCTAGCTCGATCACAAGCCTATGGTCTCCAATGAAGAAACATTGATCTCCAACATCCCAAGCATTCACTGGCCAGGTCATCAGCTCAACCTGTGCTTTCATACCTTGAATCGCCCAAAACTTATACAAGCCACAATTTTTCAATGTGCGAATTGTTGTTGGATCATCTATGGCTTCATTGTCTACAAGTTCATGCTCTCTTTCCTGCCATTCCAACATGATTGGCAGCATACTAACCATCAATTTAATCATTATAAATCAGTTGAGAGAATTTTGAGCCATTTTTGTGGATAGAAACATGTTTTTCAAAACCACACGGTGCTTGTGCAGGTTTTGTGTGTACACAATGCATTTTTGCGCACTAGCTACACATAAAACTCGTGGCAGCCCAATGATTTTTATATTAAAAAATCATCGGGGTGTGTGGTTTCCTCCAGGAAAACCTGTGCACCCCCCAGGGTGGATTTTAAAACCTTGTTTCCCCTTAAAAAATGCCCTAAAAACTTAAAATAAAAAACTAAACAAATAAAAAAAAAGGTTAATGATGATGTGGAATACCTGGCGTGGACCGTTCTCGAAATGGTTGGTCAGTTCTCCTAATATCAGCTCCAAAAGATTTAGGGAAAAAACTCTTTATGCTCTGCTTTGAAAAACTAAAAGGTGAAAATGACTTGTTTAAACTTATTTTTGTAGTTTTAAATGAATACAATAATATTAGTTTATTTATTTTTACTTTAGAAGTCAAAATAAAATTGTTTTTTCTATTTTGAGAGCAAATGTTTGTAATATTTTGAGTTTTTGTGCAGGAAACATGTTATTTTTGGAAAGAATCATTTTTACATTGAGTAGAATTTTATCACTTTTTCAGGCTCTATAAAAATATGAAAAAGAAAAACCCCGGAGTCCTCTTTTAAGCCCTTTTCAGACTCTCTAAACATGAAAAGGTCGTTGAGTACTTGAATATTCAAAGTCGTTAAAGTAAATGAACAGTCATCCATTCAGTATACGTTTACCCCTTTTCCAGACTAAATTGGACTATTTACGAAAAAGGTATACGTTGATTGAGCATGTTCAATAGAGTTCTCTCCTGCATTATTTGATTCTTTTTCGAGCTTGAGGGACTAAATTTACGAAAAATAACACTATGGAGTTTACTTATGTTTTTCTTCTAACTCCCTAAAACTGAAAAACACTAAGTTAATCCTATGCTGAACTCGTTAAAATTAAATAGTACAGGACTTGTTGATCACAACAAGACCGAACCACTCCTTCTTAGGGTTCGTTTTTAATACTAAGATGGACTCATCCGAAGGATGAGCTTACACAACAAGAAAATGTTATCCTTCTCAAGCTTGAAAAAAATAAAGAGTTACTTGCCAGTAATGATGGGGGAAAAAGTGAGAAAAATAATCCATTCATTTTCCTTGTTTTAGACAGCAACACCTCGCTCTTGAACATGACACTTTGTCACACTTGTACCTGGGTTGGGAAATCCTTTGTATTACAGTTAATCAAACACATCGAAAATTTTCAATCGGTTTCTGGGTATTATCTTTGAGTCAAATGCTGCCAAGCCATTTATAGTGTCGTTATGTGTTCAAGAGAAAGTTCAATTTACCATTCATTGCAAACATTTGTCTCCATTCGCATTGACCATCCCTGAGTCAGTCCTTGCAATGAATTTCTTCAAAACTTGATCTAATGGTTTCGTGTCGTAGGATTTCCTGCGGTGGATCACTTTATATCGACATCAACTCATTATCTAGAAAGTTGATTTAGAATCTTGTCAGTACCTTGGAATCTTCATGCCCTAATGGCAGGTTTTTCGCGTTCGACAATAGGTTCTCATCATTGAACTTCGATCAAATGATTCTATGAGTGTTCAACTGCAAATCATTCATTCACACTTCATATATTTTGTTGAAGTAATTTGAGATCCATTGTCATTATTAGTGGTTTCTCTCACGCTTGTTAACGGTTATCATCATTGATCAGTAATCAATTGGTTTCTACCATGTTCGACTTCGACATAATAAATCGCATGGATAGATTCATACTAGTTCGAGAAATGGAAATCAAGACCCTGGATCTAGTTTCCTCCATCCAGGCTGTGAGGAGTTATGTATTCATAATACAATATAATTCTTATGACAGATGGTTGCACCCATACTATGTCTACTTTTTGGTGTAATACTGAAATCATATTTGTAATAGAACACTTAGTTTTTCTCTGAGTATGAGAATGCCTACGTCAATGATGATATATATTTGCATTGAATGTTTTTACAAGTTTTTGACCGGTGTCTCCAATCCAATCCTTGAAATGATAAAGCGCTTCACTCTTTAGAATAAATTTCTTAGACTTCGCACTTTAGGGGGTAATCTGTTACACATCATTTTGTCACCATGACATTTGACTGTTAGTATGAGTCTATCACCATCCATATAATGTTCCCTTAGAGGTAAAAGACAATCATGTTCCTGAATCAAGTCTTGGAAATTAGAGAAAAGATCTGTAAAACCATTAAAATATTACCTACATGATTTTTATAGCCTTTTCCTGTGCATGCACTAATGCTTCTTCCATTAGCCACAATGATCGCCGCTCTGTTTGCCACTAAAACCTGCGCACCCCCGTGAAAAGCAAGTAAAAATAAAAAGTAACTTCTAGAAGCCTAGTTGGTCGAATATTCTCCCAATTGGAAGCCTCTAGAGTCACGCTAGTTCGAGCTTTATCCATCTACTCATGGATATTATCCCTTGGTCCAAGGAACTCAAATACATTCATGGGAGGAACTCATCCCTCTCTTAATGGATCTGGAACTACCTCAATCTCTCTATAAATTGAGCTGAAGTTTCAGGTTAAAGGGTAGATACTAATGTGAATAGATACTGATTTGTATGGATTCTAAGCTGGAGAGAGTTCATAGAGTTCATAGTTTCTGTGCTAGTAAGTTTTTGTTGACACATTGAAGATTACACCTTTGTGCCCATGAATTAATGTTGGTCATTATAGAGAGGAAGGCTTATCAGACTAAAGGAAAAAAATTGCTTAGACACATGAGAGAAATCTATACAACATCAAGGCATCCGGTTGTAAGATTTCTCTTTCTAATTTATGATAATACATATGGATCTCTTTTTCTCATTGTCTTATTTGTGGATGTGTGGAAATGATGTCAATAATTATATTGCTTGATCACTAAGTTGGATTATTATTTATGATTATTATATATTCTAGATGATTTGATATTTTGTGTTGTTTGTGATTGCATGTTATTCTCAACATTGAGGAACTGCTTTGGAATGAAAGGAAAATGACTACATCAAATGTCTTGATTGAAAGGTAGGAGCATGTCCTCTTATTTTCATGATTGTAATAATCTAAAGTACAAATAATCTATAGAAAGAGATATTCAATGGATCTTTGTTTCTAGTTACTCGTTGGAGTACTAGGGAGATCGGTCTTGTACGTAAGAGGGATTAATCCTGGTAATAGTCTCTGGTATCGCTTAGAACATCTATAGAATTTTCATAAAACGATTTGAAAGAGTTTTAAGTCGATATGATATGAATCATATTGAAACCTACAAGATCGATTTAACTTAGAATTAAATCTCTTTATGACTCGCTATTGAAAAAGCAAGTCATAGGAGATTTATTTCGATCTAAAATCTCAACAGCTGATCAGATCTTCGATCTCACTCGCTTGTTGTTGTTTTATTTCTTCGCTACCTCTGCTTGATTGCTATACATAAATTCTAGAGTTGAATTTTCCTTTGACTTTGAGATTTCTTAACCCGCGTAGCTTTCCAAGTGATGCTAGCAGGTGGTTGTCCACATGGTATCCATTTTTCACCTTCATATAGACTTCACCCCTTTATTGGAGTGCTGAAACCTGTCTAACAATGGATTTTGACGTGGACTCCAAATATCAGTTGCATAATGTTCATGATTTTGTTGCTGTAATAATACTTGTGTTATAATTCACTAAAAATTTGAGAATTTAATTATGGATGATTAATACCTTTATAAAATTTGAACTTGAACTTAAACATGCTGAGATTGTTGTAGAATGATGACAAAAAGGTGAAACGAGATGGAAAAAAGGATTGTAAAAAAAAGAAAATTCTAAGATTCAACATTCTCCCACACCAAAGGTTTTGCATGTCCTCATGCACCAAAATTTCAAAATTGGTTCTTCCTTCCTCCTTTAGTGAATGATATTTGAAGCCTATGCAAGCACATCTGGGCTAGTGCTTCTCTTCTTCTTCATGCTGAAATGGTCCTCAGTTTCTTCATCAGAATTCTGCCTTGTATCCCTCTTGTCCTATTTTTGAGAAACTTGTTTTGAAATTTATTTTTCTTATTATTTTTATACTAGTGATAAAGGTGTAAAAGTATGTTATCATTTTGAGTTCTTAGTATCTCATTCTGAATTTTTGTTGATTCTCTTTCTTGTGTTAGGTGTTTTTTAAGCACCTCTAACTCATATATATCTTGTTTTAAAGCTTCCTCAATTCTATCTTCCTGCTCTGAAGCTTGTTTTGTTGCTTAAGTTTCCCCCATTTCATGTTGAGAAATTTTTGCTTTTTGTTCTGCCCTTTGCTCTAGAGATTCCACATAATCATAAATCTCTTGCTGAATTGGATCAATTTTTGGAGTTTTCCTTGTTGGACTTGTTAGTGTCAGTATATACATCCTGTCACTAGTGATCAAATGGGCTCTTATCATGTCTTGTTATGGTATCAAATTCAAAAATTTTGTCATTTCATTAGGTCTTCAAGTAAAAATTTGGTCTCTGGGTCGTAGGTATAGGACTATTTCCACTCCTTTCAAAATTTTACATGCTGGTCCTTGTCATCACTCATATGAGTTTACCATAATTCAAAGGTCATCATTATCATTAGATTCATCACCATCATGATTTCATTTAGTTCAGTGTCTCCATTAGGTCATTAGGGTTTCAAGATCACCAAATATATCATTTCATGCATAAAATCCGACAACTGGAGGAGTGGTAATAGGTAGTTTGTTCAATAAAGTTTGATTTCAAAATGTAATTCATGTTTCAATATGTAATAAGTTCATTATGATTCTAAAGTTGCATACAAAGTGTCAAAGTTACAAGTTTACAAAGCAAAGTGAAAAGGACAAGTAGTGGGCCACCCCACTACCATGAAGAAAAGTGACCACCACAAGCTATGAAATACCAACACAAAGCTCATTGGTTAATTCAACTCATTGAAGTAGAGCTCTCATCCATCACCAAGTGAAAATTCAGCAATTTCAGAACAAAAACACTCCAAATTTAGTGCCAAAAGCAGCCATGTTGCGCTTTCTTCCCTCCACACTACACTTTATTCTTCATGTTGCGTTTTCTCTCCTGGAGGCATAAAATTAATTTATCAAGGCTTCTGAAGGTTGTTACAATGTCAAGAATTTTTAGAGAAGTAAGTTACATTCCGTAAAACCCTCCCTGCAGCTCAATTTCATAATTTTAGTGTGAAAACCCTACAATGGCCTCTATGTTGCGTTTTTGTAGCTAGCCCATATTTTTACAAATTGAAAGGTAAATTCACTCTCCCCTAGAATTTTTTACCTCCCTCACACTCAAAATCATTCTCCACAGTCTTCACATCCCCTCATTTCCATTTCCTAACCTCCAAACCCTAAACCATAGCCCAAATATGCCATTTTGGGCTATTTTCCTAGCTAGGACTATGTTATAATTTCCTAGCTCATTTGCCTTGCTCATTTCACTCAATTTCACTTCCTAAAGCTCCCTAAAACTCCTGCCCATATCCATAAATTTTCCTACGCTCATCTCCCTTCCCTAACCCACTCATTCTATCCCTTTTACCCTTCCCCTGTTTTGTCATACTAGGGTTTTCCCCCTTGCAATCAACCAAATGAAGGAGAAGAAAACTTATAACAAAGGAGGTCGGGTGATAAGACATGAACCCATAACCACTCTTGAAATTGTGTCTACACCGCTGTCCAAGCATTTTTTTCAAGAAGTAGGGTGTTTTCATTTTTGTGAATTAGTTGAGAAAGTTAAATACAATGCCACATTGACCAAGTTGTTTTCCACTCAACTCAAAAGGTACAAAGTGAAAATTGCAGGGGTAGATTTCACTATATCAATTGATATAGTAGCCGAGGCCACATGCATGCCTTATTATGGTGAAAAATGGTTTAAGAACCAAGATCTAGCCCTTCAAAATTATCAGCCCTATCTCATAAGACATCACCAACAACACATGAAGAAGATTTTTTCTGTTGGGCACCTCCTTGAGAAGTACACACAACTCATGAAGATCATAATGAAGTACTTCACCTATGAGGGAAGGTTTTCTATATTATATGGGTACCATGTCATAATTATTATGCATTTTACAGGGGTAATACCACTCAATTTTCCCTATTACCTCTATAGAAGTGTGGCAAAGATGGCATAAAAGGTCCAACATAAGCAGAGTAGTCTTGAAAGTAGCCTCTTACACCATGCCCTGATCAAGATTATTGTTTTACACTAGCTTAAGTAGAATAAAATCACTTGGGACACTTTCATGCAGATATATGTCTTTTTGTCTTCTAGTAGCCAGCCTACTAGCCCTGTTTCTCCATCAGCACCATCAACACCATCAACACCTTCTAGACATGTGGATGTTTGTTCACCTAGCACCATTTCAGTGAGGTTGAATATTGAGGTCACTAAGACGTATCAGAGAGGTAGAAGTCTTGTGTTTTCTCCTCATATTGAGGAAGGGGCCAATCCCACATCAGCAGAGCAGGGATTACATTCACAACATGACACATCTATGCATGATGAGGAGCATGACTTTGACCTAGTAGAATTGGAGGCTAGTGAAGAGCATGAAAACCTAGAGAAGATCATCAAAGACAAATATTCTCATATCAAAGGGCTCAAATACAATTTGGCAATGGCCAATTTTATCATTTACTTCCTAGAGCAAGAAAACCATCAGCTTAAGGTAAAACAATTGACTTTAGAGAAAAGTTAGTTTGAAGCTGGTATGCATAATGTGAAAGGAAAAGCAGTGATTGGCACTGAAGAGTCATAGAAGCATGAAAAGAAAGTGACAAGGAAGAGACCAAGGACCATGGGTCTCAAAATATCATTGCAGAAGGAAAGAGAGAGAAATTTTCCAGATGAGGAGTTGAGTTTTGAAGAAAGGATAACCAATGAAATTAATGAAAACATGGAGTTTTGGCTTGAGAAAGTCAACATTCACTTGGAAAATCTCCTTGAAAAGGTCAATAGGGACAACAAGATACATACACACATGGCTGACCATTACTATGTAAGAAATCAAATCTGCAATTTCAAATTCAAACAATTGCAAGCCAAACTAAAAGAAACCCTAAAAAGTCAAAATGAGAAGGATAACTTGGAGATTCTTGCTCATGATTCCCTAGTGGCATAAGATACCTGATGAGGCACCTCTGGACCAATTTTGAGAAGTTTTGGGGAAATTTGTTTTTTTGTGACATTTTGGTCAAAATTGAAAAATTTAAAAACTAGTCATATTGGCAAAAGCATAGTGTGGGCCACGCTACGATTTTGTTGGGGTGGGGGTCCACTGGAGGAAAACTCAACATTTTTGGATTCCTCTTGACAAGTACATTAACTTGAGTCAGCGGTTTGACCAATTTAGCCACTTCTGGGGGGTCAAAATGCCCAAAAACATGCTAAAAATCACCTTTCGACCATGTTTTTGGAGCCTTCGCTATGATTTCTTAGTAATGTTGGGAGAATGAATATTTGGAGGGCTAGGAGCCACCTTTTTTAGTGCTTGATGAGCATATCATGTAGAAAGCATCCAGATATTTCCAGTGGTACCTTCAAATTCTTATTTGGACACCTGTAAGGCTTCCAAAATTCAATTTTGATGAGCTCGCTATGCTTTCTTCCAGCTCGCTACGCTTTCTCCGAAAGGAAATTTTCACTGAAAGTTTGACCTAGTTTGACTTTTTGCCGATGTAATTGATGAAATGATGATGTCATGAGATGTAATTCAGCTGGTAAATGGTAAATTAAGGTAGATACATGCTTGTAAATGTAAATTTGGTCATATGTAAATACTTTCCTATGATGAGGTGAATTGGTTAACCTCCACTAGAGATTAGGGTTGTTGAGATTATCATGTAATCAGCTCCACAACTGATGGATTCAACCCCTGAGAGAGGGGAGATTTTTTTTTGGTCTATATCTATCATTTTCAGAGTCATTTGACTGGTTGGAAATCAATGGATTGTAATCTTGTAGCTTGTAGTTTCACTCTTATTTTTAGAAATCAAAGGATGCAGTTGCAGCTATTATTTAGGATTTCATGTGTAGTGAGTTTATGATAATGTATCTTCTCTGTTATAGTCTTTTTTGAATGATGTATAACTCCTCTTTCATATATTGTAGCTTTAGTGGATTTTCTTACAGTTCATAGGCAAAATTCTATTAAGTTAGCTCTGTTTATATGGAAATGTCATCTTGTGTTTTATGCTTCCAGTTTAATGAATTAATGAATGAACATGCTATTAAATCCCTCTACCTTCTCACACTCACCACCATACCTACAAACCTTAAAGCCATCATAGATCCACTTCTACCTTTCTCCTTTATATCTTTGCAGCTATAAGCCTTTTGATCCCTAGACCTAGCTACTTGGTTTCATCCCTGATCCAACATCAAACCCTAAATTTCTCAAAACATACTTGAGAATATAATATCTATCCTAATACATTTCATGTCATAACCATTTCTTGGTTGTGATCACATTGGGAGAGCCCTCTCAGCCTGGTAGGGCTAGCTACTAGGTTAAAGTGGTATGTGGTTACCTTTGATGGTCTCTTTTTTAGCCTTCGAAGAACTGGTGGAGTGCTAACATTCAGGCGTCGTTGCCTGGGAATGAAGTGACAGATCTTCCCTAGGTGTACTATTAATTTTCATCGAATTCTAGGCCTGTGGGTGATAGGAACTAGTGTTCGTAAAGGTTGATTCAAATTTGCAGAGAGTTGAAGTGCAGAAAACAAAAAACATTTTGCCTTCAAAAATATACACAAGATCGAATCCTGATCCACATCCAAATTCTATAGTTGAAGATCCGGAGAAACTCATCAAAAAGTAGAGATCCTAGCACTCATAGATTTAGTCGGTCCAATCTTCGTTGGTAAGGTCTACATGCAAAAATAGTATCCCTTGAAGATATTCCATTCGATTTGAAATTTGAATTATCTCCGTTTAGATCAAAGTCGGAAACTTCCTTGTCTGAAATGGTGTTTGATCCCTTCAGGTTGTCTGAAGTTAAATAATTATCTGAAATATTTTTTGATTCCGTAAATCTTGAAGATATCACATTATATGAAGAATCCAAATCTGAATCAGATTTTGATAAGAATGTCTGGAGTTAGTTTGATAGACTTGAAAAATTAGCTATTCAACTCCAATATATATCTACGAAATCTATCATCCAGTATCAACAAGAGTCTTTGTTTAATCCCACACCATCTCAATCAGTTGTTGCCTCTTCTTCCATCCCTTCTAATTCATTTCCTTCTCATTCTACCCCTACCATTGTTACTCCTGCACCACACTCAGTAGGGTTCATGGCGATATTTTCACCTCTAATTTTACCTTGTCAGCTTGCACCCTTACAATAGGGATATGGTAAAAGACTTCCTCTTTTTGATGAAACTTCAGAGATTAGTGCCAGAAAACACCTAGTAAAGGTCATTGAATTCATTGATTTAGAAGAGATTGATTTTGAGGATGAAAAAATGAGGATCATTGCCCAAAGCTTCTCCGGGGATGTAAAAACATGGTTTCAGTCTTTGACTACCCATTCCATAGAAAATCTAGAGTATTTAACTAATGCATTCATATCTAGATGGGAAGTGAAAAAGAATACACTTTAGATTCTTTCCATGTATGACAACTTAAAAAGAAATTCTAATGAGTATGTTCAGGATTTTACAGCTCGCTTTAACCAGGTATATAACTCAATTCCTAAAGATATCAAGCCTCCTCCAGGTTTTGCTCTTTTGCACTACCCAGATTCTTTTGATTCGGATATGGCATACCAGATCTAATAAAGAAGTCCTGCAACACTTGAGGAGACGCAGAAAAACACAGTTAGTGTCGAAACAAATTTGAATATCAAAAAGTCAAAGACCAATGGCGAAAGAAAGGTGACAATCAAGGAAGAACCATCCTCATTCTCTGATGCCAAATTGGATACTCTAATAAGGACCGTGGAGAGAATCATGGATATAATGTCTATCACTGAAAGGAAACCAGAAACACAGGTTTAGAATCCTAATTTCTGTGGTCAGTAACAACCTCAGTTTAGGATTAAACAGAGGGAGCAAAGAGCTCCAAAGCAACCAAAATAACAACAGATTCACACTCCTTTGTAGCAAAATTATGATCTAGGGGTTGAAGAATAAGAATATATTCTAGAAGAGAATCATTTATTCACAAAATATGGACAACCTATATTCCTAACAGAGGATTAAGAATACATTGAGAAAACAAATTTATCGATAGATGAGGAATATATGCTTGCAAATGATGATGAGTTAGAGGTCCAGTCTGATGACTATCAACGGGGTTATCTTAATGCTCTCAGCTCACATCAGAGACAATATCCATTAAGAAACTAAGATGTTCATGTCACTCCTATCCAGAAGAGGACAACTCAGCAAAGATATACTCAACCCAAGCAAAATCCCGTAGCTAGTCAAAACAAGGGAATGGAGCTTGCAGCTGCTAATCAGACTAAGAGCAACCAAGCATCTACAAGTACACCAAGAAAAGAGAAAGAAGGCCAAAATAAGGAATCTACAACAAAAGACCAGCCTGATAAGAGGGACACTGCTGTAAAAGAGGTATATAAACAAACCAATCTATTTAGCTTAGAAAATGAAATCTCTAAGTTGAAAGTCTATATCCCCTTGATCGATATTGTGAAAAATAACCAATACAAATCTCATGTTGCTAAAATGCTGAAAGTAGATCCTATTTCAGATATGATTAATGTTGAAGATTATCAACTCGAGCTCCTTTTTGGTCTAGCCATAGATGGTCAATTAGAAGATAGTGAAGTTCCCCTGATTTATCTTAGTTTGAGGGTTCACCAGTGTATCCTTAATAATGCCATGCTTGATTCTGGAGCTTCTCATAACCTGATGCCAAAGGCCATAATGGAAAAATTGGGCTTGGACATAACCCAACCTTACCATCATCTTTACTCTTTTGATTCTAGTAGAGTACGTTGTCTCGGTCTTATAAAAGACGGTAGTTTCACTTGAGAAAATTCCTGCTAAAAATGTCTTAATGGATGTGGTAGTGGCTAATATACCTCTACGGTATGGCATACTTCTCTCAAGGTCACGGGGAGAAAATTTAAGAGGTACTCTACAATTGGATTTCTCTTATGCCACTATCCGGGTTTTTGGACAACTAAGGAAGTTGTACCAAGAAACAAAAATGAAGTATATGATCACCAGTAAAGAGAAACCAAATAATCACCCTAACAATTTTGTACATATTGATCTTGAGTCTTTTATTTTGTTTAATGATAGTGGTTCCGATGATTTAGATAGTCAGATTATAGAATTTGAGGAAATTCCAGAAATTTCAAATAGTGTCCAAGAAGTTTTGGATGAAAGATAAGGTAATCACCCTAGAAATTCAGAGCAGATATCAGAAAAGTCAGAAAAAGGAACTAAACAGGTTGAAAAAGTGTCCCAAAAGGAAGAAACAAATCAGACTGCAGAATTCCAACTTCCTAATGATGAGAATGGTATTTGGACCATGGATTTCGATGGCGCCTTAGGAAAATATGGGGCAGGCATCGAAATCTGGATCCGTAGTCCAATTCATCAATCAGGTAAAATTCCAAAAAATGTGAGATTGTGTTCCTATAAGTTGGCTTTTGAATGATCTAATAATGAAGCTGAGTACGAAGCATTGATCACCAGCCTCAAAATTCTAAAAAAGTTAGGTGCAAAGAGAATTTATGTTTATGGCGACTCCGAGCTTGTAATCCAACAGGTAAAAGGGGAATACTAGGCAAAGAGTCCAAGGATGAGAGCATACAGAAATGCTATACTTGACATTCTCAAAATGTTTCCTGAATATACATTTTCAGTTGTACCAAGAAGTCAGAATCTTATGGCAGATTTGCTTGCTACATCAACAAATAACTTTAAGATTCCCATATTCTATAATAGGAAGTTTTAAATTCATGTCAAACACGACCAAATGTTCTTAATAACTTGAGGTATTGGCAAGTGTTCTGGGATGAAAAGCAGGTGAATAATTTTCTGTAGATGGAAGGTAAATTTGAAAATTCTCATATTGATGAAGTATATGATAAATATGATCAAGTGATTGAGGCTACTCAGGTTGATTTGTTATAGCTATTGCAAAAAATACTAAGAGAGGGGGGGTGAATCAATGTTTATAGCTCATTGTAAACTTTTAATTTTTCTTTACTGAATTCTATACACGACTTTAATGAACCCAACTAGCGTATACACGTGGCTATATTGAAATAAACTTGTGTATGCCCATAGATCTTATTATGAAAACAATTATTTACTTAGATCAGTGCATCATTCCTTCATCATATGTTTGATAAGCAGTAAGCATGTGCAGCAAGAATAGAATAAATCATCACACATAACCAATACACATGAACACTAGGATTTAAGGTGGAAACCCAATTCAGGAGATTACCACTGCTGTTTTCATCTCTGTCTTCAATCTTTATTATAAATAAAACTGCTTACAATATTGTACTAGCGCAGACTCATACTAGCATGCAGGCACCCACCTGCAGAAGGCTGCAACCTTCTCTCATTCTCTAGCTTCTACTGGACCGGAGCTCCAACCCCCTGATCTCGTTTAAAAACTACCACTGGAAGGGAGCTACGACCCCCTGCTTCTCGTTTACCAACCACTCCTGGAAGGGAGCTACTACCCCCTGATCTCGTCTACCAACAACCACTGGAAGGGAGCTACAACCACCTCACTGAAGGCTCCAACCCTCAGCACCACCGTGGACCACGTTTCATCAATCTTCACACTGGATCCAACAACTTCAACACAATACACCTTGTAGGCCTCTTTTCATCATATTTTCAGACTGGATCCACTCCACACATTTAATCTCAAAGAACATATATCAAACTGAAACTAATACCCTTATCAACTCATTCACTTAATCATCAATCAAAAAAACAACAAATGATCTTTAATCATAATCAACTAGCATCATAATCAGTATTCAAACAACCCATATCTATATGAAGACATCATTGATAGACAACAATAAAACAACAAAAGAGATCAGACATTTCCTTCCGCACACTTCAGCAAAACCCTGGAACCCATACGCGCTTTTTCTTAGCTAAACCTATGTATATACACGCTTTTACAGAGACGAACCTGCATATAGATATGCAAATATTTCAGGACTGCACAACTCTTCGAAGTAAATAATCAACTTAGATCTTACCCTTCACTTCAACAAACATTTGCTAGATCACAGATCTAAACATTTCATAAACAAATCTAGCAAATACATAGTCTTTTCAGGTCTAAAGATCCTGATCCATCATTGTATTCATAGGTGCATTATTACTTTAGATCTATCAATAAACTGTAACACATTCCATGAAAATATACTTCAGAGTGAAGTATTCATTCAATACCCAAACACATGCACACAAATGCACTATGATCTTCTTCTCCTTATATATTTTTAGCCTTTACCAATACCATGAGCCAAAAACACACAAGTGCCGATGGTATTCTTGGATGAAATAAAATAGACGAAACAATGCTCAATATTGTGGGCTAATACCATGGTAATTCCCCCTGATATTATAATTTTAGAGCGCAAAAGGCATACGTGACTTGGATTCTTCGTACCTGTGTGTATACGCGACTTTTATTCATAAACACCGCGTATACACTGTGACATATTATATTTTTCATTTCTCTGATCCTAACTAGATTGCCTTTCTCTGCCACATCTAAACTGACCTGTAGATACATCATTTTCACATCTTCTGCTTATCAAGGACAACTCATTAAGTAGATTTCCATCAAGGACAACTTCATCAAGTAGGTTGCCATCAAGGAAAACATATTGCATCATATTGCCATCAATCTCCCCCTTTGGACTTGATGGCAACCATGATGGTGTTTGATCACTACAACAGATAGATACATTAATCATAAACATTATTCAAACACCAAGATACTTTCCCCCTTTGAAATCAAGGGCAAAGGGAGGACTAATACCAAAACAAGGTTTCTGTTCCCTTGTAGAAAGAAGAGATCTGTAGATATGATGTGCACTGAATTTACCATGCTCCCCCTGAGTTCATGCTAAATCTTCAGACAAATTTTTCAATGAAGTACATGACTCTTTAACTCAACCGAATATGACCAATACTATCACCAAGGACTCATACTTACATCAATAATCCAACCAAGTGGAATTACATATTTGACTCAACTTCCCAACCAAGTGGGTTTACAAATTTTGACTCAACTACCCAACCAAGTGGGCTTACAAAATTGAACAAGTCCTTATATGACTGAATATAAATATTTTGCATCATTGGTCTCAACATGACCTTTTCATCAAATTACAAATATGAATTTTTATAACCAAGACCAAAATATCTCAATAGAGATATCATAATTCAGCAACCAACATAATCAAGGCTAATGCTCCCCCTAAACCTATGCATCCAAAACGCCTTCACCAACCAATTCATCAAAGTATCCTCATCAAGTAGATAATCAAAATTTAATATCATATCAGCAGATGTAACCATCAGATCAAGAAAATTATAACTGTCAACATCATATTAGAAACTATTCTTGAGTTGTCTCATTGTTTCTCTTATTAGACAAAAACATACACAACTATATCCATCGGAACTTGCGTGTATACGCGACTTTAGTTCATGTAACCCGCGTACATAAAGTGAAATACTAAAAATTTCACAGCTCCATCTACCCCTGAACTTGTACCACCTGTACCTGTATTCTCTTGTCATATCAGATGCACTATCAGAAATATAAGCAATAATAATTACAAAACCATCCTTTATACATTGCAGTTGAAGATATTATTTCAAGAATGGTGGACTGCAATGGCCACTGAATTATTTCAGTCTGAGTCTGAATCCTCCTCACATCTACGAGAGGTTAGATCCTTAAACACATATAATCTATCATCGTTTATGTATCCCCTTGATATGACCTCTCTAGTTTCTTCGTCCATAACCTTGCATTTGGTTGATGTGAACACAATTACATTTCCTTTATCCTCCATTTGACCTACACTTAATATGTTTTGTTTTAGGCCTTCAACTAACAATGTATCAACTGCCCTTCTATTTTTGTTAATTATGGCTCTACCTTTTCCAAAAAAAATTCCGGAGCATCATTTGAAAGAATAACCTTACCATCTTGATGTTTCTTGAGAGCAGGGAAAATTTTAAGAACCCCACTAAATTTACATATATAATAATTAGGCGAATCCCCATGATACATAGGAAAAATGGAAGGCGATTTTATTAATAATATAATATGTATATATAATTTTTTTGGCGAATCTCTCAGGAGATTATATTATCTTGTAAAATCATGGCGAATCACCAGTACAAATGGAAAATCACTAGTACAAAATGGTGAATCGTTGTCTAGTGGAGTTCGGGGTGTTGGTTCCAATGAAGATATGGTAGTTGAACTAGAAGTTGAAGGAAGCGAACCACCGAGACCAAGTATGGCACATGGTGACTCGTGAGGGAAGTAGTTCTCATGTAGTTTGGAAAACGTGTTCTTATAGTTCTGCTAAGCGTAGTGTTGTTGCTCATGCTACTACTAGCACTAATATTGAGGTTGGAGAGGAGTTTGAGGAAGTATGGAAGGTATCAGTGGTGGAGAATTACAAAGAGAACCTAATGATGGGCTCCATTTTTCCCTTTGGTATTTGGGCCTGCAAGATCTTTTGTCCATTGAACCAACAATTAACCGTTCAACCAACAATCAACTTGATTGAGTTGATTAGGTACAAGTCAACTTAGACTAATCTTCAAAACTATGCTTTGCACTAGCCCATATTTATCACACTAATGCTACACAACATTGTGCATTTGCACCCAACTCTCATGCATGAACACAAAATTTTCATTAACATCTATAACCCTAACCAAGTGAGAATTGATCAACAATTTGCACCAAATTTTGTTATAGTGTTGAAAGTTCATAAGAAATTTAGATCCATGGTACGTTAAATAAATTTTGAGATAACCTCCACATATTCGACCACAATAGAGAAAACTTGTGATAAATTTTAAACCTACAAAAATTAGGATTCATGTTCCTAGGAAAGATCATAATTAGTTGACATATAGGTCCATTTTTTAGCCTTGACACATTGATAATGCAATGGATTAGTTCAAAACTCACACATTGAAAAGTCATCAATGAAGAGAAGAAAAGATCATTATGAATTACACATACTCCAAAATTCCTACCAAATTCTACTTAGTTGTCTGCAACTCAGCTATACATAATCTTATAGTAAATACAAATTTCAAAAATCCTTCTTCACATAGCTAATAAATGGCCATTGGAGGAGCACCCCTTATATAATAGTAATAGTAGCAATCAATAGATTATTTCATATTGAACTTCATAGCCATAACACTCCTATGTATTGTATGATGTATTCAACTTGCATTATCAAATATAGATAAAATCATACTTTTGATTGATACATTTAAATCATACTTGTGCACAAAGTTGAATGTAATGCCAGTCAAGGAGTAAAGTTGGTTTGATGTGTAATGATTTATAAAATAATGAAGAAACTTAGTAACGAATCACAACTTTCACGTTTGAAAAAATTATAAAGCTTTCATGCAAATCCATTGTTGTTATCGTTCCTTCTCTCAACCATGTTCCACTTAAGCATGGAAAATCAAGTAATACTAGAATTTGCACCAAGAGTTGCAAAGTAACGTCGAGGAGCAGGGATACATCTTCCATGTGAGATAAAGGAGGGTTGAGTTTCAGCTTTAGGATTGATCACTCTGGAGGAGTGAGTCCTAGTATGTTGATGGTGAGCCATGGGTTTGGCACCACCCCGGATATGTGGCTACTAGCAGAAGTTGATGATAGATGATGATATTAGACTTGATGATGATTTGAGATAACCTTTTCTTAAAAAAAATTGTCAACTTGAGAACTCCTATAATGATGATTATGAATACCTCCCTAGTTAAGAGTGAGTGTTGAATTTGTAACTATGGTCGGTCTTCAAAATGTATATTTGGTCACTTGATGTACTGTATTTATTATTTTAAAGCATATTTTAAATGCTAAAGTCAAAATAAAAATTTGTCTTGAGTCAAAGTCCCATTGCAAATTTTAAAAGAAGAAAATTTGAATTTTTAAATTGGAATTTTTGGCTCCAAAAGTTGTCAAGTCAACCTCCCTCCAAGTCAAGTCAGCCCAAGCAAAAAACACACCCCTTCAGCCAAGGTGGATCACTATATAAAGGCAGCTTGACCTCATTCTTCCAACACCAATTCTAACTCTCTCAAGAAGACAAGTTCTAAGCATCCTAGTGAAGATCAAGAAGGATGAAAATAAGGACGAATTAGTTCTCTTTCTCTCTCTCTCTCAAACTCGCACGTGTTGAGTGTTAGATCCAATAGTAATTGTTGGTTTATGCTCAAGGGGGATTTTAACTGCAAAGAGAAGTGGTTCAAAGCTCCTAACAAGACCCATGTGATTGAATTTATAGATGAAGAACAACTCGAAGTGGTTGGAGTGATCAAAAGGAATTAGCAAAAATATAAGCCAAGAGCAAAAAGGATTTCCAAGTGTTTCTCTTGCTGCCATTCTAGGAATCACTTTATATCAAACCAAGAGAGTAAAGCAAAGTCGAGGGAAGAAATATGGTGATTCCTATCGATTTTGACATCGCTCATCATTTAAAAGATTCCAAATTGGTGTCAGCTATGGGCCTAAAAGTCATCTCATTATTGATTTCACAAGTGTCAATGGCTAATGGAAACTTGATGTCATCCATGGGCATAAAAATTTTCCTATTATTAATTCCCCAAGCGTCAATGGCTAATTGTATTGTGATTATCAAAGGAATAAATTTCAGTTGGAGAACTACAATCTAACTTTTCCATTGTAGCCCTAGGACGTGCCAATGTTGTCATGGGGGCACAATGGTTGAATACTATGAGTGAATTTCCAACGAACCTTCACAAACTATACATGAAATTCAAACATTCATAAGAATATATCACAATCAGAAGATTGCAATCAAGTGCAAATTGACTTATCTTAGCAAACAGAATGACCAAACAACTTGCCCAAGATAAATTATGCTCATCTGTAATTCTATGAAGGACCTCCAACATTTGATTTGATGACTCTGAATATGTACTCCAAGAACCACCCCCTAGATTACCAGCAGCTCTAGGACAAGACCACCTAATTGAGTTGGATTCAAGGTTTGAAAATACTTCAATATCCAGTGCTCCAATGGCTCTAAGATTGATTCAAGGTAGGCCCATAGATGACACTATGATGGGCAGCAAGGGGATTATCAAAGAAATAAATTACAGTTAATAAGTACAAATTGAGTTCAACTTTTTAATTTGTAGCCTTGGCACGGGCTGATATTGTCATCGGGGCACAATGGTTGAATGCCATGGATGAATTTTGCACGAATCTTGATGAACTGGACATGAAACATGAACAAGGATATCAATAGCTCACAATCAGAAGGTTGCAACTAGGTGTTAATTGACTTGTCATGGTAAGCAAATTTGACAACAACTTGCTTAGTATGCTTCATCTTCCATGTAATTCTATAAACGGCCTGCAACAATTAATTAATGATCTTGAAGATGTATTCCACGACCAGCCTCCAAGACTAACAACAAGTTGGAATCAAGGTTTAGAAATGCTTCAATTGCCTTAGGATTCTCAAAGGTAAAGTGATTCAAGGAGGGGGCACTATTACAATGCTCAAAAATAATGTACCTTGTGCACTTCGTGTCAATTATGTGCTCATCAGTACTTAATGTTAGCTATTAGAGTTTTTAGTAGGTGTACTAAATGTTAATTTTAGGGGTTTAATATTAGTTGTAATATTTTGGGCATTTATTGCCACAACTCGTGCTAGTGTAAATTACAAACTGAATTGATTTAAAGGTTGCAATAAGAGTCTTGTGTGGTGGGTGTCAGCAAAATAAACCCACAAGTCACAATAAGAGTCTTGTTAGGTGGGAGTTACTAAAATAAATTGGTGGTAATAGGAATCATGCCAGGTGGTAAAATACTAAAAGAAAATGCATGCAGGCTAAGCCATCTACCAACATGCAAAGCAAAAAAAATGTAAGAGGGAGAAGGAAGTTATAAAATAGGATCACAAGACCCAAGAGAGGCCATGTTGTTGGAATGTCTTGTTGTAGCCAGTCTTGAGAGGCAATCTCTTTAGCCAAATGCCCACACTCCTCTTGGAGTTGGCCTAGGTTGGCATCCATAACTTCTTTGGAAAGTACTTATGTCCATATATGGTTGGAAAAGTTCCTGTAATTACAAATGTTCTATTTTAGTCTCGGAAAAGTTCCTGTAATTACAAATGTTCTATTTTAGTCTCTGACAATTTATACAGCTGGGGCATTTCAAGTTCCTTAATTGCTAGCAATGTGTTAACACCATGAGTTGGTTGCTGCAATATTAGAAATATGCTATACTATTCCACTTTCACAATAGCATGGCCTTGCATTCAGTTACATGTTGCTACTTAAGTATTTTAAGAATTTTCCAGATTTGGTAGTAGCTTAGAATTTTGCCTAATTTTGCATACTCTTGCTCTCTTCATCAGCTGTGATCAATTTAAGATCATAACAATGGTATTGGAGCTCCAACTAACAGGAAAATTCTTATTATATTTAAGTTATAATATCTTATTTCAAATTAGGCCCTGAAGACATACAATTGTATATTATCCATGCTTTTATGTGTTGCAGATATAGAAAACATGAATGTAATTCTTTCCACCTTGGTGATCATGCAGAGAACACGAGAAATGCTTTAACTTCAGCTTTCTAATTTTGCCTCAATTTGGAAGTTTTGGATCTTCCAATCAATACATGATACATCACTTCCAATTCTATTTATTTGCATGGCATATTTTTATACCATTCTTTACTCTCTATACATGCAGTTTATTTCAAAGTTCTAAAACTTGGACTCAGACTCAAAATCGAACGAGGGTCAAAACTCAGACTTAGAATGACTCAGACCGATCTGATTTCAAGAACTCAATTTACTAAAAGTTGCATAAAATATTAAGTTGTAAAGAAAAATATATTTTAAAAAGATTCCAAACTATTAGAGAAAAAATATGTTAAGTCTGCTCATGTGTATACCATGTAAGGGTGAATATATGAAAATGGCACTAATGGTAATACATATCAGCAACAAAGTCCGTAATGAATAAGGCTCTAAGTAGCCTCTATAGCCCAAAAAATATCCTACAAGCATCTCCTTTTGCCAGCCTTGTCTTCTCCAAATTTCATACACTGATTTTGCAATTCTAATCTAAACTGTCCAATCTCATCTAATGGTGTCGTACATGGTGCCAACTTGACCTCTTATACCATCTAAGTGTTTTTTCAAACTATGAATCCCTTGCCCCACCCCAACCAACATTTATGTGTTTCTTGCAATATTTGCAATACATTTCCTCATCAACAAGGATCCATGCAAGGTCTTTGCCTCTTGTGGCCATGGTAAAATTCAAATACGCAACATTGCAAACCCCATCTTCATATTCAAAGTTCATGCTTCAAACTTCAAACTAGTAGAAGGTTGAAAGTACAAAACTTTAAAGACATTTCAAATATGCAATTTAAAGACAAAAAAAAACAGGAACAAATTTAACATTTACTGTTAACATACCTGAAAATGAGAAGAATGGGCAGAGGACACAAGGATCTGGTCCACAACTCCTCCAAGCTTGAAGATGGGTTGAGATACATGTTGATCTGGTCCACAACTCCTAAAGTGTTTACACTATGTTTGGAGGTGCTTCATGAGCTTTGAGATACATGGTGTGTTTTTAACCCTTGGACAATCTATGATGGATTTGCACATGGGAGATAATCCATGATATATTTAACATATGGCTTACTTAATGGTTGCTTAACATCAATTAGGTGCTTGCTTGGTATTCTTCCCTTGGGTGTTGAGTTCTCTTGATAGCTTAGGTGACATCCTTCATGATCACCAAATGGAGATAGAGTCTCACTTGGAGAACGCCTTAAGAGGATTCGAATGACTTTCTTCATCTTGGTGGAGGGCAACAAGCCCTAGAGAACACAAGGTTATTGCATATAGGCTTGGATTTGGCTTGGAGTTGCCTTGAGGTAAGCTGATGAGGAAGTTTTGAGTTGGGAAATTCAGAATCTCCACAGTATAGATTAATATAATTGAACAAATTGTTAAAACAACCACACAAACACATTCACCATTAACTTCTCTTCCATCAGGAAATCTGATATACACATCAACCTCACTCACTTTACAAGTGAGTACTTACAATAATTAATTGAAGGAGAAAAACATCTTCCTTGGGCATAAAATCTTCAACAAGATCAATATTCCACTACTCTATCATACTAGTAGCAGGCTTACCTCCTGCCACTTGCATCAACATTCATATTATTGCAAGGCATCCATGCCCTCCATCATACAAGTTACTTATGATACCTTTAGGTATGCCTTGCATACCCTTCCATGCACATACAAACCCATGTGCATCAATCTTATACATGATCTGTGACTTAAAACTTCAAGAAAAATCTGATTTGTGGGGATCCACCTTCCTACTTATTCAACAATCCTCAAGGATATATTTCCAACATTGTGTCTCTATCTTACCATTAGAGCTTTCCCTTGGACACTTTCTTTTATGAGCACTATGTGCCACATGGCTTCCCCCTGGAGCAATCCAGGTAGTACCATCTCTACGCAAAGCACAACACCTCATGCTTGCTCCTCAGTTCGATTGAATCATGATTCTATCCTCATATAATTCAGCCAACATGAACAAGACCATTTCTTTCTAGGTATAAACTTTTTCATCAGCTTACCTCAAGGAAAAATGCCTTGCCATCCCAACCAGGTGTCCAACATACACATATCTACATGTATACAATTTCATCCACTGCATTTTTCCTATTTACTTATACCTTGCTGGTTACCAGAACCAGAACAGCTTTCCCAGAGGTACATACTTCTTGAAACAACCTTCCTCAAAGCACAATTTTTCCATGCATGACTCTGTTTTCTCAAGAGAACATTTTTTCATTTACACAACAGGTCCAATCCAAGCAACATGACCCTTTGACCCGAGTGGAATCTAGGCAATGCTACTGATACAAAACATAACCAGTGAGCTCTCTATCTCACTCCAAATGCATTTCTGTGGTGTATCTTTGGGGCTCCAAGCCTAGTGTTTGAACCACAACTCTGATATCACTGCGTAACATACCCAATCCCCCAAGTCATATTTAAGAAGGTGTGTGTTGGATAGGTGTTATATTCTTTACAAAATTATCCCCACATATTGCATAATGTACGATGTGCAAGAGGGGAGTCACATGGGGGGGAAGTAGCCCTTCCTGTTCAAGGGGTTCGGGGGCAGCACCCCCAAAAAAAGATTTTGGGGTGGTTTTTTTAGTGTTTGCTGATGCAAACTATGCTGGAGATATGGATCGCATAAGATTAACATGTGGTTATGTATTTAACATATTTGGAGGAGAAATCAATAGGATGAGCAAAGGACAATCTGTAGTGGCACTCTCAACTAGAGAAGTTGAATACATGGCAATAATTCTTGCAACAAGGAAGCAGTATGGTTATAGAGATTTTGTTTAGGTATTGAGTTAATACAAGCTGTAAGGAAAAATTGTGATAGTCAGAGTGCAATCTTCCTGGGAATGAACCCAACTCATCATTTGAAGCCAAAGCATATTGATGTTCAATATCACTTCGTGAAAAATATGATTGAAGTCAAAAAGGTGTTGCTGGAAATTGAAAATCAGTTCTGATCATTGGAAATCACATAGCATGGAAGGTCAGACTTGGCTCTATGGCCAGAATACGAGTTAATACAATAATGGGATGTCATAATACAATTTTTCTTCCTCGTGATCTGATTCAGCATTACAGAGATGAGGGCTTTTCACTTTCAATCAACGAGCTGATTAAGAGCATATAGACATCTGGCAGCAGGATTGGTTGACTGCAGAAAAACTAGATTTAGATGATGAACTTGTTGAAGTATGGACTAATTTCATCTCAGAACTAAGGAACGGGCACATCAGATTGAAAGAGGAACAGGATGAGATCATGTGTAGTAGGAACCAGAGAAGGCACCTTATCAGCTAAATTATGCTATGAAGCATTACTATCTACCGAAAAGAAGGAGAGAATCTGGACGTGGTCCAAGGTTTGGAAGGTACAGTCCCCAAAGAAGACACAAGTGTTTATGTGGTTTTAACTAACGGATACAGTCCCTACTTGGGACCTGCTTCAGAAAAAGAACAAGTGTAGCCCTGATATATGTATCTTATACAGGAAAGAGGAGGAAAATGTATCTCATTTCTGTGTCCTTTCGCTCTACAAATTTTGAAAGAAGTAAATCAGTGGATTGGGACAAATGATGTTTGGCAATGAGGAACAGTTGAGTAAGGTCTTAAGTTAAGGTTTCAAAGGCAGGACTTAAATAATTTCAGAGTTAGCCCTTGTATTACTGTGTGGGGCATATAGTTGGTGTGCAATGGATGCTTGTCTGAAGATAGGACTATACAAACTTTCCAGGTTTTGCCAGAGATACGTGTCATCTCTCAGTTTTTCATATCAAAATAAAAGGCTTCAAAGTCTAGAGTGGTTGGGGAACTAGTAGTTCTCCAGATCCTCCCTTGGGCCTTCTTCAATGGAGCCCGTCAGGAGGCTGAAAATGACTCGGTATTGGAGGAGTTTTATTCTTGCAGGACCAACATTATATTCAGCTCAAAGCAAACATGGGAAGAGGCACGAACAATAATACTGAGCTTTTGGCTCTTCATGTGCTCATGAAACTAGCATTATCAAAGGGAATTTCACAATTACAGCTCTATGGATAATGGGGATTCTACATTGGCCATTAAATGGATGTAAAGTGAGCAGTCTATTCTGTGAATATCACTTTCAGACACTAGCAATTCAACTCAAGCAAGTCTCTTAACAGTTTATTAAAACCTCCATCATTCACGTTTTCAGGGAATTTAACACTGGTGGATTCACTTTCTAAGGAAGCATTTTCCCTGGCTCCAGGTTTAGTACCTCTAAACGACCCCATGGATACCCATGGATTGAGCACAAGGCATATAAGTAATTTAAGGTGCAATAGTTAAATTCTACATCAACTCATTTCACTACTAGAGGTTCCCAGAAGCTGTGTTTTGATGTAGTGGCTAACAAACCATATCTGGCAACCATCAGTCAAAATTTCAATTGGTAAAGAATTAACATATGCAAAGAATATAAAACTGAATCCCAACAAGTTGAAACTAGAATTCACAAAACATATGCTTCAATCACCTGCAGAGTTAAGCTTAACATGGCTGTTGCTTTCCGCAACGTATGTCACACTATTAATTTATCTCAAAAAATCATCAACAGGTTTACAACATTTTCAAATTCTCGTGTAATTTGAAATATGGTCTTTATTCAATTGCATAAGACAACTCATTTCCTCATACTTGTCAAAATTCTGTTTCAGAACTATGAAATGAATCAGAATTGTGAAACCATCTCATGAAAACGTCTTGTGGATGCTGTCCAATTTTTAAGTAGGAAAATTACATATCCAAATGAAAAATAAATCTATGATAACTGGTTTCAGAAAAAAATATCCACCACACTAAAAGTGGATAGGCTTGTCAAATGTTGCCATGGCAGCTTCTTTAACAGCTTCACTGAGTGTTGGGTGTCCATGACAGGTTCTAGCAATATCTTCACTAGATGCACCATATTGTAAAGCAATAACAGCTTCATGAATTATCTCACCAGCGTTTGGACCCATAATGTGCACGCCAAGGATCTTGTTCTGTTGTATCATCATAGAAAGCTGTAATGTCTCCTTGCAATTCAAATGTTATCCTTTGAGCCTGCATTGGTTGTGGAAAATCAAAATACAATGCCGTTCCCGCTGGGGCTTACTGTTAGCATTTAACATTTACTGTTAACATACCTGAAAATGAGATGAATGGGCAGAGGACACAACGATCTGGTCCACAACTCCTCCAAGCTTGAAGATGGGTTGTAGCCTCCTCATTCATATGCCAAATCGACCTTAAAGAACCCAACAAACCAGCTCCCAACAGACATTGCCGATCTGAATACCGGCCTGGCCAATGTGGAACGAAATGCACTCCCACATTGTCGCCGGTTGAAACTCTTGAAACCCCGAAAATACCCCTCGAAAAAATTGAAATAATCGCGGTTAAGTGCAGAAAAAAATCGCGCAGTCGATCTAAAATGACAGAAACAGAAGAGAGCTTCGTGAAGACATATGCGAAGACATCTGCACTAAAGCAGAGAAGGGAGAAATAGAAACCTAAATCGAAAGACCGAATCACACTGCACAATGTTGAAGGAGATGAAACGAGCCACCTACGCCAGGTTGTAGAGGAGTCAATACCCACGCATTGAAATCCAAACCAGTAAATCCCCAAAGCCCCAACCAGTAAAAAATCGGGCAAATGTAAATCCAATGCCTGTCTTACCCAGTAAATCGTGGCGAAGGCGATTGAAATCTGCTCCAAACTTGAAAATCGGGGGGCGAATCCATATTTTTAATGTTTATCTGCATTTATTTTTTTGGGCTAACATGGAATAATTAATTATTTTTAAAATAAATATAGGGCTAATTATATAAAACTATATAAAATGGGTTTTTTATAAAAAATTCGCCCCTTCAAAATCTAAAACCCCTTAAAATTCGCC